>BLSH010271615.1:379580-390915 GCA_018402905.1 Glandirana rugosa | reverse complement strand
GAAGGATTTTTATGCAGATGAGACATGCAATGGAGTTGATTTACTAAAACTGGAGTGTGCAAAATCTGGTGCAGCTGTGCATGGTACCTGGTCAGCTTTTAACTTCAGCTTATTAAATCAAGCTTTGACAAAAAAAAGCTGAAAGCTGATTGGTTTCCATTCAGAGCTGTACCAGTTTTTGTGCTCCGTCCAGTTATAGTAAATTAACCCCAATGCCTTCTCTGCAATAAACTACGCCTACCTCCCTGTTCACAGCAATCCCCGCATTTTAAGCAGAGCTGCCCATGTGCAGCTCAGCTTACAGAAGCCAGCCTGATTCTTGTGTGCCAAAATTACTACTTATTGCGCAAGGAGTGATGTCATCTTGTGCTGGCCAATGAAAATGCCGGTTAGAGATCAGGTGAGTATTAGTCCTTTAGTTACGCTTTAACCAGTGGCAGCTGGTGCTCAATTTTGGGGGGGGAAGGCGGCAAACAGACCTGGCCCCCTCACTAATACCTACCCCCATTGCTCAATCGATCGCTGCTTCGCTCGCCTGCCAGCTCCGCACTTACCCCATCCAGGTCGAGGCTTCAGCGGCTTCCCCCCCCCTGCATCTCCTCCCTAATCCCAGCGTTGCTTCTCCTCCCGGCTAATTGGGTGTTAGGATTCCTGGCCAATAGGGTCTTAGGACTCCTGGCCAATTGAGTCTCAGGACCTATTTCTTGATTGGCCAGGAGGAGAAGTGAATAGTAATTTGCTAATGTCACACAAGTGGGTGGGCTCACTGCGCCCCAAGCCCACCCTTTTTGAAGCCAATTAGAGCCTCGGGCTCTAACCATGTGCTTAAAAAAACAACCCATTGAAATCCATGTGTTCCGGTGCCCTGCATGTAGATTAGGGGCCGGGTGCATGGATTAGGGGGACGGCGCCCACCACTTTTGAGCGCCCACCACTGTATTTAACTGTAGCAGAGAAGATTGTGTCTGTCTCCTGGCTGTGTTTTCTGGTTGAACTAAATCGCAAAGCTTGCTGGCCAGAATTACAAATTCTTAGACCGAGAACTGCACATTGTGGTTCTTCCCACCGGCTCACATGTCACTACAGAACGTGCAAACCAGTGGAAGGAGGCAGGTATTCAGCAGACTCGGAAATGTCAGACAACTGTAGCTGCCAGGAATCTGCTACATAGTGAATTTTTCAGATATGAGGCACCAGAGAGATAATTTTACATTGTCACTTTTTAGATGATTACGTTTCTAAAGCTGTATTACCTGCTTTACTGGGATGGATAAGAACAGCGAGTTAGAAGGGCTGAAGTTCATAAAATTAACTTAGCTAAGGTTGGTAAAGAAGAGAGGTGCCATTGCTGATCTTTAATCATTTCAAAAGATATATTGCCCAGAGCATTGTCTTTATCCAACGTACTTCCAAAAGTGCTAGATTTCCTGTCCCCAGCCAAGTGCTGTGGTCTCTTTTGCTGGCCCCCTACATTCTTGCTGGACAAACATGATGTTGGGGCCAGCAGAAGGAACCACAGGCGCTGTTGTCTCTTTTGCTGGCCCCTGCCTTCTTGCTGGACAAAGCTATGATGTAGGGACCAGCAGAGGGAGCCACAGAAAACAACCAGGAACCAAACATGCCATATGTACAGTGGCAGAAGAGGATTCTCCTGGCACTGTAGTTCTCAAAGAGAGTAAAGATCAGAGGTGTAGGACAGCATTTACCTCCAAGAAAGGAAATGATGACAGGCAATTTCTCTTAATTGATCCATCCAAACAAGACTGGTAAAAGCCAGGCCAACCCAGAACTGATATTTCAGTTGTTAGTAGCCATATGGCAGTTTCTTCTACATCCTGGAGACTCTATAGGTGGGATCTCTGTGCTGAGTTCCCAGGTCTGCACCCCCTAATGTGCCTGTTATGAGAGTTTTCCCTGCATGATTTTTATCTATATTATATATTATGGAGAATATGCAAAGATCCCAGATGGACCGGAACATAGACAGTAATTATGGCTGGTAGATGTTGCTGCTGGAGTATCCAAGGGTTGACTCTATCTTTCACCTTTAAAAGCACTGTCCCTTTAACATACCTATCTGTTACCATTTGAGTTAGAGTGCACTTTTATGGTATAGATGTAATGTGAAGAGCCAAGGATTAATGTGAATTCTGTGCATGGCCTCCTGTGGTGTGACACATCATGCGACTTGCCCCCGCTAAATTGCCCTACATGTTAATCACTTCACAGGAATGTAACGGGACAGCTTACAAAATGTAAATGACTTTGTGGGCTAGTGGTTCTATTTGCAGAAGTGTTCAGCTATAATATAATTATTTGAGCACTTAAGTTGACTCATGGCTCACAAGCTTCACAATCATTTCCAATGGCTTGGACCATCTCCAGCTAGCGCAATAATGCTTTGAACCTGAAATTGATTGTTCCTTCTGCTGCCACTATGCAAAACAACGTGTCCCGAATTTACACAGAGATCGCCGCTTTCCCTTCACATCCCCCCCCATTACTTGTTCTAGAAAACTAGACACAGGATTGACATTTCAGTATATTACAAGAGAACTGGAGACCATTTAAAAAAGGAGAGTGGTTTGAAACAAGTAGCTGCTTAAATCACCAAATACAATTAATTAAAGGAAATGAAAGCCCAGACCAGAACACAATCTCATATGATCATTAACATGTTAATGTAATATCAAAAGTCGTTTATTAGAAGTCTAAATCTGCAGTTTTATTAAAATACCTGGTGATCCCACAATGAATCTCATTTCTTGTTATAGGGTGACAACATTCTATCTCTGTCTTCTAATTGACTTCCTATATGTCACCCTGTACCATGCTCTTCTAAGAGACCCTAGAAGCCAGACTTTCTCAACCTTAGGAACACTTGAAGTTATTTTCAGGCCCTAGGGAACCTCTACTAAAAACCTTACATTTGTAGCTAGAGGAAGAATGTCACCTTCACAATGGTGATCAAAATGCCATTCTTATGGATATCTAAAAAGATCATTGGTGTCCAGTGGCGTAGGCCCTGAACTATGCATGCCCCATCAAACAGAAGGTCAAGTAGCCACAGCTCAAGGAATTCCTAGCAACCCCTGGAGGAAAACTGGTTGAAAATGTCTGCTATAAGTGTTGGTATCGATTCAAATTGTCCAAGTATGACCCACTGTTGTCAACAATAAGAAACCTGCCATGCAGCCACCACTGGAAATAGTAATGGCATGGTCAAATCAGACAACATCAAACAACTCCGGGTCATCACACTGCTAGGGTTAACTGCTTTTGTTTATTCAGGAAAGAGCTTAAGGCACTTTACTCTTTACTTACCTGATCCTTTTCTCCCCTGGTAGACAGCATTGCCCTCTTCTCCAGCAGTCGACTGTCCCTCAGTGTCATCACATCCAATAGACCCTGCATTGGACTTGATGACGTGAGGACCTTAGATTGTTGTAGCATGGGGTAGACGGTGCTGCGGGGACCAGTCTAGCAGCATGGTGGAGTGGAAGATTAGGTGAGTAAATCTTTTCTTTGACCCCCTAGACCTAAATAAGCAGCTAACCCCTGAAGTGCATGAGCAGCCCCAATGCAAGGGAGAATTTTCATGTTTCCTGGTGTTGGGTTTTAATGTGTCTGATAGGTGAATGCGACAGATAATTGACATCAGTATCTCTGTGATGTCACTAGCTGTTTGTGAATTGATAAACTGCATCTGGAAAAAATTATGTATTCATCTGCTACAGTATAGGCAGGTGGCCTTTACACCCATCATCATTTTATTGGATAGATGTTAATTTGTTGATTTGCTGTAAAGCTTATTTTGCTCCTTTATTCTGGTTTGGTCTTTTTCTTTGCTAACTTTCACCGCCTTCTCTTCTGCAGCCTACTCAACACCCAGCACTTCCCCAGCAAACCGATTTGTCAGTGTTGGACCTCGAGATCCAGGCTTTGTAAATATTCCACAACAGACTCAGGTGAGTGACGCCAAACTCTCCAGCTTGTGCAATTTTGGTTTTCAGTAGGACAAAGAGTAGATGAGTAGAAAAGTATGCTGTTCATACACAGGTGTGCATGAGCCAAGAAACAGTGTTCAGGACCATCTAGAGCCATTGGCACTTACTGTGCAGCCCTCGGGCCCCAGTAGTCATTTCCCCGCCTAGATGTTTACTACAGACCAGTGAAGAAAGAAAAATATTTATTAGACTGGTTTCTGCAATTAGTGCTGTCCATTAAGAATTCCAATGGCCTCTTTATACTTTAACTCAGGTATAATATAGCTAATATTATACATTCCTTTGCTCCTCCACTGCACTGTTTAGCAACCAGGAGCACAAGAAGACCACCAACACGACAACCTGGCCTTTAAAAGCAACTGACCACCTTTAAAACAGACTTGAAACCCACCGTGTCCCATGGGACAAGGCTGCAGTGGCCACAGCTGACATAATTCTATGGAAAGCACTTACTGCCCAATGTGTCAAATTGCCTGGAGGAACTAGGTCTAAAACTGGCCATAGATGTATCAAAATTCAACCGGTTTTGCAGGGACTGGCCGATTCCGAATTCTGTCAATTGGGAATGTTGGAAAATTTTCGATCAATGCATGTAACCAATCAGCTGCAGCTCAGATCATTGTATTCTGACAGTCCCCACTCCCCCCCAGTCAGAATACATTGGCACAGCAGAAAGGATTCCTCCATCCACGTCACTGGTATTGGTGGGGAAATCTTTTTGCTTTGGCTGATCTATAGGCAGCCTAAGCCTGAAATGCAAGTCCACTTTAATCTTAAAGCAACTCTTGAGTGAAATATATCCTCCATTCTCATCTGTCTTGTGGTCTTGAATTCAAACATGGTAAACAAATCTCTGAGAGCACACTGCTGTGGCATCCCACCACAGCCAGTCATGTGACCAGTTACTGCGGTCAGACGGAGCATTATTTTCTGCAAGATGGATGGATATTTTGGTGGATCTCTCAGTATAACTGGATTCCAGACAAACCGGTCGCAAGAGAAAAATGGAGGGGTAAGACTGCTGATATCAGTCTGTGGATCCTGGTTACATGACTAACCCACTGGCTTCAGTACTTTTTGGGGCTGATTTACTAATGGAAAATAGACTGTGCACTCTGCAAATGCAGTTGCTCCAGAGCTTAGTAAATGAGGAGATGCTTTGCTGACTTCCGTCATCCAATCATGTGCAAGCAAAAATGCTGTTTTTTTATTTTATTTTATTTTCCTTGTGATTGGGTATTCCTTGTAAAGTGAAATTTCCTAAGCTCTGGAGCAGCTGCACTTGCAAAGTGCAGTCTATTAACCTTTAGTCAATCAACCCCCCCTTTGAGTCACTGGCCAGCCACAAGCACTAAGATCAGGAAATCTGAATCCTTGCTGTGAGATTCTTTGGGAAAAGTGTATCACTATGGCAGCCAGGTGAGTAGCATTTTTAGAAAGAGAGGTCAGCAATGGCTTGCGTTCATCACTATACATCCTCTTTAATGCTTATCGTAGCACTTTTCACATTCAAAACATCTGGATTGAATGCAATAAGAAAAAAAAGTTACATATACAACGTTCTGTTATAAAACATGTATTCAGATTTTACGTAATGTTTGGACAGAATACTTTAAGTACAGGCACATGTGTAACATGTTTCATATAAATTTCCACATTGGGCTGCACGCCCCGGGTGCTTGTGTCAGTGGAAGGAGCCACATCACAAAACACCCCGCAGCTTCTGAGCCGTGACGGATTTAACTAGCTGAGTCCAAGCACCTGTCACCCCTTCCCCAGAAAAATAATCTCATCTTAAATTTTTAAAGTGTAACTAAAGCCAAAAAAATATTCTTTAGTTTTGGATAGAGTAGGGAAGGGAATTTTTATTGCTGTCTGTCCCTCTACTGTTTAGATTTATCGGTTCTATTTGTCCTAGAAACCATTGCCACCAGGGGTCTAAAATTGAGGGGAAATCTAAAAATGTTATAATTTTAAAGCCCACCTCGGGGTAATGTAATAAAACAGGGGTGTCCAACTCAGTTTCATTGAAGGCCGCATCAGCATTATGGCTGCCCTCAAAGGGCCGGTTGTATCTGTAAGACTAGGTGTCCAGTGCATCCCACTCCTGCTTCAGATGTAAAGAGCCTTCCCCCCCAACCATCATCCCTGGGGGGAGAGCAGGGAAGGCAGAAAGTGCAGGGTTTGGAGGAGGACCAGAGGAGGGCTGGAATCAGCTGCCAGAGTCTGCTGAATGATGAGGCAAGGGGAGGCAGAGACAAGGGGGTTCTGCAGCTGCACAGGAAAGTGCAGGATCTGGTGGAGGAGTTCTGTCATCCTCTTTGCTGCCGACTGCTGAGACAAGGTGGGGGTGGAGAAGAGGGGGGTGCCGTAGCTGCAGGAGAGGTGTGAGGGCCACATGAATTGGTCTAGTGGGCCGGATTCGGCCCCCGGGCTTTGTGTTTGATACATGTGTAATAAAACATCCTTTACAGTAGGGTTGAGCCTGCACTGCAAGGGTTAATTGTCCAGGGGACATAGGAAAGAAGATATACGTACTCCATGGATGCTCAACCTGTGGCCCTTCAGCTGTTGCTGAAGTCCCATCATGTCTCTGCCTTTGGGAGTCATGCTTGTAGCTGTCAGCAGCTTGCAATGCCTCATGAGACTTGTAGTTCCGCAACAGATAGTGGGCCAGAGGTTGAGCACCCATGACTTATCCGATCCTCCACTCCCCGTTGCAAGACCAGTCCCCACAGTCTTCACTCCTCCATGCTCCAATGGTATAAGGTTCTGACATCATCAGAATGCACGGTCTATAACCCTGTGTTTGACGGGGTGACACTGAGGAACAGTCCACCCACTAGAGCATGGGGGAGCGCCATCTGCCAGATGACAGGAGAATCAGGTAAGTGCTTTTATTGTTGACTAGACCAAAAGAGCAGTTAACCTTTGCAGTGTTTGTGCGGGCCCCACTGCAAGGGAGGATTTTGTTTCAGCAGGAATGGAGGGGTAAAACATCCAATTAGGCCTCCTGTTTTAGTGACAGCTAGGAGATTTTCTTCACTTCCTGTTGTATTTGTGGGACAGGAAGTGAAGGAAAAGCTCCTCATTGGGACACAAATGGCAATAAAAACGTGAAAGTTTCAATCATTCTATACTCTAAAGCTAAAGCAATGTTTTGGCTTCATATATACTTTACACTTTTACCATATTCAGAAAAATATGTATTTTTTTCATGCCAAAGAACATTATAGATACTATTCCACACAATGTGGGTCATGAATAATGAATAATTTATCCTTTCCAATCATTAGATTGCCATGTTATGGGATTCACTCAAATAGCTGATGCGGGCTCACTCGGGGCACTGTCTGACACCTTGGTCTTCACCAGAGCACCCCACAAGGGATGATGAACTGGTAGCCATTGGTCTACATTGCTGCAAGATTCCACCAGGTCATGACCCTTAAGGTCACTCTGTCAGAAGCTAACAGGAATGGGGAGGCTATGATGAGGAGATAGAACGGTGGCGGTCAAATAGATCTACTTTTGGAAGAGGTCAAATCAGGCAGCAGTCGGGGATAGTGATTTTCCAGGCAGAGGTCAAAGCAGGCAAGGATAATTTGTTTTCAGGCAGGTGGTTGTAGCAGACAGGGATAGTCATTTTCCAGTCAAAAGGTCAAGGCAGGCAGCTGGCAAAGAGAGTAAATTTCCAGGCAGACGTCTAGTTGAGACAGGCAGCAAAAGCAAAGATAGTCAGGAACAGGTAAAGTCTGGAACAGGAGACAGAGGCAGAGTTAGGCAACCCAGGTCAGCAGTGGTAAAAGCAATAGTCAGGCTAGCACTCTGACAAGGTAGCTCTCAACAAGTACAGGCTGCCATAAGGGGAAGAGTTTAACTACCTTCATTGATACATGTGCACCCTTATACACTGTATAGAGTTCTACTTTTGATCTACTATACTGGAAAAAGTCACATTTAAAAAGTTTAAAAAATTTGCAAAAACTCTATTACATCTGTGACTACTAAGGAGTTGAACGTGCACTGTGCCCACACCGTGATCGCCAGCTGGGCTACAGGCATTATGGGTTTGGGCTGAGCTTCAGATAAGTGTGCTGAAAATCATTTTTATTAGATCAGCATTACTTGCAATCATTCCATTCTTGTCTGCCTTGATTGCCTTGATACCCGATGATCAGCAATATTTTTACTAATCACTCCCTGCTAGTTTCATAGCTTTTCTCTGTCACTTTTCTGTCATCTAAATTCCTCCCGCTTGTCCCCGGGTTATAGACACTCATCATCTGCGTACTTCTATTTTAAAACCAAATAAGTATTCACACTATTTCAAGAATTGCTTAACATGACACTGGCTAAGAGATTTGACATAATATCACAGGTGCGAAATTCAAGCCCTCATAAATCATTTGATTTAGAACCCAGCAGTCAGCCCCTGTCCATCCTGTTTCCTGTGCCCCCCACCGGGCAGCAAAGATGTTGATTTTGTGGACAGAACAGATAATCAGTAATAGCAGTGTTATTGTTCACAGAAGAGGTACATGAGCTGGCTGCTGATGCTACTGATTCTGAGTAGCCTGAGACCACAGTATGGTGGACATACAGTACAAAATGGTGGCCTTCTCGGGAGTCTTCAGAATGGCTACTTTAGCTGGAATGTTGCCTTTTGCTTTATCATCTACGTCAATACTTCATTTACATCGTCTGCATCATTAAAAATTACTTCTGAATATGGATACCTTATGGGCCTCCTTCAAACCACATAGTAGCTATCGAATAGTCACATATCCATCCATAAACAGGCAAATAAACAAATAGATAAAATTTGACTTTGATCCCCAATTATTACAGCCATAGCAATATAGAATTTTTATGAAATGTTATCCAATTTGTTAAAAAGAGGGAAAAATCTTTATTGACAAATAACAATTGTTTGTGGACACCTGACCATCACAACTATATAAGTGCATTGGATATCCCATTCCAAAACCATGGATATCAAAGTGGAGTTGACCCCTCTTTGTGGCTATAACAGCCTCCGTTATCCTAGTGAGGCTTTCAACAAGATTTTGGAGTCTATTTATGGAAATTTGTGGCCATTTAGCCAAGCCTTTCTATACCTTTTCAACACCCTTGAACCCTTCAAATAACTTTCCAGGCTCAGGGAACTACTGCTAAAAATTACTATATCTACAACTCATGATACATTGTGTGATTGTCAGTGGGTAGAATGTTGCTTGCACCTGTGGTCATTGGGAAGAATTATCCCCTTACAGACAGGTAAAAAGATCAATGGTGCCAGTAGGAACTTATCTCAGAGCCATAAATTGCTCAATGCATGGAACCTCTAGAAACCTTTGGAGGAACCATTGGGTTCCGTGGAACCCTGGTTGAGAAACCCTGATTTAGCCAAAACTATGTTTGTGAGGTGAGCCACCAATGTTGGATGAGATGGCCTGGCTCATAATTGGTATTCCAACTCATCCTAGAGGTATTCCTTAGAGTTGAGGCCAGGACTCTGTGCAGGTCATCCAAATTCCTGCACACCAAACTCATCAAACCAGGTCTCTATGGAGCTGGCTTTGTACACGGGCACAGTCATGGTGGAACAGAAAAAGGCCTTTCCCAAATTTGCCACAAGGTTGGAAATGCACAATTTTCTAAAATGTCTTTGTATTCTGTAGCATTAACAGCACCCCTCACCGGAATTACCTGAATATTTGGAGGGGTGTCCACATACTTTGGCTATAAAGATAAGTTTGATGGACAGGTTTAATGGTCAGTTGCCCAGAGACCTATTTTTTTGTTTTACCTATAAATATACTAGATCCAGCTCTGGGAGGCAATTCTGTATTTTCTCATCTCTAATGGTAAAGAACCATTTACTTTTGCGGAAAGTAAACCTCTTTTCTCCCAGTCACAAGGAATGCCCTTGTGTTTCTTTTTATATACAATTTATACAAGGTGATCATATCTCCCCTTAATCGCCTTTCTCAAGGGTGAATACATTTTATTCAGTTAATCTTTCTTCATAACTCAGCTCCTCTATGAATCCTATTAATTTAGTTCCCTTCTCTGCCTCTCTTTAGTCTATGTCTCTTTTCCTAGAGCATCATCCTAGCTTTAGAAGCTGCTCATTGGCATTGCAAACAGTTATTTTGTCTATGATCTACTAGTACACCCAGATATAAAAACAGAAGACATCAAAGCGCAGTGCCTAAACACATTAAACAATAAATAATATAGTCCAGATAGAAGATGTCATGTCCTAGAAAACATTCTTCCAAATCTGTGTGAAGTAATAAAACTCAGTATTCCAATATTTTATCTCTGTACAAGGGTGATGGAAGGAGTGCACAGCAACAATAAGAAGTCATCTGAACACCTTTAATAAAAGAGAGCCATCCTCCCTTGTTCCGTGGCCTGCGGTGGGATGTTTGGTTAATGGGAAAATTGGATTGGGGGCCCACTGATGTGAATCAGTCCAAATGCATACTCGCTCTGCTGTGAGCAGTATGTGCTTGCCCAGCTCCACTGCGTCCCCATTCTCCGAGCTGTCAGCAATGTATGCCCAAACCTGCTCTGCCTCTACTTCCAGACTGTATCTTTCAGGCAACGTGTTTCGAGGAGAACTTCCTCTTTCTCCAGCCTCCAGATCCTTCACCACCATCAATCCATCCAATTTAATACTCCTACACAATATGCTGTGTTCTATTCTTTGCCCCCTACAAATTCTGAACCTTACATTTGTCTAGAGTAAACTTCGTTGCCACATGGTTTCCAAATCAGCAGTGTGTCAAGGACAGCTTATAAACTGGAGGCATTTTGTAAGGATTGTATTCAACTGAATAGCTTGGTGTCATCCACCTTAGTGGATATTCAAATTTGAATCTTTCATTCAATAAATAGGGATTGTGGCTCTGGGTAATCGGTCACTTAGTTTAAGTTGTGGAGGAGTTAGGTGTACCATGCATGACTGTTCTCCTGGGAAGGGACATAATGAGGGTGAGAAGGAACAGGAAGACATCTAGATCCTTCACCATTATTGATCCACCAATTTAGCACTCCTACATCATATGTTTCATTCTAGTCTTTGTCACCTACAAATGCATAACTTTACATGTATCTCCAATAAAGTAGAAGTGCAAGAACTAAAAACAAATCCATACATACTCATCTACATGGCTGCAGCATCGTTGTGTTGCTACAGCAGTCTCCCTCCGGCTCTAAGCCCAAGAACTAAGCTGATCACTCCGTTCTCGGGTCCTCTCTGAGCACTGAGCAGTGATTGTCATTTATCACTCTCTGTTGTGGGGGGGGGGGGGGGG
>BLSH010271615.1:364022-374818 GCA_018402905.1 Glandirana rugosa | reverse complement strand
TTGAGAGAAAGAGAGGAGGGTGTGTGAGATAGAGGAGTGTGAGAGAGATGCTGAGAGAGAGAGGAGGGCTGAGAAAGAGGGGGAACAGAGGGTGGGGGGCTGAGAGAGAGGGAGGGGGCTGGGAGAGAGGGGGGCTGAGAGAAAGGGGGTTGAGAGAGAGCGAGGGGGCTGAGAAAGAGGGGGGAAAAGAGAGAAGGGGAACAGAGAAAGAGGGGGGCTGAGAGAGAGGGGGAACAGAGAGTGGGGCTGAGAGAGGTTGAACAGAGAGAGGGGGGCTGAGAGAGAGGGGGAGCAGAGAGAGAGGGGGCTGAAAGAGAGGGAGAACAGAGAGAGGGGGAACAGAAAGAGGGGGCTGAGAGAGAGGGGGAACAGAGGGAGAGGGGCTGAGAGAGGGGGGGAACAGAGAGCGGGAGGCTGAGAGAGAGGTTGCCCACAGAGGTTGCAGGCCGTCCACTCACTTGTGCAGACAGATTTCTGCACCTTGCCGCTGCTTGCTGTCATGCTCTCACCACTGCGAACCTGAACACTCTTGCATGCCCACAGAGAGGGCTCTACATGCCAGCTGTGGTACACATGCCATAGGTTCGCCATCACTGGGATAGGCTGTTTTCTCAGTGATGTTACCGGTCTCTAACGAATGGATAGGCTGCAATCTCAGGAATGTCATTGGTCTCTAGTGGGTGGATAGGCTGCATGTTCAGTGATGTCACCAGTTTCTAGTCTAGTGAATGGATAGGGTGCATTCGCAGTGATGTTACTGGTCTCTAGTTAGTGGATAGACTGCATTTTCAGGGATGTCACTAGTCTCCAGTGAATGGATAGGCTGCATTCTCATCACCGAGAATGCAGCCTATCCATTCACTAGAGACCTGTAACATCACTGATAATGCAGCCTATCCATTCACTAGAAAAAGGTGCCATCACTGGATTCTTAGTGATGTCACCAGCCTCTAGTGAATGGATAGGCTGCATTATCAGTGATGTCACTGGTCTCTAGTGAATGGATAGGCTACATTGTTAGTGATGTCACCGGTCTCTAGATAATGGAAAGGCTGCATTCTCAATGATGCCACCTTTCTCTAGTGAGTGGATAGGCTGCATTCTCAGTGATGTCACCAATCTCCGGTGAATGGATAAGCTGCTTTCCCAGTGATGTCACTGGTCTCTAGTGAATGGATAGGCCTCATTCTCAGTGATGTCACCGGTCTCTAGTGAATGGATAGGCTGCATTCTAAGTGATGTCACTGGTGTCTAGTGAATAGATAGGCTGCATTCTCAGTGATGTCAACTGTGTCTAGTGATTGGATAGGCTGCATTCTCAGTGATGTCACCGGTCTCTAGTGAATGCATAGGCTGCATTCTCAGTGATGTCACCAGTCTCTAGTGAATGGATAGGCTGCATTCTCAGTGATGTCACCTGTGTCTAGTGATTGGATAGGCTGCATTCTCAGTGATGTTGCTGGTCTCTAGTGAATGGATAGGCTGCATTCATAGTGATGTCATCGATGTCTAGTGAATGGATAGACTACATTCTCAGTAATTTCACTGGTGTCTAGTGAATGGATAGGCTGCATTCTCAGTGATGTTACCGGTCTCTAGTGAATGGATAGGCTGCATTCTCAGTGATGTCACCGGTCTCTAGTGAATGGATAGGCTGCATTCTCAGTGATGTCACCGGCCTCTAGTGAATGGATAGGCTGCATTCTCAGTGATGTCACTGGTCTCTAGTGAATGGATAGGCTGCATTCTCAGTGATGTCACTGGTGTCTAGTGAATGGATAGGCTGCATGCTCAGTGATGTCACCGGTCTCTAGTGAATGGATAGGCTGCATTCTCAGTGATGTCACCGGCCTCTAGTGAATGGATAGGCTGCATTCTCAGTGATGTCACTGGTGTCTAGTGAATGGATAGGCTGCATTCTCAGTGATGTCACTGGTGTCTAGTGAATGGATAGGCTGCATGCTCAGTGATGTCACTGGGGTCTAGTGAATGGATAGGCTGCATGCTCAGTGATGTCACCGGTCTCTAGTGAATGGATAGGCTGCATTCTCAGTGATGTCACTGGTGTCTAGTGAATGGATAGGCTGCATTCTCAGTGATGTCACTGGTGTCTAGTGATTGGATAGGCTGCATGCTCAGTGATGTCACTGGGGTCTAGTGAATGGATAGGCTGCATGCTCAGTGATGTCACCGGTCTCTAGTGAATGGATAGGCTGCATTCTCAGTGATGTCACCGGTCTCTAGTGAATGGATAGGCTGCATTCTCAGTGATGTCACCGGTCTCTAGTGAATGGATAGGCTGCATTCTCTGTGATGTCATCGGTCTCTAGTGAATGGATAGGCTGCATTCTCAGTGATGTCACCGGTGTCTAGTGAATGGATAAGCTGCATTCTCAGTGATGTCACTGGTGTCTAGTGAATGGATAGGCTGCATTCTCAGTGATGTCTTCCTAGGAACTAATAATATTTGTTGCTTTTGGTACCAAAACATAAATATTGATTTAAGAATTTCTGACCTCACTATTTTTTTTTAACTAAATCCTAGTGAATTGATATGCCTAATTTCATATTTTCAAGCTGTTTTTATACATGTAGGAAAGGTATTTGTGAATAGAAAGCTCACATTCTCGCCTATGGTTTCTTTTTGTGTCTGACTATGGTCGTGGCGGAATGCTTTTGGCAGCCTCATAAATAAGCCTCGGACCGAGATTTTTGTTTTGTCTTTTTATCGGCTCTCTAAGCTTTTTGTGCCAGCAATTAAATCTTGCCTTGTCCTCATAACCAGCAGATATGACAATCTACATTGTGCACAGCCAGGGAGCGTGAAAAGAAATGGAAAGTTTCACACATCTGAAAAAAAGTTTTCAAAAGAAAATAAAAATTTTCCTGCGCAAATTTTAGCAGAAAGCCTCTCGAAAATAACGCCTTTTCAGACGAGAAAGCCAAGAATTGAAATTCAGAGAAGCAGAATGGCCACGCGGAAGATCTAAGCTCATGAGGCTTTTTTTTTACTCCCCTTTTTCTAACACACTTTCTATCTCCTGTGTGCTTTAATCCCGTTGTTGAGGCTTGAAGTCTTGTCCAGAGCTGTGTTTAATGGTCACAATCTATTTTTTATGAATAAGCAGGAAACAAGCTGTCCTTGGTAAAAAGATTTACAAAATGTAATCATTGTTGGAATATTCTCTTTGAACTACTTCGTCCGCGGGGGTCTGCGGCTCCCTGTTCTCTGTTTTCTTTAGACTACCCTTACTGGTTCCCCTGTAGGATCAGGTACTTTCGTGGTGGTTCCTTTGAAGTTCTTGAATGAATGAAAGAAGGCCAGAATAAAAGAAGGACTGTTGATCAAGCATAAAATACACTTTAAGCCGACAGAATGGCAGAGTTAACACATACTAAGCTGCTTTCACTTTTTCCCCCCCTTTCCCTTTCTCTACCCTCCTCTGCCCCTGTGCATTTTCCTGTGCTTTGTGTACAGTTGGGGTTTTAGTCTGGAAAGCCTCTGATCTATCTACTATGCTATTTCCTTACCAAAAGAAATAGAGAAAAAAAAATATAGAAGAGAAATCGTGCCACCCTTAGGCTGCCGCTTGAGGAGGGGGGACGTTGTGCAGGAGAGTTAAAAGTCAAAGGTTCCAAAACAAGGGGACTGATAAAGAAGGCAGTTTGGAAGTAAGATGTTGCTTGCTTTTAAAGAAAAACATAATCACTTTAGTTTTCTTGAAGGGGTTAAAGCTAACTTACCTATAGGAGTGGTCGGGGGGGGTCAACATTTGCTCCACTGGCGGCTGGTGGTATATTTTCTGGGGGGCAAATAATCCACCCAGCACTCGGTTGTTTGGGGCAGCCCTAGGCTTTTGGTTTTGTTTCCATTGACCAATTATGGATGATAGTACCCCCCCCATTATGACAGCCTTTCTCAACCTTTTCAACACCGAGGAACCTTTGAAATAATTCTCCGGTCTCGGGGAACCCCTGCTAAAAATTAAAATTCTACAACTCATGATACATTAGTGTGATGGTCAATGGGAAGAATGCTCCTTACACTTGTGGTCATTGGGAAGAATTACCCCTTACAGATAGCTAAAAAGATCAATGGCATCATTGGGAATTTATCTGAGAGATAGAAATTGACCATTGCTCAAGGAACCCCTTGCAACCTCTGGAGGAACCCTAGTTGAGAAACCCTGCATTACGATCTAGATTGAGGCACATTTTCTAATTACCATCACCCAGTTGGTCGGTCACCAACCCCGCACTTACTCCATCTAGGTCGTGAGCAGCGCTTCCTCCAGGAGGCAGGCGTCATGTCCTCCTCCTGGTATTTCACAGCCTCTTCCCCTGCATCTCCCTCCTTGGCGGCCAATAGGATCGCTTCCCCTCTCGGCCACTCGAGTGACTGGTCTCTTGGCCAGGAGGAGAATCAGGAAGACAATAGCAAATATGAATTCGCTATTGTCACACAACTGGGTGTGCTCGGGGCGCAGAGCCCATCCTTTTTTGAAGCCTATTAAAGCTTCTTCTAAAAAAAAAAAAAATCCCATTGGAATCCATGCGTCCAGCGCCCCGCATGTAGATTAGGGGGGCGGCGCCCCTGTGCCCAGCATTACAGTCTGCCACTAATTTGCATCTGAAATATCAACGGGCAACTTGGCAATCTGGGAACCACAGAATGGCCCCTATTGTGAAGTTTGGTTTACGATCACTGGTCCCTGTCTTCTGTTCCTAAAGTGGGAGTAAACTCCTATGCGTAATTTGTACCTATAGGTAAGCCTATAATAAGGCTTACCTATAGGTACTGTAAATATCTCCTTAACAAGCACCGTGCACCACTGACGCATGCGTTTTGAAGGAACAACCACATGGGCCGTTCTTTCAAAATCCTGCGCCATAAACGGCGGCACCCATGCATGGCCACTCACTCAGCCAGAGTCCATGAACCCGAAAGGAAGACCAAGTGAAGGTGGAAGCCTTGTCAGTGGAGACAGCTTGCCACTGGAAGCCTTCGTTCTAAGGTAAGTTTCACATAATGTGTTAGTATGCATTGCATACTAGCACATTATGACATTACCTTGCAGGTTGCAAAAAAACAAAAACACACAGTGGTTTACTACCACTTTAAAGTGATACTAAACACGCACTGTTTCACATTGTCCCTTCTATTTCTGTATATGGATGATGACACTAATTATTAAAAAAAAAAAAAAAAAAACATCCATGTACCTTTTTCGTGATCGTTATCCAGCTGTCACATGACCCAGATCCCTCCAGGGACACATAAGCAGGAGGAGCTTCTAGTCCTCTGGTGCTGGTCATGCATGCATGTTAAAAATAAAAAAACAGCCTTTGGAATACAGAGCAAAAATAAATAATTAAATATCAATAAACTGTTTTAACTTCTCATACAAATGTATATTTGCAATCAAATCTTTATCATTTTTGGCAATAACATGGTGTGGGTGGAGGATTTCTACCAGTCAAAGGCTATGCCATTCTCCTCCAGCCTGTGTCTTAGAATAAGAGGGAGGTGAAGCCTCCATCAATCAATATGTATTGTTTAGCTGGCTGTGGGCATGAAGGAGGAGGGAGGGAGTGGGCTGTCATTTAACACTGTGTAAACGCTCACATGTGTGACTGTAGTCGCATGTGCTGCTCAGATGTGATAGGGAGAAAATGCTCAGTATAGGAACTCATTGAAAACTGAGCATGTGCTGAGTTACCACCACAGCTGCAAAATCACTAGCTGAATTGGGGATGTGGACATAAGGTGGAGATAGAGAGCAGCAGGATCAACCAGGTTTTTTTTCAGAATACAGAAGACGAATCCCATAGTAAGTATGAACAGCACCTAATGCAGCATTTATTGGAAGTTTTTTTTATGATGTGGGTTTAGTGACACTTTAAGACTTTATAAAAGTTGGAAATGCACTATCAGACACACAATGCCACTCCAGACACCATCAGTCTCCAGTGGGCTCTCCATCCAAATCTTGCTTAGTATATTTCATCGTTGCACTCAACCCAACTCCTACATTTTCTCTGGCTGCTTACAACCCTCTTGGGCCTCAATACTGTTTAAGCTTTACTTTCCTAATGTACAAGGCGCCCTGCTACACTCCTGGCACTGTCCAGGATGCCAGAGATTTAAACATAAAAAATACACTCTGCCACCAGCGCTGTCCCCCACAGAAACCCTGTGGCACTGTCGCCAGTACTCTTTCTAGTTGGATGCTAAAGCAGAACTCCATTTTTATTGAACTTCCTCTTCTATCTGCAGTGGAGGTGGATGGTCTTCAAACTGTGAACCCAGACCAATGGGGTAATGCATCGGCAGAAAGTGTTTGTCAACCCAATTCTTGAGAGCTCAGATTGTCATGGACCCACCCCCTAGAGCTGCATTACCACATTGGCCTGGGCTCCTCATAGAATACTCTCAGAGAATGAGGATGACATCCTAATTTCAGCGCAGTTTCCATCAGCTTTGAAGACCTTCCATCACCACTGCAGATGGAAGAGGAATTTTGAAAAAACGATTCTCTGCTTTAACATCTTACTTTTCCTTACAAACCGATAGTAAATCAACCTAGAAAAATAGAATGCTCACTTTATGGTATATTGAAGAAGTATATTGAAGATAACGGTTAATAGCTAACAGGTGAAGCCAATGCGTTACAGGGGAAATGCCTTCCCCTTCCTCAGGGCTAGTATGCAGGGAAACAATGTTTTATTTTCTTTGACAGCGATTTGTTATTCTTTGCAAAATTAAATTTTACCACATTCACTAAACTCTGGGGAAAAGTTTCCCTCCAAAGTGCGACCTCTCCTGCAAAGTGAACAGCCTGGTTGCCTTTAGTAAATCAACCTCACAGAGTCGTGATGCAACAGGATAAGCCCAAACTCTAATTTTAGTGGAGATAGAGCCAGGAGTAAAGTAGGGGGTTAACACTCTGGAATCCTCTTTTTACTTCCTGGTTTGGCTTTTTTTGTCCTCAAAGTATTTGCGAGCAATCTCCAGGGTCTATCCCTGTTGACATGGTCCTTGTTGTTTGGGTCCCTGGTGTCATAAATCTGTGGTCACTCACGAACAAGGTGTATGATCTCCTCATTGTCAAGCACTTGAGTTGAGCTTAAAAAACAAAAAAACAAAAACTGAAATCGATTCAAAGTCACATTAGGATTGCATCAAATTGCATGTAAACGTGATTTCTGCATGTTTCCATTGAAGTCTATGGGGCCAAAAATGGGCTGGAATCGCACCAAAGTAGCAGAGGAACCTTTTCCTCATTGAGCCGCATTGGTGTTCATTGAAAACAATGTGATTTCCATTGCCATGCAATTCTGTGCAACTCAAGTCACATCAGAAATCACACTAGTGTGATCCAGGCCTTAAGTCGAAATTTCAAAAGTAATTTTAAATATTTTCAAATCTGCAGCTTTCATTCCATAATTACCTGGTGATCTTCCCATGATGGCTCTTGTTCAGACACTTCCTATTATAGGTTGACACAGGGCCAGGACAAGGGGAGGGCGTAAGGGACGGCTGCTCTGGGCGCAATGGTTTACTGTAGGGATGGGGGCGCCTTCCTTCTGTTGCAAGGTTGACAAGGGTAGTGAAAGTGGCAGTGATTTTGACAAGCGAGTGAATGTTGGGCGTAGGATCCCCTAAGCTTACACATCATGAATGAGGGAGGGGGGTACAGCTTGGCATCTTTGCCCTGGGTGCTGGATGACCTAGTCCTGGCACTGGGGGTGACAATTCTCTGTCCCTGCATTGTCACCCTGTCACACAGGCTTCTGATGGAGTTTACAAGTGGCTGTTTCAAAACACATTGCGCAGACATGGTCCACTGTTGTCACCATCAGGAAACCCGTCCTGAGAAATGGCATGTAGCTATCGCTGGAGGCCTGAAGTGGCAGGAGGAGATCAGCCTCACAGAGATGGCATAAAGATGAAAACAATTAGTTTACTTATAAAGCTTCTCAATGTCATTCAATTAGGGTTTACATCTAATTTAACTGTCACTGTGGCTGGAATGACTTGCTAGATCTTGCCTGCAACACACCTGGAGAACCACACAGTGCCTAACACTGTTACACAGACTTCTTGTCCTTAAATAACTTCTCCGTATAGAGCAGTTTGCCAAGCGTCACACCCAGCTCTGGAATCCACATGAACAATCTCTTTCATTCAGGATAGATATTTGTTCAGCTTTATAATATGCATGGTAAATCCCATTCTAACACTACCTGCAGCTGAAAATGTATTACAAAGCTCTTTGTGTAGCAAAATGAACTTAAGAAAAATGCAGCAGCATAGCGCAATAAACCCTTAACAATTCAGTGAGCAAATTAAAAAAACATATGCGCTCACAAAGATGGCCAGAAGGGGAACATGCTTTAGCTGGCAGCCTGGAATGGAAACACTGGTAGGCGCATAACCTGGCAGGGAACTTGGGTGCTGTGATTGTAATTTTGCACCACCTCCGCCTATTACAATGTCCTGAGCAGGGTATTCTTTAAAAGCCATTTTAAAATAAGCCCTCACTGACCTTTATAGCTGCAGGCGTCTTGGAGAAATTAATTCTCAAAGTTCAAAAGAGAAGCAGTGAAGTCCTTTAAGTCTGGCCTCACCATTTTGCTCCCTCACCTCTTCCTATTCACCTGCTCTGTGCATACATTATTGGTTATAAGGCTTTCAGGTTGCCAAATAGGAGGTGGGGATGCAGGGGAAACTGAGATGATGAAATGAAACCAAAAGTACTTTCTGCTGTAAAGCCTCAAAATGATTTATACCGCAGTGCCTCAAACTACTGAGGTCAGTGAGTCAGTTTTAACGCTTATTTTTGCTTGTTAAGGATAAGTAAATATTTTAATGCAAACAGAAAACTGTGCAGAGTTAATAATTAGAAATTAATTGGTACAAAATAAAATGAAGTGAAAATTCATATAAAGATATGCAAAGTATACAGTTGCTATAGAAAAGAATCACCACCCTTTAATATAATCACATTTTGTTGCTTTGCAGCCTGAATTGAAGACAGACACGGTTTTTGTTTTATCCAGCTGTATTTACTATTGCAATGTACAACATCCAAGTGAACAACATAACACCAACATGACAGAAAAAAAATGTAATAACAGAATCACTGGGTTGGAAAAAGGATCACCCCCCTTCTGTCAATATTTTGTTGGACCACATTTTTCTTTACAGCCTGAGTCTGTTTTTAAAATGTCTCTACTAACTTTGCACATCTAGAGTTTGCAATATTTGCCCACTCTTTGCACAACTGCTCAAGTTCAGTTCGATTTGATGGTGAGCGTTTGTGGTCTGCAGTCTTGAAGTCATTCCACAGATTTTCGATGGGGTTTAACCAGTTCCACACTGCCTACTGCATATTTACGGCGGCAGTGTGGACGCTGGGCGCGAATCGCTGTTAAAAGACGGTGACCTGCGAATGGCCGCTAGGCGGCGCGCGCGCGCCCGCCGCACTCCTGAGGAGTGTGCCCGCTGCTCGGATGGACCCGATGTCCGCCGGCGAGCCGCGATGAGCGGCCACAGGCAAAGAACGGGGAACCGCCGATGTAAACATGGCGGTTCCCCATTCTGACAGTGGGGGCATGGGAGATCTACTGATCCCTGTCACTGGGATCAGTTAGATCTCTCATGCCCATGGTAGCCCAACCCCCCCCCCCCCCCCACAGTGAGAACACACCCAGGGAACTCAGTTAACCACTAGATCTCCCCCTGCAGGTTAACCCCTTCCCTGCCAATGACATTAATACAGTAATCAGTGGACATTTCAATTTCTGATCGCTGAATAAATGTCATTGGTCCCAAAAAAGTGTCAAAAATGTCCCACATGTCCACTGCAATATCGCAGTACCGCTAAAAATCGCAGATCGCCGCCATTACTAGTAAAAAATAAATAAACAAATAAAAACCCCAGAAATGAATTCTCACCATCCGTAAACGCGGGCATTTTTGCGCAAACCAATCAATAAACACCGATTGTGATTTTTTTATCACAAATATGAGGAAGAATATAAATCGGCCAAAACCAGTGAAAAAAAATGTTTTTTTATATTTTTTTTTTTTGGATTTGAATTTTAGCAAAAAGTAAGAAATTTGGGTTTTTTGCAAAATGGTCGCTCTTCTTTTGTTTATAGCGGTGATCAGAAATGACGCAGAGGGGATCAAATACCACCCAAAGAAAGCTCTATTTGTGGGGGAGAAAGGACGCAAACTTTGTTTGGGTACAACGTCGCACGACCGCGCAATTGTCAGTTAAAGCGACGCAGCGCAGAATCGCAAAAAGTGCTCTGGTCCTAAACTGGGAAATTCTTCCGGAGGTGAAGTGGTTAAGTCTGGGCTCTGACTAGGCCATGCAAGGACATTCACCTTTTTCTCCTTAAACCATTGTGTGGGGAGTTTTGCTGTGTGCTTTGGCTTTGGGCCCTCTGCGAGAAAGTTGTCAATGGGAAAAATGTTTACTTTCCAACATGACAATGACCCAAAGCACACAGCAACAATGACCACACAGTGGTTGAAGGAGAAAAAGGTGAATGTGCTTTCATGGCCTAGTCAGAGCCCAGACGTAAACTCCATTGAAAATCTGTGGAATGACTGCAGGCCACAAGCATTTACCATCAAATATAACTAAACTTGAGCAGTTCTGCAAAGAAGAGTGGGCAAAGTTAGTTGAGACAAATCCCTACAGACTAAAGGCTGTAGTTTAAGCAAAATGTGATCCAACAAAATACTGACATAAGGGGGGGGGGGTGTTCCTTTTTCCAAC
>BLSH010271615.1:349948-360635 GCA_018402905.1 Glandirana rugosa | reverse complement strand
CCTGGACGCCTGAACTTAAACATGTTGTGTACTTCTTTTTTGTAACTTTGACCCTTGCTGGAATAATAGTGTATCTGGACTATTGAACTGTGGTTTGGTACTTCTTCTTCTTACTCCACAAACCAAAGAAAACTATGGAGATCTGCTGGGGTGTAGAAAATTCCTGCCTAGTAATCAGACCACTTACACCATCATTATTACAATGCTACTGGGTAGAAACACCAGTTGGACAACCTTGTAGGTATCTTTTAACTTTTACAATTTTATTTTTTGCTGCCTGTTAGGGAGATTTACCATCACTTCTTGCCCTGGAGACGCAAAGGCAAATTATTATTATTGTTATACAGTATTTATATAGCGCCGACAGTTTGCGCAGCGCTTTACAATATTAGGGCAGACAATACAATACAATACAATTCAATACAAGAGGAATCAGAGGGCCCTGCTCGGTAGAGCTTACAATCTAGGAGGGAGGGTTAAATGATACAAGAGGGCAATAGCTGTGGAGGATGGGTTGATTGAGAATAAAAAAGTGTAGTTGTTAGGAGGAGGCAGGATAGGCTTCCCTGAAGAGAAAAGTTTTCAGGGATCGCCTAAAGGTGGATAGATTTGGGGATAGTCTGACAGTTTGGGATAGGGAGTTCCAGAGGACGGGAGCGGCTCGGGAGAAGTCTTGGAGGCGAGTATGTGAGGAGGTGATGAGGGAGCTGGAGAGCAGGAGGTCTTGAGAGGAGCGAAGAGGACGATTAGGTTGGTATTTTGAGAGTAGGCTGGTGATGTAGCTGGGAGCAGAGTTCTGGATGGCTTTATAGCTCATTGTTAGTATTTTGAACTTAATTTGTTGGGCGAGGGGCAGCCAGTGGAGGGATTGGCAGACGCTGAACGGTTTGTAAGGTGGATGAGTCTGGCAGTGGCGTACGGAGGAGAATTACTATTTTGGACAGTTGTCACAGAGTAGGCATCCTTATTGGAAGACTTCCACTTGCCTGTTCTGGGACAGATGTAAAATTTTGGATTTCCCATGACATCAAGGCCCAATTGACACTTAGCCCTATGGGTGATGTACAGTAACATCAGCTTCCCATCTCGTTCCCAAAACAAAATTAAAGTAGAACCATAGGCAAAACTTTTTTAAATTTTGGATAAAGTGAGGGAGAGTTATATCCCCTGTAAAGTTTTTTTTGCCAACTGTGCCCCATTGGGGAGATTTTCTTTCACTTCCTGTCCCATAGCCAAACAGGAAATAAAAGGAAATTCATGCAAATTAAGGGAATCCCTTGGGGACTCCCAGGTCACCAGAACTAGTGTCCCCATTAGAAGATTTCCCCTCTATTATTTTTCTGGGAACAACCCAAAATTTGTGATTTTCTTTTACTTTCAATGATAATGGTAAACAGGACAAACAGAGAGGGTGAATTTCCCTAACAAGGGCACAGACAGCAATAAAAACTGACAGGTGTTCTAATCCCTCTCCACTCTATCCAAAACAAAAAAAAAAGTTTTTTCTTAAGTTATACTTTAAGATGGGTTGAGAGCTGCCTGGCAATTCACAGGCAGCTTTGTATTTTATCGATGTGTACAAAGTTACCTCTGCTTTCTGGAGTTGGAGATCGTCACCTGCTTACCTCTCTACTTCAGCCAATCTAAGGAAGCCTTGTACATTCATAATATACAAGGCTTCCAGTGTGAATGGCTGAGCATAACTCAGCTCAACTTAATATTGTTTCGGGAACAGAAGTCCCCGTTCTGCTGGCAGGACACAGCGCTATATACTGTATGTAGCTGATGACCTACAGTTTTATACCAGCCTTTCTCAACCTTTTCAACACAGAGGAACCCTTGAAATAACTTTCTGGTCTCAGGGAACCCCTGCCAAAAATTACTATATCTAATTCATGATACGTTAGTGCGATGGTCAGTGTGAAGAATGCTCCTAAAACCCGTACACACGGTGCGGCGGTCGTACGTCTGAATGGCCCAAATCGTATGTTGGCTGTTGTATCTCGCATACTGACATGCACTAAGCGATCGTACAACCAAGCTGAACATAGTGACGTGTTACGAGCGTATAAAGAGGAAGTTCAGGTGCATGTAATTTGTGAATTAGAAACGTAGGTTTACACGAACGGACACTTCCAAGCATTCCTGACTTCTGAGCATGCGTGTTTTGCACAGTACAACTTGTTGGACCAACTTCTCTGTACACGCGATACAACAGTCGTACAACCGCTTGTTATACAACCAAAGTTTACTAGTTTGCTCATCCAACCTCTGTTGTACGACCATCGTACGTCGGCTGTTCTAATCGCACGTACTAATGGTCGGATGACCGTACAACAATCGGTCGTATGACCGTTTTCATACGAATGTCGCACCGTGTGTACGGGGTCAGTGGGAAGAATTACCCCCTTACAGATTGCTAAAAAGATCAATGGTGTCAATGGGATCTGAGAGGCAGAACTTGCTCATTGCTCAAGGAACCCCTAGCAACCTCTGGAGGAACCTTTGGGTTCCATGGAACCCTGGTTTGTACAATGCTCACAGCCACTTCATCTGTTAGTAAAGGAAATAGTTTGGGCCAGCCTAAAAATAAACTTGGGGTTTAAAAAATTCAACCCCATGGTATGAAGGTAGAGTATGCCTTTAAAGCAGTGGTCCTCAGGACCCACTAACAGGCCAGGTTTGCAAGCTAACTGAAACGCATCACATGTGATATAATTTGCTGCTCAGTGATTGCAGTATTCTAGTCTGCATCTCCCCAAGGTAAAACTTAAAATCTGGCCTGTTAGTGGGTCCTGGGGTCAGGAGTTGAGAACCACCGCTTTAAGCCCAGGTTCACACTGAGTGTGGGAATGAAATGGTGGGTGTTCAGCTGAACTCGCACCATTTCATTCCTGCATGTCAGTCCCGATTTCATCGGAGATTTCACAGGCGGATTTCTGCACTAATGTCTATGGAAATTGCACCTGAAATCGTAAAAAGTAGTACAAGAACTACTTTTTGAAATCAGTGTGGCATCGCACCGATTACGACGGTGCCATTGCCGGCAATTGCTGCCGATTTGGCATGTCAAATCGCATGCCAAACCATGTCAATGTGATCCAGGGCTAAAGGGTGTTTTTGTTTTTTTTAAATTTATCTGGAGTTCTGCTTTAACAGCAAAAAAGGAAGTTACCCTTCTCTCTGCAAAGACGACTGATGCACTCCTACCCCAGGGTGCCATAGAACTCCAATGTCTGCACACTGCTGCAAGATCCGTCTTCAGCAACGAGGAGGGAGGGGAGAAAAAAAAAAAAGTTTTAAAACGCCGTCTCACCAGACAAAAGGCTGCAGAGCTGCACTGCACAGCTAAAATAAAACTCCCTACTCAGCACCTTCTATTGATTAAAAACTAACCTTTAAAGTAACTCCGAGAGTATGCGCTTAGCATTTAAATTTAAACATGTCATGAAGCTGATTGGTGTTGCTGAATCGCAGCTCACATCCTCTTTTCTTAAGCAGCAAAAGTAAGGAAAAGCGGTGGGGGGTTAAAAATGGGAAAAAAAAGGGGGAAATCCTCAACTTCTCATTGGAATCTTGTACTTTCTTTTCCCATGCAAATAGACCCCCTGTTAAAAGTCCTCAAAGCGAAACCAAAATAATTGGCCCTTTGTCTAACTTTTCCAAAGTGCCGGGGGAAGACAGATTAATTAAACACACAAGTGTGGGGTCCCCACTGCTTTGCCGGCGGTGGGGGTCATAATTTAACCAAAATGAATACTGCAATGTTTGCAGTGGGCTTTTGCAACGTCAGAGTCCAAAAAAAAAGGAAGGGGTGGGGGGGCTTTGGTGGGAGGGGAGAGGAGGGTTCGTTGGTAATGGAAGTCACGTCTAGCCCTGTCTGGTTGCCGCTAGCAACCAGACATGATGTAACACTGCAATGTGAACTTGAACTTGGGGGAGTTGAAAAGTGAACAATAGACCTCGAGTAATCAATAAAGCCTATTTCAGTGAAGGATTACAGCTCTGCTCTGGGGTAACCTTGTCTGCAAGGCACAAACTGAATAGGAAGAAACTTTTTTATTTATTTTACTTTTTTTCTTTCTTCTTTTTACTTTCCTTTTAAAGAACGGTGCAGGAAACATGATTCAGAAAGGGGGGGTTGCCTGTTGGTCTCAGCTGCTCAAAGGATTTGAGCAAAAATGGACGTTGTGCTCAGAACTGAACGCTGCAGGTTGTTTACACACACAGAAAGTCCATTCATGGGTCGGAGGGGCGAGGAGCCGGGTTGCTAGGTCCCCTGGAATGCTGGGAGAGCCTGAAATTATTTGTAACTTTTTAAAGAACTCCATTAAGGCTGAACTCCAGGCAAAGTACAGATAAGGGAGCTGCTTTACCTGTTAAAGGATTTGTGTTTCTGTCCATCCAATCCTCAGATTTACACAGCCCTGCTGTGCAGCACAGCCCTGTTTGGCAGGGCAGGAGACCTGACTCTCTGCTGCAGAAGTGTTGCAGGTCTTGTCCCTCCCCCAGTCTGTGACTGGACAGTGAAAGGAGAGACTGATGAGCTCATCTTTGCTCTCTCCTCCTATCAGCATGTTCTTAGCATTGCAGCATGGCCAATTGGCTCCTTGTGCTGTTCCTTCCACTCCCAGTCTGGGCTCTGCAGTACAGGGACTGCAGGAGGCTAATACCAAGTCACTACAGCAAAACTGATTCTGCCCTTTTCTCTTCCATAAGGAAAAGGCAAATGGCACACAAAAGGTTAGTGGCACCCCAAGGGTGAACCAAGTCCACCTATAAAGTCTCTAAGACAGGGGTCTCAAACTGGTGGCTCTCCAGCTATTGCAAAATTACAAGTCCTGACAGTTACAAGCATGACTGACAGTTACAAGCATGACTCCCACAGGCCCACAGGGGCTTGTAGTTTCGCAACAGCTGGAGGGCCGTCGATTTGAGACCCCTGATTTGAGACATGGGTGCTCAACCTATGGCCCTCCAGCAGCTGCGGAACTACATGTCCCACGAGGCATGGCTGTCAGTTAAAAGCATGACTCCCAAAGGCATGATGGGACTTGTAGTTCCGCAATAGCTGGGGGGGCCACAGGCTGAACACCCATTCTCTAAGATAACTAGTCCAAAAGTCGTCACACTTATGGCTGCTGACCCAGGTGTAGAAGTAGACTCTGCAAAACAAGGAAGGAAAGGGAAAGTGCTTTCTAAGTGTAGTAATAGGACATATTTATTGATAAAAGGAATTGATAACTCACATGTCTAAGTAACAAAATCGCTCTTCACCACAAAAGCCACTTACTTGCACTGAAACGCGTAGTTACATCCTGCCGCCCTCCCATCGTGACATCACTTCCGCCCCGGACGCCCAGTGTGTTCCAGTGTGGTTCTGGAAATAGCGGAGGAAACTGTCAGCACCGGCTATGAGTTCCATGAGATCGCAGGGAAACAGACACAGGATTGGGATGTCAGTGGGTTTTCCTGTCAAGAGCGATTTTTTCCTTATGTGAGTTGCCAATCGCTTTTATCAATAAATATGTCCTGTTACTACACTTAGGGCCCTATCCCTTTCCTTTATTTTTCTCTCTCGGTCTGGCTGCAAGGAGCTAATACCAAGTCAGGTACTTCTATTACTTGCATTCAAAAAATAAAAATCATGATGTATTGATGAATGCAGAGCTGAAAAGTGCGCCTTTCTTCCCACAATCCAGCAACTTAGTACATCTTCAATATTATTAAATCGGCAGCTTTTAATAACTTAATCTCTGGTGATCCTGCCATTAAATGCCCTCACTTAGGCACTTCCTTTTATAGGTTGACAAAGCACTGTTCATGCCTCCTGCATTGTCATCCTGCCATAAGGGCTTTCATTGAAGATTACCAATGACCATTTCAACAAACATTATGGTTTACAATTGCCACCATCAGGAAACCTGTCCACCCAGATGGCCCCTACGCTTGCAAAACTGTTCTAGCCACTTTAGTTTACGATCTTTAATGGTCGCACGGACCACGTCAATTGCAACAGAACCTGTTGGTGTGATATAAAACAGCTAGAGCTGTAACTGCCATGTACATATGCAAGTATTTTAATTAATGTCTATCTGTATGTGGCTACTCCTCCTCATTGGAAAGTCATAGCTGATCAGGTCTGAAGTAGGAGGGATTTAAGCAGTTATGCAAAGTATATGCTCCTGGTCTGCTCTAGCATAATCTATGATGTCATGAAGGTGGGTTGGGCTGGACATATGAAGTTAGGGCTTGCATTAATGGTTTGGGCTTGTGTTGATGGCATCAGTTTGAGATGCTTCTAAAACCATTCAGAATTCATTGACAGGTGCATTTGGCCTGCAGTTGACCTTCTGACCTACTTCAAGTGGGTTATGCATCCCCATAGACCAGTGATGGTGCACCTTGGCACCCCAAATGTTTTGAAACTACATTTCCCATGATGCTCAACTACACTGCAGAGTGCAAGAGCATCATGGGAAATGCAGTTCCAAAACACCTGTGGTTCCAAGGTTCACCATCACTGCCATAGACATATTGGAATGCAAGACTCATTTGAAGTGACCAAAAGCCGGTCAATGGAGGCCCATAGGCTGTCCATTAGGATTGCTTAGCTACTAGTCCTGTTGCAGCAAAGTATTTTATTTATTTCAGGTATTTATATAGCACTGACGATTTACTCAGTGCCATACAAACTGTACATTCACATCAGTCCATGCCCTCGAGGAGCTTACAATCTAAGGTTCCTATCTCACATGCACACCATACTGGGGCCAATTAAGACAGGAGCCAATTAAAGCTGAACTAAACCCTCCAATTGTTTTCAGCCAAGGAAGCTACCATCTTGGCCTTCATTTGACCTGCACCTGCCATGATGCTGTATATGCCATGATGCTGATCATTTATGACATGAGCCATTGAATGGTTTGACTATTTGGTTGAGAGCACAACTGCGCTGTGCTGGGAGTGTAACTGTTTTTGTAACTGAAATTGATGGGTTTAGTTCGGCTTTAACCCACCGGCATGTCTTTCAAGTATGGGAGGAAGCGCATGCAAGCGCAGGGATAACATGCAAACTCCAAGCAGAACCGCCCAAGTAAAATGGCTAACTGATAAATTCAAGGATTCTCCCAAAACTTTTGGGAAAAAGGAAAACTGAATAGGAAACTATGCCATGAGATACAAATAAGCTGCAGTATTTTAAACAAAAATGTTAAAGTTCTGAAAAGAATCAAAAAACAACAACAAATGCATCTACTGTAATGTTGCAAGCCCAGCTGGGGGTCAAGCAACCTGATTTAGCAATTGTGGAGAATATGTTTGTCTCCATGCAGATATAGTGGGTGGTGGCTCTCAATGCTCTTCAGAGTGTTTTGGATATGTTGTACATCAGACAGTACTGTGATCCTGGTGTGCAATTAGGGGGGAGGTTTATGCCTATAGTAAGGAAGAAGCTTCGGGTATTTAGATAAGGAGTGTAAATATTCTCCTAGGTGGCTGCAGCAAATGGATTTGAGGTTCTTAAAGTGTGTCACACACAGATCCTGATGAAGTGGCCCTTATAGCCATGAAATGTGTTGATGATGTTGCAAACTGTGTCTAATAAATACTTACCTTTTAATGTAAACACCTTGAAACTTCACCCTTAAAGTGGATGTAAACCCC
Source organism: Glandirana rugosa (assembly GCA_018402905.1). Classification (NCBI taxonomy): domain Eukaryota; kingdom Metazoa; phylum Chordata; class Amphibia; order Anura; family Ranidae; genus Glandirana; species Glandirana rugosa. Next base: position 352,970 of record BLSH010271615.1, on the reverse strand, counting down.
AAAAAAAAAAGTTTAATCAATAGTTCTATCTTTCACAGTAGAGGATGTCCTGTCATCTGTGCCCAGTCTTGCCATGAAATGTTAATCCAGCTCTGAGCAATCCTCTTATCTTTTTTCAGTAGGAAAAAAAAAACAGACAGAGAAATATGTGACTGTTTCTTCCCCCAGCTATGAATAAGCTTAATTTCAGGACGTGAAAAGCGTTAGCTGCTGTACCTGGGATCTGCCCCTGTTGTGCCCTGACTGTACCTATGTACATTTGATACTTATACAATAAAACGGCATTTACTTGGAGTGCGGCTGTCTGAAGACCTTCTTTCCTTTATCTGTTTCTTCCCCCCATGTTGTGACTGACAGCTCATTTCCTTATCTCATGCACAGAGCATACAGAGCTTTACATTCCCCCTTCTCCTCCTTTCTTTTCAAGCTCTCCCAGGATTGGCTGCTCCACACCTCAGCATGATTGGGCATGCTGAAGTCTTGTGGTGACTTTCATGAGTTTTGACAGTATGTTTCTCAAAACTCAGGAATAGGAGAGTATGAGAGTGTAGAGGTGGGTGGGGAGTCTTGTGACATCACGACTCCACCCACCGAGCTCCAGCAAAGAGACCTACCCACTGATTCCAGAGCTTTGTGGGGCTGCTACTGCTGAAGGGGATGACATTTGCAAAGTAGGGATACATGCAGGAGGCTTGCATGTATATATACATTAATACTGTGCCATTAGTTTATACTGGGTGAGTCGTGGGTTTACATCCACTTTAACTACAGGTGCCTACAATGATTTTACCACCATTTTTGGAGCCTAAACCATTCACCTCAAAATTGTTCACTGGTTATGTTCAGTCACTTTAAAATGGAACTGGTCCATGAAAACACTGAAAACCAGCTTGGCCAACAATTTGTAATCGCAACGTCTTTTACCAACAAATTTAAGGTATGACTTTGCCTATACTGCTCCCTACGTTCGCTCCCCTCTCTACAGATAGATTCCAGTGGCCTCTGGCTTTGTGTCATCTTTGACCTTCATGGTTCCTGAAATCCAAGGTTGACCAAAGGATGACACAACCAAGCCCATGTTTTTTTTTTTTTTCTAACTGTCCTACTTGGCAGATCTGGAGTGACTCAGGAAGCCAGGGACTGCTAAGTCTCCTAGCCAGGGCCAAGTTATCTTGGGATTCCAGGCCGCTGAGGATGCGTCATCCAGACAACAGCAGCTAGCTTTGTGAAATCAGAAAGATGTCTGGAATTTGAACCTTAACGCACATGTGTTGCTAAAAGGGGGACAGAAGGAATAACCAATTTATTTAACAGAAGTACTGCATAAGGTAATCGTGTTGTAGGCATTGGGTAAAAAAAAAGTTTTTTGAGCAAAGTTCAGCCTTAAAGTGTATGTATTCTCCAACAATGAACTCCTCTTTCTTATTTGGTCTTTTAAACATACCATTGAAAGTGTTTTGTTATATCTTTGAAAAAATATATCTTATCCTGCCAGAAATGTTGTGAGCTCCTAACTTCATAGAATGAGTAGGCAAGGTTGCACTGAAACACCAAACAATGTTATCAGTCCTGTCTTAAAGTCTTTTTCATTGCAGTCGTTCTTTCAAGGGGTCACCAAACTCGGTTTAAAGTAGCTGTAAAGGCCAAATGTTTTTTTACTTTCATGCATTTTATGCATGGAGGTAAAGAGTCTTCAGTATGCAGCTCCCTCCACAGCCCCCTAATACATATCTAAGCCTGATCTCGATCCATTGAAGGCCTTGTATGAGAGCAGTTGCTGTCCTGCTCTTTGCCTCCTCATTGGCTCAGATAAAGCAGTTGTCAATCAGAGCTAGTGAGGAGGTAGCTTGGGGGGGGGGGGGCTGAGCCCTGCTCTGTGTGTCTTATGGACACACAGAGCGATGCTCAGAAGTGAGCTCACACGAGTGCCCCCATAGCAAGCGGGGTTATGGGGTAGTCAGTAGGGGGGGGGGCAGAGCGCCATCAGGAAACCCCAGAAGAGGAGGGCCAGGGCTGCTCTGTGCAATATGGTTGCACAGAGCAGGTAAGTATAACAAAAAGTTGAGCATTTAATATCTAGCTACACTATGTTATCTTCTTACAAGATGTGATTAACCCAGACGTGTTTGCTGCCCACTGAAGACTAGTTTTGAAGGAGTCATATACTGGACTGCAAGGAAATCGTAACGTAACGAGCAAAACTGAAGAGTCCAGGGGTCTCCAAACTTTCTAAGCAAGCGGCTGGTTTACTGTCCTTTAGGCTTTAGGGGGGCTGGATTGTGGCTATTTGGAGTAGATAGTGCACCAGCATCAGTGCCCCAATATTGGTCATAATGGGAGCAATAGTTCCCCGTTGATGGTGTCAGTAGGGGGAATGGTGCCCTATCATTGGAATAGTGCCCCAAGGGCCAGATAAAGGCAAGCAAAGGGCCACGTCTGGCCCTGGGGCCGCATTTTGGGGACCACTGGTCTATACTATCCAACAAACACTACTACTACTACTACAAACATGGACAATACATACAAATAATTACAATTGTTTAAATATTTCTGCACGCTTAGTCACATCTTTGCTATTAACCACTTAAGGACCGGAAGGATTTCCAGCTTTAGGACCGGAGCCCTTTTTGCGATTCGGCACTGCGTCGCTTTAACTGACAATTGCGCGGTTGTGCGACGTTGTACCCAAACGAAATTTGCGTCCTTTTTTTCCCACAAATAGAGCTTTCTTTTGGTGGTATTTGATCCCCTCTGCGTCATTTCTGATCGCCGCTATAAACAAAAGAAGAGCGACAATTTTGCAAAAAAACCCAAATTTCTTACTTTTTGCTAAAATACAAATCAAAAAAAAAAATATAAAAAAACATTTTTTTCACCGTTTTTGGCCGATTTATATTCTTCCTCATATTTGCGATAAAAAAAAATCGCAATTGGCGTTTATTGATTGGTTTGCGCAAAAGTGGTCGCGTTTACGGGTGATGAGAATTCATTTTTGGGGTTTTTATTTTTTTTTTATTTTTTA
>BLSH010271615.1:316263-349760 GCA_018402905.1 Glandirana rugosa | reverse complement strand
CGACGACCCGAGCAGGAGTCACGCCCTTGCTATCCCCGACTTCATTCGTTTTCCCCTCGAGATCCCTTGTCGACGTTGTTTTTTCCCAAAAGTAGAATTACGTATCTTACGTAATTCTACTTTTTTCCCTCCCAAATGTTGAAGAAATTGGTGAACGGCTGGCAGTTAGCCGTTAACTGCCGCCGTTCCACCGAGACATTGCGTCTAGCGGCAGTATGCTGCCGCCGGCGCACTAGCTCGGATCACTCGCCCGCGAGTGACACAAGACCCTCCCGGTCCCTCGCCCACGCCGCCGAAGCTAACGGCGGCCGATGGGCCAGAGCGGAGGTCCGTGTTTACTTACACGGACCTCCGCTCCTTCGCTCCGGGGGGGCCATCGCGGGTAGCCGGCGGCAATCGAAGCCGCCGCACCCGCTCCCTGGCCCTCCCAGAACACAGTGAGCGCCCGCTCACTAGGCTCGATCACGCGGCCGCCGTCGTATGACGGCGATCTGCGTTACAGAGCCACCTTGCCGCCGTCAATTGCCGATTGACGGTCGGCAAGTGGTTAAAGAAGTTGTAAACCCTCCCTTTTTTCATCTTAATGCATTCTATGCATTAAGATGAAAACCCTTTTTTGTTGCAGCTGTTCCCTAGAGCTCCCCTTTTGCTTACTTCAGCCCCTATCGTTCCCGCACTGAGGACGAGCCCAGCAGCTCCAGCCCCGGGCTCCGGTCCTCATTGGATAGATTGATAGCAGGGAAACCATTGGCTCCCGCTGCTGTCAATCAAGTCCAGTGGGGGCAGGGCTGAGTCCTGGTGTCTGTGTCAAAAGACGCAGCAACAGGACACGGGAGCGCGCCCACACGAGTGGCCCCAGGAAAAGTGCTTCCCTGACAGGGCACTCGAGAAGAGGAGGAGCCAGGAGCGCCGCCGAGGGACCCCAGAAGAAGAGGATCGGGGCCACTCTGTGCAAAACCCTAGCACAGAGGAGGTAAGTATAACATGTTTGCTATTTTAAGAAAAAAAAAGCGAACGTTTAGTATCGCTTTAAAGTCTAACACATTGATTTCTGTACATACACTTTAAAATGTTTCTATAAACTCAAAAATAATTTTTAATATTTTTTAAATCTGGAATATTCATCAAAATAATAGGAATGTACAATTAGCTATTGAGACTAAAAGAAAAGTAAAATAAAAACATTTGCAATAATAAATTTACAAAGCCATACACAACTCTGCCCCCAACTACTTCACTAACCTGGTCTCATATAACCAAGCTAATCGTCCTCTTCGTTCCTCCCAAAACCTCCTGCTCTCCAGCTCCCTTATCACCTCCTCTCATATGCGCCTCCAGGACTTCTCCCGAGCCTCTCCCGTCCTCTGGAATTCCCTACCCCAATCTGTCAGGCTGTCTCCAAATCTATCCACTTTTAGGCGATCCCTGAAAACTTTTCAAGTCAAGTCAAGTTTTCTCTTCGGGGAAGCCTATCCTGCCTCCACCTAACAACTACACTTTTATTTTCTTCATCAGCTCATCCCCCACAGTTATTACCTCTCGTATCACTTAATCCTCCCTCCTAGATTGTAAGCTCTAATGAGCAGGGCCCTCTGATTCCTCCTGCATTGAAGTGTATTGTAATTGTATTGTTTGCCCTAATGTTTTAAAGCGCCTGGCAAACTGTTGGCGCTATTGTATCCCTCTGTTTCCTTAATAAACTTTATTTCTTGGAAAAAAAATAAATAAATAAATCCTGTATAATAATAATAATAATAATAATAAATTGTATTTTTTTTTGTCATTACAGTCCTGGTACCTGGGATAAAGGTCACAGTTTTCTATCGCCCACCCGACAGACCACCTGCCCCTTCTCATCTCTGTAACATTTGAAGACACCAACGGCAACTTGGCCTAGTCACTTGGCGCCAGAGGAAGGGGAAAACTCACAGCAGAACAGCATCGAAGAAGAACTACCATAAGTGGTCGCATGGCAGATACCATCATTAATCAGCCTTATTTCTTTTACTTTCATTTTTTTTTTTTTTCCTCACCTTTGGGGGTCTCAAGAAAGTTCCCAATGGGAAAAGTTGGGATTCACAGCATTTGAAGTGTTTTCATTGGTAGCATAAATATTAGGTGGTTCCAGGTAGCCTTAGGCCGATTATTATTTTTTTTTTGACTTGCTATAAAAACACTCTCTTATTGTGAAACCCGGCCTTTTTTTTTTTTTGCAAAGCCACTCCTGTGCATCCACAGTTGCGACCCTTTTCGAGGAGTTCTGGTGGAACAGTCCCTATAAAGGAAAAAATAAAATAAAATAATAAAGCACTCTAATATACAATGTACCATTTTAGTGAATATGAACTTCGACTAGTACTATGACCACACTACATTTATTTCAGAGACCGTGGAATTCAACCCAGTTGTGGTCTAGTGCCTCCACTGTTTTTCCCCATTTCGAGTGCTACTACACTTAAAAGGATTTGTGAGAAAGAAAAAAATCACACAACATGTGTAAAACTAAATAAAGGAAAAACTGCACCTTTTTAATTTTTTTTTTTTTTTTTTTTATCGTTTGACCCAGTGCGGAGGTGGCAAAAATTATATTACTGGACACGACTGCGACAAACTGTTTTGCGTTAACATATCACAAAATGTCCACCCTTCTTTCTGACAAGGATTTGTCACATCCATCACCCACCAGGAAACTGTTAACATTTATTTTCATCCGAGTTGCAGAGCAATGAAAGAAAAAAAAGAAAACAGTCCAGGACTATTATTACTCATGTAAGGAAAAAAAAAATTAATATGCTGCACTTGCAAATAAGCTTTTCTGAGACAAATTTTCAACAATTACGCAGAAATGGGGAAGATGGTCTGTATTGACAGAAACTGACAGGAACAAATCAAAACAATCATATTTGGATTGATTAAAGTGCAATTTCATTGGATAGGTAAATATCTTTGTAAGATAGAGATTGTTGAAAATTCTATTTTTGTTTTCCAAGTCCTACCACCCCCAGGACTCTAAACTATCGGGGTTAAAAAAAAAAGAAAAAAAAACAGCCTTGCAAAAGAAAGGGGAGCTATTTTTGCTTTTTATGTTTTTTATTGTTAAACTTGTATCCCTTAAAAATGAAAATGTAAAAAAAAAAATATATATATTATAAAACATAATGGTGCTTTTACCACAATATGTTAACTACATTAAACGCTAAGTAATCATTTTTTTTTTTCTGTTATCAAAGCACATAACTAAAAAAAAAAAAAATGAAATCATAGTATCTGTTCATTTTATAAGCTAAAGTCACTATTAGTGGGTATGCCAATTCAGTCAAATGTCACATGTTCCCAATATAGGATTTAGTCAAATGCCTCAGGATCTTTATAGATGTCCAGATTTTATCCATATGATTTTTTTTTTTCATCACTTGTATCCTCTGAGCTTCAAACACTGATTGATCTAGGGGAGGGGGAGGGAGGAAGAGTCGCAGCACTTGCTGAAAAAAAAAAAAAGTAAATTGGATCATAGACGCTATGTATGTTATGTACTAAAAAATAAAATATTAAAAATAACAAAAAAAAAAAATCAAAACCTAAATAAACAGGATACACTTGATTTATTTTCTACAAGACAGCGAAGCGTCCCTTTGCTTCGCATGCAACTTAAAAGGTGGTTTCCTATACTATACCTATATTATATACATTCTGCTTGGCATATTTGTCAGTCAGAAAAAAAAATCTCTGCATGTTTAGTGTTAGTAATTCATTTTTATATACTTAAAGTAGGATAAAGTAGAGTGCATTAAGACAAGACATTTTAATCCCTATTCCAGGCACTTGCCTTTTTTTTTTTTAATTTATTTTTTTTTTTTTTTACCCTATCCCAATGCTGCCAAAAGAAGGCCCACATGTCCCTTTTGGCAATGAAGGAGTTAAACTGTGTGTGTTCAGTCTGTTTAGTCCTAATAAGGGCTTTTTTGCTACTGTCCTATACAATCATGTCCACGAAATTCTTGGGAAGACACCTTGCTCCTCATTTTATTATTATTTTTATTTTTTTTAGGTAGTTATTTGTTATTATTATTTTTTTTTTTGAATGCTTATGGGTGCATGGGAGAACCTTGGAATGTACAATACATTGGAAGGCCTCTCAAGCATCCAGTAGGTTAATTTGCACGAAGATGAAATAAATTCCATATCAATGTGCCTTTGCCCTGGATAGCGATTATTTGTGGAATTGTTGCACATGTTCCTTATATAGATAGTGGGGGAGGGGATTCCCCAGACACGTTTTGGAGACACTTTTTTTTTTTTTCTTGTAAATGTGACTTTTACGTCAGGCATTGCAGGCTCCACTTTGTAGATATAGATTTTAGTTCAATCCCACCTGTAGGAGTAGTGTGCTTAGTCTTGTAGTGTCTGTGCTATTTTGCGTAGGAGATCAGTATTTTGGGGGGATGTTTGCTGCATTGTGACAATTTATTTAGTCTTCCTTTATTTTTTTTTTTTACTTTCCCTGATCAATGAAAATATGCAATACCTGCTTATATCATGTAGTCAAAGCTTAGCAAATTTTATTAGACCTTATTTTTTTTTTTTTTTTTTATTTGACCAAAGTTGGTTGGTGCTGTACTTGACGCCGTATGTTAGATGTTTAGTCATCGTACCTTTGTGACTACGAATGCACATGCAGGAGGGGCTCTTAGAGAAGCAGTCAGACTGTGAAGCACTAAGCTGTACCCTGCTTTGAGCAATTTTTTTTTTTTTTTTTTCCGTGTGGTGTGTGTGTTGCAACCGTTCCTATCACAAGCAAGCCTTAAAACAACAAAAAAAAAAAAACCTGAATTCCTTTTTCCTTAGATATCCCACAGCCCATTTTTATTAGCAGACAGCAATCAACTCACATCAACAAGAAAGAGGTCATAATGCCCATTTTTATATGCACGTTTTTAAAAAAAAAACTTCCAACTTCTGAAAAAAAATGTTTACCGCTTCTCTCTATTTAAGAAAAAAAAAAGAATAAATGAATAAAATGTTTTTTGGATTTTTTCATATGTATCTGATATGTGGTTGAGTAGTTGTATTGTGTGTGTGTGCGTGTATTAGTGAATTGTGTCCATTTTGTGTATCCAGCATCCTTTGCCTTCCCTATAGCACTTAGCTGGGCATTACCTTATGACATATGTGCACTAAATAGCAGCTTGCAGTGCTTCACAGTGAAGGGAAATAAAAGCCTAGACAAACGTTTTTGTCAAAATCCTTGCTATAAGTCAAGGCGTTACCAGAAAATTGGTTGTACATACAATACAAATGCACCCTTTTATAAACCATGCAAACTAAGCAATAGTCTTGGGCAGTTGTAGTTAGGTTTTGGTTCTCTTTTTTTTCTTTTTTCTTTTTTTTTGGTTATTTTTTTGTGGATTTTCTTGTGTGTTGTAGACATGGTTGCAAAGAGAGCATAACTGCCCACTCAGATGAGTAATTTGTATGTTGTATAGTTTTAATGAATACACTGATTTATTCTACCCTATTTTATAATGCAGGTCTTTTGTAATGTTGTTTAAATGAGGACAATTTTCTGTCGACTTAGCCTTGCAGATTTTTTCTGATTGTTTGTTATAAATGGCAGCATTTTTAGATTTTTTTTTGTCATGGGAGGGTTAGGTTGAGGGATTGGTTATTTTTATTTTTTTTGTTATGCTATTCGGGAACTGGATTTAAGTTAAAACTTTCCTGTTTCCTGTACGTATGTATTTAAATACAACTGTTTTTTTTTTTTTTCTCAGTAGTATAACATTTTCCTATACTTGAGAAGTATGGGTCACTAAATAATCATTTTAAATGGAATCTACAGGTATACTGTATTCTTTTCTCATTAAAAGTCTGACTCTTACATTAAGGATTTTAGAAGACATGTTTAAAGAAAAATTATTTAAAAAAAAGTTTTTAAGGCTTTAAAGCATTAAAAGGTAGTCAGGATGTTGAACAACAAAATTGTGTCAAATATTAAAACTCATCAGTTCAGTTTTGTTACTTCTGCCATCATATTAAAAGTACTGCAAGGTCAAAGGTCATGTATGTTCAGTTAAAAAAAAAATTCTAACATTTGACAAACGCACAGTAAATGCTAGGTGTGCAGCATAAAATAGATACTACATTGTTGAGTAATATAGCATTACATAAAATGAAAAACCTCAAATTATACAATTCAGTGTAATTAAGCGTTGTGTTTATTTAAATTGCCTTTTTTTCAAGTTATATTAAATATAGATCTTCCCTTAGAGTATATAAAGCAGACTAAAAGTTCTGCATAAAACAATATAATAAACATGAATAGAATCAAATCAATTAATATACCCAATATTTTATATATTAATTTTATAATTAGAGTCCTATGTTAAAATTTGCACTCAAAGTGAACATTTTTTTTATTTCAAAGTTTGATTTTGACCAGCCAGTTAGACACACTATTTTTGTAATGTTTGCAATGCACAGTAATAACACAGGCCCGCGCTAACTAACAAAGTATATTTGTTCTTATTTCTGAGAAATTTGGTTGTTTTAAAATTTATACAAACAGAAAAAAAAAGTATAACAATGAAAATATGTCTGTTCACTTACATGCTGTAAGATAAATAAGGTATATTGACGACATTCAAAAGATAGAGATTTATCAGTTCTATTTATACTGATATTATTGGCACAAAATTCCTACAAAGAGAAAAAAATTATAAGAATGAAAATGTCTGTGACTTGCATTCTGTAAGATATGCAAGGTATATCGACGACATTCAAAAGATAGACATTTATCAGTTCTAGTTATACTGATATTATTGGCACAAAATTCCTACAAAGAGAAAAAAAATGATTACAATGAAAATGTCTGTTCACTTACATTCTGTAAGATAAACAAGGTATATCAACGACATTCAAAAGATAGACATTCATCAGTTCTAGTTATACTGATATTATTGATACAAAAAAATGGATTACAGCCAAGAAATATATAAACTAAATCAGAAAACTATAAATGTGCGATTTAGGTAAAAAAAAAAAAAAATTCTATAACTATTTCAGTAATTAAATACAACAAAACAAAAACATAGAAGAGAAAATACATAACAATTGATGCCTTTTGATAAAATGAGATTATGTTTACATTTTAATAATGACATTAAATGATGCAACAGCTAATCGTACATTGCACCATAGAAATGTTAAAAGTCTATTGCATTGTAAAAAACGAGTCCAATCTTATGACCGATGTGTGCGTTGAATCAGAAGCTGTGATAACTAGAACACTACAAAATAGCTAGACGTGGCAAGCTATACCTTTAGTGCTGCCATTCTTAAAGTGACCTTTTTTTTCTGTGCTCCTAAATGCACTTTGCTAATGTAAAGAACTTAAATAACTGTGCATTGGAAACTATTCTCAAAGGGAGGATGATTTGCAGTGCTTAAGCTTCCTTTTATTTAATGCCTGCTCAATTAGAATATTTTTTGGGGGGGATAATACACCTTTCAGGTTTATTCTTAAGTTCTCTGGCATTAGACTTGTGTTTATATGCTTTTGTTGCTGCACATCCCAGGCCAGTCCTCATATATTTCACTTTTTTTCTTTTTAATTAGAAAAATTAGTTACACTGCTGCCCATCCCTTCAATATTTTTTTCTCAGTATGTAAGGAGTAATGGACCAGTATTTCAGAAACTGCACCCCAGGAAAGCACCAAAGTTCTCTTTGGCCTGGAGGAGCAATACCATCATTACCATGCGTCTACAACAGTTGTGCCATTACCTAGGTGTCTTAGGTCTCTCCTTGTGATGTTAAAGTATATAGGGAATCTTTATTATAAGCCTCTGCATGCAGAGACCTTCAAATAACCCTCACTGGGGCAAAGAGACTGCAGCTTTGCCCCCCACTTAGCCTATAGTCCAGGACTGACTGTGCCACCAGGACAAGCAGTAGTTTCCCTAAAACTACTCCCACGACACAAGGGAATAAACAGAACCGATTGGTCACAAATTGTTCCCACCTTTAAAATGGCTGCCTCCGGTGAAAAATACACTATAGGCAACGGAATCCAATTTTTCTGTTCACAATATCCAGTTTCCCCCACAGCAATATGCAAACCCCCAAGGCTGGTTTTATCATATTCAAATATTTTTTGCAGCTTGTTATGACAGTGTTAAATGCATTCAATTTGTTTTTAGCTATACAAAGAGCTAAAGAGTACTTTTTTTGTGGTGATATGTTTAAATAATGAACAATATAGAGAATGCATTGTGTCTCTTGTAAGGATTTTTGCAAGGCCTCCATAGAACAAAGTTTAGAAAAATCTTTGTAAAATTATTGCAGGATTTGTTTTGGCAGGAGATGTTTAGTGGAAACCATTTAGATGTACTGCCATCATTTAAAGGGCTTAAAGAAGCTAACCGGGCTTAATTTTAAGACCTTGTACAATGGAGTATTGCATATTGCAGTTGACCAGATTTTAGCTGTCATTGTCTAAAAACTTAAACATCTGAGTGGTTTCTACAGGCAAAACCCGATTTGTCTTGAACCTCACTGTTTGAGACCGACATGGCAGTTGTTTGTGTATAGCCTACTGTTGCATAATAATCAAAATGGGCTAATGCCATTGGTATTTTAAAGCCCAGACAATATTTTTTTTGGAGCGGGAAGAGTTAGTCTTTACTGCTGCATGGGTCACTGGTTGGGGAGTTCGGCCCCCACTTTCCAACGTAAGACAGAAAGTGAAAAGAAAGCTCTCCAATGAACACATTGTTGCTGGTTTACTAAAGGAGAACATAGTAGGTTATTTCCACTATTTCAAGGGAATTTTCCTTTAGATTAACTGAGAAAAGAACACAGGTGCCTACTAAGTGTAGCATGTACTGTATTTAATAAGGATAAAAAAAAGATAAGACGTTGGCCAACGTCTACACATCACATCCGGGAAGTGACATCACGGCCGCTCAGCTGTGTATTCCACGGACTCAGGAAGCACCGGGAACCACCAGTGAAGCCGACAGTGGGAGCCCAGCTCCACACACCAGATGGACACCTTATGGGATTGTGTTGCCCAGGACCCCTACCTACAGTGCTACATGCCCGTATTTTTATGTCCTTTGTGAGTAATACTCTTTTTTTATCCTTATTAAATACAGTACATGCTACACTAGGCGCTTGTGTTCTTTTCCTAGGTGTCCTCCAGAGCTGCTTCATGCTCCAACACTGAGCTGCCACTACAGTGAGCCTATGGACATTATACTAAGGACTTTCCTCATTTGATTATCACTGGGAACTCTTGTCTCTGTAAAGCACCTACATCTTGTGCCAATATTTGTTTTTTTTGTTTCAATTAGCTTAATGAATGTGGGGAAAATTCACTTTGCAAAGAAAAACCAATCATGTGAAAGAAAAATAAAAAACAGTATTTTTTTCCCCACACATGATTGGATGACTGAGGTCACCTCATTAAAGTGGTAGTAAACTAGTGGTAAGTCTATAATAAGGTTTACCTGTAGGTACTGTGAATACCTCCACTGTTTAGGAGATATTGACACTGCATGCAGCTGGCGATGTCACCAGTGCATGTGCTCTGAAGGGACGACATACCCGTGCCATGGTCCATGACTACGGTGCGTAACGTCATTGCGGCACGGCTGGAGCACTCGAACCCGGAAGGAAGACAGGGTGAAGATGGAAGCCCTGTCAGCGGTGACTGCTGGAGGGCTTTGTTCTAAGGGCAGGGGAAGGCAACCTTAAAAAGGTGGATATATACCTGAACAACATGGGAGAACTCAAAGATCACCAGGCACAGTGTCACCTCCTCACACCTGATTTAAAACCTCTAATTGCCAAACTAGCCAGCACTACAGAGGCTTATGTGGCTCTTGCGCCCTACTACAGCTTCAATTTTAAAAGTAGTCCCTTGGTATTGCACTCTGTTAGATGCTCTGGAATGGAGGGTCAGCAAGCCCAGACCATGATCTACCAGCCACCTGTTCGTGATCTACTGGTAGATCGCGATCTACTGGTTGCTGATCCCCATTCTAAGGTAAGTATTTCATAATGTGCTACTATGCTATGCACCTTAGCACATTATGCCATTGCCTTGCAAGGGATTTTTAAAAAAGTGTGCTTTACCACCGCTTTAACAAAGAATACATGAAAATCTCTTTGCTCTGCTCCTTTAGTAAATCAGCCACATTCACAGCTATTTTGTTTTTGTAGCGTGGAGAAGGGTTAGAATCTACGTCAGATTTGTATGATTTATAACTGTGCTCTGTTGGGGAGGTTGGGGAGTGTGTGGCACTGTGACACACAGGAAGTGGATCTGTCCAATGGGAACACAGGCGATAAAAAAAAACTTAATGATGGTTTTTTTTTCATTGCTGTTTTGTCAAGGCATCACTGAGCTAAAAGCTCTCCAGTGTAGACCATTTGTTTTCAGAAAAGGGAACCTCCATCAGCTTTTTGTTATCTCTGCTCCTACTGGGAAGATTTGACCTACCTTCCTGTTCTTGTGTAAATGGAAGTGTTTGCAAGACCAGGAGGCGTGGTGAAAAAGTAAAACCTTGACAGAGGTTCTAATCCTTCCCCATTCTTTTTAAAATGTTTTTTGGTTTTTTTTTAAGTTTTGTCCGGCCTTGGACTTTAATTATCATGCTAGCATTGAAATAACCAATAAAATATTTATTTTTGTTTTTAATGAACCTTGCGATCACCTAATGGCTGTTATATACCATCTAAAAGTGTGAAATCATTGGTTTAGAATGTTTTAACGCAAAGTACACAGTGCTAAGGTAGTCCAATCGATAGACGTGACTAGTTAGGCTGTATTGAGGCCTTCTTGGATGCAAATGCATAGCAGTGTTTATCTGCATGAAAAAAAAAAACTATGCACTACCCTTTTCCCAAGACCAGATATGATCAACTTTTTTGGTAGCCTTTTTTTAATTATTTTTTCTTTGATTTCCATTCAGTCGGTCCTAGCCTTTCTCAGTTGTACTTAAGAAAATGCCAGCTTTAGGACAGAATGACATATTTGAAAAAACCAGCAAAATAACCGATTTACGAAATGTAGTGCCTGTGAAACCTGTATTATATGCTCTTCTGAAATAAGAAATTTATACACCGTGAGCCTTTTGCTATCAGTCAAAATCTTCTGATGTAAAATAACCATACAATAATTATGCATGCAATCCCATACTGCTTAGTAACCTCTACCAGTACTACTACTTATGTTAGCTTGTTTTGTTTTTTTTTTCTTTCTTTCCAGTTAAGTTCATGCCCAGTAAATTCTAATGTATGTCAACAAGAATGCAAATTTTCATCTTTCTTTTTTTTTTTTCTGGGTGTTTTTCAGTATTTTGGAGATATATATTGAATTAAATTCAGTATTACTTCTGACGTTTTTGTCATTTTTCTTTTTCACCGACATCTTACGGGGAACTGTATTTTATCTGAGCCACTGTTACAAACTAAAAAAATGCAAAATATTTAAAGTGTACGCGGGCTTTGCTCATGCAGGACAGGTTCAACTAGCCGCCGCCTTTCCCAGCTGTACATTCTCACCTTTCCTTTGCTCCCCTGCCACTCACCGGTGGTGAAAACAGAAAATTGTAACAAATACTTACCGTAAGTTTCCTTTCCGGGCGCCAATCCATGGCAGCATAGTACCACATGTATGCGGCCATTGTTGGCTCCGGGAAAATGGAATGGCAAACATACCACCACATGCATGCGGCCATTGTTGGCTCCGGGAAAATGGAATGGCAACATACTACCACATGTATGCTATCAATAATAGCGCTAGTAAAATGGAAAATTGTAGCAAAAACTTACAATAATTTTCCTTTCCTGGCACCAATCCAGAGCAGCACACCACCACATGTATGCTGCCATGTTGGCACCAGGAAAATGGAATGGCAGCATACTACCACATGTATGCTATCAATAATAGCGCTAGTAAAATGGAAGATTGTAGCAAAAACTTACAATAATTTTCCTTTCCTGGCACCAATCCAGAGCAGCACACCACCACATATATGCTTCCATGTTGGCGCCAGGAAAATGGAATGGCAGCATACTACCAAATGTATGTTTCTATGTTGGCACCAGGAAAATGGAATGGCAGCATAGTACCATATATATTCTGCCATGTTTTGCGCCAGGAAAATTGTATCAAATACATAGTATAATTTTCCTTTCCCCGGGGGCCAATCCATGGCAGCATACTACCACATGTATGCTTCCATGTTGGCGCCAGGAAAATTGTATAATTTGGCGCCATGAAAATGGAAAATTGTATCAAATACTTACTATAATTTTCCATACCCGGCATTAATCCATGGCAGCATACTACCCCATGTATACTGCCATGTTGCTGCCAGGAAAATGGAATGGCAGCATACTACCACATGTATGCTGCCATGTTGGCGCCAGGAAAATGGAAAATTGTACTTAGAGATACTTACCATAATTTTCCTTTCCTGGCATCAAATCCATGCCAGCATACTACCATGTGTACTGCCATGTTGGCGCCAGGAAAATTGTATCAGATACTTACCATCATTTTCCTTTCCTGGCACCAATCAATGGCTGGCAGCATACTACCACATGTGTGCTGCCATGTTAGCGCCAGGAAAATTAAAAATTGTATCAAATACTTACCATAATTTTCCTTTCCTGACAGCATACTTGTGGTAGTGTGCTGCCATGTTAGTGCCAGGAAATTGAAATATCTGGTATTTCAGAAAATGGAGTGCATGTGATCCGCTTTCTTCCTTGCAGTGTGACAGCACTGTTGATTGGCCTCATGGGGTTGAGAGAAAGTCCTCAGCCTTGTGTCAAGTCATGACTTTGGGCATGCGGTTTCATCTCTTTCAGAGTGGTGGAAGAGCAAAAGAAAGGCCCAGTATGGGCAGCTGGAGAGCGTGACAATTAAGTGAACCTGTATAGGACAAAAGCACAGGTTCACTTTAAAACCAGGTGAATTTGGGCTGAAACAGTGAGACATTGTGTTCCCTGTCTTCACACCAGAATGCCTCATATTAAAAAAAAAATCTTTAAAAAAAATGTTGTTTCATACACAAGTTCTGCATATGCCGTACATGTAATGTTTTGTTGTGTGTTTGAAATCAATGACTATGCTCTGTACAACCTGGGCCTGATTCATGAAATATTTGAAACTATCATTACACAATACAAAAAATTGCTCATTCGCTGTGTTGTTGTCTATCTGCCCTTGTAGGTAAATTTGTATAACGGTTACAACAAGTACGGGAGATCAGTTCATGCAATCCATATTGCTCATTGGTGATCGAGGCCTACTTTAAAACAGACGTAGCAACTGATGATATTGTTTAGTACATATATATATATATATATATACACACACACACATCTTTTCAGAGTTTGTAATATGAAGATTTTTAGGCTAAGGTACAGAATTCTGTATTATATGAAATGGACATCATCACTGTTCCAATCCTTGGGTCTGCCATTTTTGCATCACTTTATTTTATGGCCAATAACTTTATTTACCTGCCCCATGCATTTTCATTCTCGTTATCAATAGAAGTACTTAAACTATGCATCTTTGCGCTCATAGAAATTGGTTCAGAATAAATAACTGTGGGAGTTTTGAGGCCTAAATAACTGAACTCCTGAATCCTAAAATTATCATTAATAAAAAAAAAAAAAAAAATAGATCTCCTATTTTTTATATTTTATTTTTCCTGGCTTTCAACAAAAGTGTAACAAAATTAAAGCCTATGCACATTTTTTTTCCCCCGTTACTGAAAATGCATATTCGTTTTATTTATTTTAGTATTTTTCCTTTTTTTTTTTTTTTTGCATGTTTAGGATTCTCATAACTGAATTTAAAGTATCAAATGAAATAAAACATTTTATACAATTAAAAAAAAAAAATGTAATACAGAATCCTCCCGTGCTATTTTGCTTGTATTTTATGTAACAATTGTACCACTTTTAGAAATTTATGACACTTTACCTTCATGACACAATGCTACACAATACTGGCACAACATGAAACACTTTTTGAGCCTTTAAAACCACTTTACATAATTGAGACACAAATTCCCAGAATCCATCAACCTTGTATAGTACTTGTCCTTTCTTTTGTAAAAAGTCAGACACTCTATACATTAAGGCCACAAGTCAAGGGTGCCGAGAGAGCAGGTGAACATTTGGGAAAGGGGGGAGGGCGAGGGTAGCTCCTTAGAATTTTAGATTGTGGTAGGAATTGAGTAATTGTTAGCTTTATTAGGTGGGCTCTATTTGGCAGTCGTGGGAATCTCCAGTCCCCTATTTATTTTATCTTTTTTTTTTTTTTTTTAATTTCTCACTGAAGAGAGCGCTGCAGACAAGCTGGCTCTTGACCATGTTAAACCCTTATCTTTGTGTTTAATTAATCGCCCCATAATAGGTGTTTTTATGATCTTCAGTTCAGCCCTGTGTGCCTGTGTTAATAGTCACTGTTTTATGAATCAGGCTCTCTGTGCCTCCTTTTACCATGTATTGACTCATGCTTGTTATCATTTTTTTTTCCTTTTTTTTTTACTGTGTTCTGTGAAAAAAAAAATAGAAAATGAAAAAAGAAAAAATGTAATTGGTTGCGAATCACTGTGGGCATCCATTTTTATCCAACTAAATCTCTGCAGGTTTTTTTTTTGTTTTTTTTTTTTCAAGCTGGTGTGTGGATTAGTTAACTCTTGTACAAAGCCGTTATTGCAACCAACTCTCACATTACAATACAATTACTGGAAGCAAATACTGCATTTCCTATGCAACAAAAAAAGAAAATAAAAAAATTGCTAATGCTAACAATTGTTGTGCTGGTGTTCATTTATGGAGATTGTTCGTTTGGTTGGGGTAAGCAACAGACAAGCAAAAATGAAAAAAACCCACAATGGGGTATGGGAGGGAAATTGGAACTATACGATACCCAGGAGATAATAAAGATAAAATAAATTACAAAATGTATTATCCAGGAGATAATATAGAACATGAAAGTAATGTAAAGATAAAAAAAAATACAAAATGTATTATTATACAGGAGATAATATAGAAAATAAAAGTAATGTAAAGATAAAAAAATGTTCTTATTGTATTATTCAGGAGATAATATAGAAAATAAAAGTAATGTAAAGAGAAAAAAAATTACAAAATGTATTATCCAGGAGATAATATAGAGATAGAACGTAATGTATAGATAAAAAAAAAATTACAAAATGTATTATCCAGGAGATAATATAGAGATAGAACGTAAGGTATAGATAAAAAAAAAAATACAAAATGTATTATCCAGGAGATAATATAGAAAATAAAAGTAATGTAAAGATAAAAAAAAATTACAAAATGTATTGTCCAGGAGATAATATAGAACATGAAAGTAATGTAAAGATAAAAAAAAATACAAAATGTATTATCCAGGAGATAATATAGAAAATAAAAGTAATGTAAAGATAAAAACATTTTCTTATTGTATTATTCAGGAGATAATATAGAAAATAAAAGTAACGTAAAGATAAAAAAAAATTACAAAATGTATTATTATCCAGGAGATAATATAGAAAATAAAAGTAATGTCAAGATTAAAAAAAATTACAAAATGTATTATATCAATATATAAAAACCTCAAAAGAGGAACAACATTTTAACAACACCGTTAAAATAAAACAATCAAGCAGCAGACAACTTAATGGCTCAACAATTAACTCCTTCACACCTAAGGGTAAGACGAATCGAAATGCCCGATTGTGCAACTTTGAAAGGTGTTGGTAAAACCGTACAAATCATCACAACTACTTTGTGCTTCCAGGTAAATTATACCACTTTTTTCAGGACAAATTGGGCTTTCATTTGGTGGTAAATGGTAATGGATATCTCTTGATTTTTTTTTATTATCAAAGGAAAACTATCCCAAAATAATAAAAAAAAAAATAACTTTTTAAAAAAATGTAACTGTATACGTCTTGCTACTACCACCAAAGAACAACCCAAAATAAAATTTCCTGCTGGTCGCAGCGTAACCAATGTGTACAGTATGTTAGTTGCTGTTTTTTACCCATCGTACAGCCCAGAAACAAAAGTGCGCACTGTGCTTTTTTTTTTTTTAATCCTGCTGAAACACACTGACGCTAACTGACACTGATACTAATTTAACCTCTTGCTTACTGGACACTTAAACCCCCCTCCTGCCCAGACCAATTTTCGGATTTCAGCGCTGTCGCATTTTGAATGACAATTGCGCGGTCGTGCGACGTTGTACCCAAACAAAATTTTTATCATTTTTCCCCACAAATAGAGCTTTCTTTTGGTGATATTTGATCACCTTTGCAGTTTTTATTTTTTGCGCTATAAACAAAGAGCGATGATTTTGAAAAAAGAACAATATTTTTTACTTTTTGCTATAATAAATATCAATAAAAAATAAATATTCATTGGGTTTGGCTGATATATATTCTTCTACATATTTTTGGTTAAAAAAAAAAAAAACGCAATCGGCGATTGGTTTGCGCAAAAGTTATCGCGTCTACAAACTATGGGAATTGATTTATGGCATTTTTATTTTTTTCACTAGTAATGGCAGCGTTCTGCGACTTTTATCGGGACTGCGATATTGCAGCGGACATGTCGGACATTTTTAACACTTTTTGGGACCAATGACATTTATACAGCGATCAGAAATTTAAATGTCCACTGATTACTGTATAAATGTTATTGGCAGAGAAGGGGTTAATACTAAGGGGGCAGCGAAGGGGTTAACTGTGTTCCCTGTGTGTGTTATAACTGTATGGGGGCTGGGCTGGCAGGGACACAACAGATCTAACTGATCCCAGTGACAGGGATCAGTAGATCTGTTATGTCCCCTCTCACAGAACGGAGAACCGCCTTCCCTTGTTTACATTGGCGGTTCCCTGTTCTGCCGCTCTAACAGGCGATCGCGGGTCACGAGCGGACATCGAGTCCACCCGACCCGTGGGTACACCCACGCAGCGTGCGGCGGGCGCCGCCGCCTGTGAGTGCGTGCCAGGAGCGCGCAAAGGGGCGGGCATCCATGGAATTGAAATCCGCATTGTATCTGTCTTTCGACTATAGCATGGATCTGGACTAACTCAATTTAACCGGTTCCCGACCGCGCGCCGTCTTTTCACGGCGGCAGTCGGGGAGCCCTGCGCAAATCGCCGTAAATAAGCGGCGATTCGCATTTGGCCACCAGGGGGCGCGCGCACCCGCCGCACTCCTGGGGAGTGTGCCCGCGGCTCGGGCGGACCCGATGTCCGCCGCGATGAGCGGCTACAGGGAAAAGAACGGGGAACCGCCGATGTAAACACGGCGGTTCCCCGCCCTGTCAGTGGGGCATGAGAGATCTACTGATCCCTGTCACTGGGATCAGTTAGATCTCTCATGCCCATGTTAGCCCAACCCCCCCACAGTAAGAAGACACCCAGGGAACACACTTAACCCCTAGCTCTCCCCCTGCAGGTTAACCCCTTCACTGCCAATGACATTTATACAGTAATCAGTGGACATTTAAATTTCTGATCGCTGAATAAATGCCAATGGTCCCAAAAAAGTGTCAAAATGTTCCGACATGTCCCCCCCAATATCGCATTACCGCTAAAAATCGCAGATCGCCACCATTACTAGTAAAAAAAAAAAAAAAACCCCAGAAATGAATTCTCATCATCCGTAAACGCGGCCACTTTTGCGCAAACCAATCAATAAACACCAATTGCGATTTTTTTTTATCGCAAATATTAGGAAGAATATAAATCGGCCAAAAACGGTGAAAAAAAATATGTTTTTTTATATTTTTTTTTTTTGGATTTGAATTTTAGCAAAAAGTAAGAAATTTGGGTTTTTTTGCAAAATGGTCGCTCTTCTTTTGTTTATAGCGGCGATCAGAAATGACGCAGAGGCGATCAAATACCACCAAAAGAAAGCACTATTTGTGGGAAAAAAAGGACGCAAATTTTGTTTGGGTACAACGTCGCACGACCGCGCAATTGTCAGTTAAAGCGACGCAGCGCCGAATCGCAAAAAGTGCTCTGGTCCTAAAGTGCAAAATTCTTCCGGGGCTGAAGTGGTTAAAAAAATCCTGTCCAAAGAATTCTGACCATGACCTTGACCCAAAAGAGCAACAACTATCATCTCTATACCTAGTGGTCCCATATCACTATTAAGCAGGCCATAGACAGGGAAATGTTTCTCCGGGATCGATGGTTAAAAAGACTTTTACTTTTCCTTGGTAGCACCTGGAGCTGCCACTGCTCTTATACTGCTCCTTCATTTGACCTCTCACTGCTCCATTCGCCCATTGGAGAGAAAGTGGTACTTCTAGGTATAGGGAGCATGTGACTTGCTCCCTCCTTCCGTCAGTGCAGGGTGGTCAATCCACAGGCCAGAGTGCAGTCTCGTGATGTTGTTGGGGGAAGTAGAGTCCTTAGCATTATCTAAGCTTTACCAACCAGAACTTCTTGGAACATACACAGAACTCTTCAACCCAGTGAGGGAACGCAGCAGAGGAGGTGAATATAAACAGGAGAGTACCTAAGTGGCAAGCAGTTAGGTCCTTTTCCCTGTATGGGCAAGGACAGTAGCGCTAAACCTGAAGTAGATGACATTCAATTTGTTAAAGCAGACTGAAAACAATCTTTGGAATACTATTAAAGTGGTTGTCAACTTGTGACAACCACTTTAACCTTCAGGTAAGCCTATAATAAGGCTTACCTGTAGATGCCCTGTATATCTCCTAAACCTGTACGTCATGTTGGCACATGCGCAGTGAAGGAACGGCCTGCGTGCCGTTCCTCCACTGTGACGGTGCCGTGACTGGTGGCTCCCGCACGCATGCTCGGGAGTGACGTCACGCGACTCCGGCCAGTCAAAGCGCTGGAGTCGCGGCCCCGGAAGGAAGAGGGGCAGAAGATGGATGTGGCCAGCACAGGGGACAGCGTTGGACATCGCAGGCTTCGTTTGCAGGTAGTGCCACATAATGGGCTACTATGCGATGCATTGTAGCCCATTATGCTTCTACATTACAGGTGAATATAGAGGAAAGTAAACCCCCATCTGGGTTTATTTCCTCCTTAACACGCTACAGCTTACATGTGGATCAGTGGTTGGGTTTAAGTCCACTTTAAGAGATAGAAAACACGGGGGGGGGGGCTTCACAGTGACTGATCACTGTGATAGCCAATCAGAGACTATTACAGCGATCAGGTGATCAGCAATCGGCCATTCCGGATCTGATCATTAGAACGCGGCCCAGGGCTCTTGGTGAGGACCTGGTCTCTGTGCTTGGCACTCTACCAGTACAAAAGGAAGTTACGCAAATATGCTGCCCCACAGAAAAAAGCACAGTCCAGTGGGGCTGCATATTTGCCTACCGTCGACGTGAAGGGGTTAAGGAAGCAGAGAAGTGGCCCAAATAGCTCTGCTTCAGTTCTTGCGCATGTTTAAATGATTTTTTATCACTCGATGCAGGACATAAACACATTTTAGGGGATGTTGGATACATGTTTACAGGCCTTTGCTTATGTAGCCATAAGAAACTTGTTCCACCCACACTTGCGCTGAACTACGCCCCCTAGGTTCTCATGAGTCACTTATCACAGCAGAACACAGAGACAACTTGAATGTTGGGAATTGCTCACTATTTCACATGGAAGATTTCCGAAACCACTGTGTCACATGACCATGCATTTACAATTTTCTTTTTTTTTTTAAATCGTGTTTTATTGAAAATGTGCAGCATAGGCAACATAACATAGACAGTTTTGCATAGGTATAAGGCACATCTCATCATGAATAAAGTGTACATCCAACATTCCTCACATAGCAGGAGCAAAGAACTTTGTCTACCAATTGCTATTACACCAATTGAAAGAACAGTAAGCACATTTTTTTCCCCTTTTTTACCCTTTCCTTTTGTTCCTTAAAAAAGCCTGAAAGAATAAAAAAAAGAAATAAAAATGTAGACAACAAAAATAAACCAAAGCAAACAGGCATCTACATCCATCTGGTCAGAAGTATAAATCTCAGGGACAATCTCTAAAACAAGACACCAAGCAATGTGTAAGAAGGATACCCAAGCCACTGTATGTAGTCCCAGAACAAATAAAGAGCAACAGGTCAATAACTTAGCTCATATATCCTAGGTAGGTGAAGCAAAGAGCATGCAGTTCAATCAGCAGTTAATCAAAAAGTTCCACCCAAGGTCCCCATTTAATTTACAATTTTTAATTAGAATAGAGGGAAGAATGGGTTACACCACACACGCATCACTTAAAATTGACCTAAACCCAAGCACTAATCCACATATAACATGTGCGGTTCGTTTTGTTCCGAATTAATAATTGGATGAACTTTCGTTATTCGGAGATTTGGATATATACGAATACCCGCAGTACAATATAAATGGATTTTACCAAATGCTCCCAATAAAAAAAAAATCGAAATTCATCCGAATTTGCACTGAAATTTGAATCAAATTTTACATCGAACTCCAGTCGAATTCTAACTGTACATATATATTGCAAAGACTGTGTGTGATTGGAGTACCATTTCAAAATAATGCTGTTTTAGTTAAGCCAAAGGTGATTTAAAGAGTCATTGTAATCATTTGATGAAGATTTTGCTTTTGTTTGTTCACTTTGTCGCATTCCAAACGAAAAAAAAAAATCAAACGCTTTCGATTCAAAATGTATCGATTTGATGGTTTCAAACGCAAAAAAAAAATCTGTAAATTCAAAGAAAATTTGAAAAATTCCAAATACGAATGCAGAATATGAATTGAACGAATTTACCTAAACTAAATAACTAGATTAACGAATCGAAACAAGACAAATTCTTTCGTCATGCACATCTCTATAAGCTGTAGCGTGTTAATGGTATTCCAAAAATTGTTTTTCATTCATAAATCTGCCAATTTCCTTAGATTAAATCAGGATTGGCTGGTGATCCCGTGATGAAGGTCCTTGCCCAGTCACTTGCTGTTACACTGTGACAAATGTCTCCCAATTGTGCGCCAATGTTGTCACCCTGTCACACCCCCCCACTTAGTGACGATTGCCACCTTCTGGCATACTGTATATTAAACAGGCATGCTCCACTATTGTTACTGTTAGGATGCTGACCCAGAGCAACAATGTGCAGCAGATGCTGAAGCAAGTGCATGTGGTCTACAGGAGTTCAACACCTCCAAGATGCAAAGAAGATGGAAACAAGGTCAAATAGAAATTTATGAGAAAAACCTTAGCAAATGCTTATGATGCACAGTGATTTAACAAACTAAATGTCACCTACTTAAGGTTTAGATCTACAGGGTGGGCCATTTATATGGATACACCTTAATAAAATGGGAATGGTTGGTGATATTAACTTCCTGTTTGTGGCACATTATTATATGTGAGGGGGGAAACTTTTCAAGATGGGTGGTGACCATGGTGGCCATTTTGAAGTCGGCCATTTTGAATCCAACTTTTGTTTTTTCAATAGGAAGAGGGTC
This sequence comes from Glandirana rugosa, assembly GCA_018402905.1. Taxonomy (NCBI): domain Eukaryota; kingdom Metazoa; phylum Chordata; class Amphibia; order Anura; family Ranidae; genus Glandirana; species Glandirana rugosa. Next base: position 328,229 of record BLSH010271615.1, on the reverse strand, counting down.
ATGTGACACATCAAACTTATTGGGAATTTCCTATTTTTTTAAGGTGTATCCATATAAATGGCCCACCCTGTACTGTAGAATAAAGGGAAGAATGGGTTCAACCACACGCATCACTTAAAGTGGACCCAAACCCAACCCCTAATCCACATATAAGCTGTAGAGTGTTAATGGCATTCCAAAGATTGTTTTCAGTCTGCTTTAACAAACTGAATGCCATCTACTTCGGGTTTAGCTCTACTGTCCTTGCCCATACAGGGAAAAGCACCTAACTGCTTGCCACTTAGGTACTCTCCTGTTTATATTCACCTCCTCTGCTGCGTTCCCTCACTGGGCTGAAAAGTTCTGTGTATGTTCCAAGAAGCTCTGGTTGGTAAAGCTTAGATAATGCTAAGGACTCTACTTCCCCCAAGAACATCATGAGACTGCCCTCTGGCCTGTGGATTGACCACCCTGCACTGACGGAAGGAGGGAGCAAGTCACATGCTCCCTATACCTAGAAGTACCACTTTCTCTCCAATGGGCGAATGGAGCAGTGAGAGGTCAAATGAAGGAGCAGTATAAGAGCAGTGGCAGCTCCAGGTGCTACCAAGGAAAAGTAAAAGTCTTTTTAACCATTGATCCCGGAGAAACATTTCCCGGTCTATGGCCTGCATAATAGTGATATGGGACCACTAGGTATAGAGATGATAGTTGTTGCTTGCCTAAAAGAGACTAAAGCACATTTTAATAGAAAATGTAGGGGTCTTGTCGATTGATCACCCAGCACTGGAGAAAGGGTGGAATGAGTCACATGCTCCCCATATCTGGAAGTACCACTTTTTCTCCAGTGGAGAAGTAGAGCAGGGAGAGAGCAAACAAAAAGGGAGTATAAGCAGTAGGGGATCCAGGTGCTACTGAAGAGAAGTTGAAGCCATGGCCTCCTTGAGACTGACAGGAGACCTCTAGGTAGAGATGGTAGTTTATGCTTACCTGGAGAAAAAAATAAAGCTTCCTTTGATAGGAAATGTTGGAGTTTCTACTTCACTTTACTTTAGATTCACAAATCTAGGGCAAAAGTTTGGTGAATCTTGGGTGAAAACATGAAAAATGTACCTATTAATGTGTGTTGTGGTGTGCTGGAGCTTGGGTACATCAGCACCTACTGTACTAGTGCATTTAGGTGCCCTTCTAAATTAATCACAACATCACACATTGTGCCATGCACTCTAGTTACAAGTGGTAAGCCTCATTTTAATGCAAGGCATCCTCGGAGGAAGTATTATTTAGCATATGCAAAGTGAAAAATGAAAAAAACGACATGACTTAAAACGTGTGACTAAATACTGAATGCTGCCAAATCCATCAAGAAGAGAAAGCACATGGTGTGAGACTAACTTTTGGCAGACTGAAGCAATAGCAAAAAGGAGCCATATAAAGAAGGCAAGTGAAGTTATAAATGTACCTATGCATATACCATACCTGGCCGATCCCCTTGAAAGCAGGAAATCCCTGTATTAGGAATCCCTTACCCCACTTGCTTCCGGGTCCCGTTTATTCAGTGAATGCAAAGGGTTCTCTGACTGGATGAGGTGGAGAGGCGGGGCAGTGATGTCACAATCTCCACCTCTTCCAATCAGAGGACACTTTGCATTCATTCATGCCGAGCAGCCAACCTCCTGTGTTCACAATGCGGCAGCTGCGCGGCATGGGATCCAGAATCTAGTGGAGATCACTGGAGCAGCAGTGTCTACTACAGAGATTTTCAGCTTCCAAGGGGATCGGCCAGGTATGGTATATACATAGTTACATCGGTCCAAGCTGGACCGATGCACAGTACCTTGAAAAAAGTATTCATACCCCTCGAAATTTCCCACACTTTGTCATATTACAACCAAAAACGTAAATGTATTTTATTGGGATTTTATGTGATAGACCGACACAAAGTGGCACATAATTGTGAAGTGGAAGGAAAATGATAAATGTTTTATAAATAAATCTGTGAAAAGTGTGGTGTACATTTGTATGGCGCCCCCGAGTCAATACTTTGTAGAACCACCTTTCATTGCAATTACAGCTGCAAGTCTTTTTGGGGAAGTCTCTGACAGCTTTGCCCATCTAGAGAGGACATTTTTGCTCATTCTTCTTTGCAAAATACCCCAAGCTCTGTCAGATTGGACGGAGAGCGTCTGTGAACAGCAATTTTCAAGTCTTGCCGCAGATTCTCAATTGGATTTAGGTCTGGACTTTGACTGGACCATTCTAACCCATGAATATGCTTTGATCTAAACCATTCCATTGTAGCTCTGGCTGCATGTTTAGGGTTGGAAGGTAAATCTCTGCCCCGGTCTCAAGTCTTTTGCAGACTCTAACAGGTTTTCTTCTAAGAATGTCCTATATTTGGCTCCATCCATCTTCCCATAAACTCTGACCAGCTTCCCTGTCCCTGCTGAAGAAAAGCATCCCCACAACATGATGCTGTCACCACCATGTTGCATGGTGGGGATATTGTGTTCAGGGTGATGTGCAGTGTTAGTTTTCCACCACATGTAGAGTTTTGCTTTCTGACCTGAGCACCTTCTTCCACATGTTTGCTGTGTCCCCCACATGGCTTCTTGCAAACTGCAGTCGGGACTTCTTATGGCTTTCTTTCAACAATGGCTTTCTTCTTGCCACTCTTCCATAAAGGCCAGATTTGTGGAGTGCATGACTAATAGTTGTCCTGTGGACAGATTCTCCTACCTGGAGGTTCAGCAAGCTGGAAGAAGACAGGTCAGCACTGCAGTGAAGATCATTACAGAATCCAGCGGTTTGATTGTCGCGGGACATACTTCATTACAGGTAAGTATTGTAACTGAAATTGCAGAGAAAATAACTTTGGTCAATGATCCAAACTTAAAGTGCATATAGAGGACACTGTCTATGTAGTCTAGGGCTTCGAGGTTCGGCGAGCATGCCCAACTAGCAGGAATTTACCTCTCTACGAACACCAATTATTGTGCCATGTGAAAAATGTAAGCCATACATTCCCAAACTATCCCACTCAATGCTCAATATCAGGTTTCACACGATAAAGTTCAACAGAGTAACAGGACAAGAGCCCAGTGTCCTATGCTACAGCTTAAGGTATAACTGTAGAGAAAAATATATGAGAAGATATTAAATTAAAATAAACATTTTAGAGGACATTCTGCGTTTATCATAGTTACTTAGTTTAGATCCCTTGCAAAATGGGCCATTAACCTGCAGTGTGCCCGAGAGGGACAGGTGCAGCGTCCATCACAACCGACAGTCTATGGCAGGCTGCGGCTGTATGGGGTTGAATGCCATACAGAGTGGTACTAGTGGAGTAGAAGGACGCTGCACTCCTATCAGTCCATGTATAGATTTAGAAGAAGAGCCCCCTCAGCCTAGGCTCCTCCCAGGTCACGCCACCGATGTGTTTCACCCCGCCCAAGAGGCTTGGTCACGTCAGGGCATGACCTGGCTGGAAGGAGCTTAGACTGAGGCCACTCTCCATCTAAATCTATACATGGGCTGATAGAAGTGCATATATTTACCGGTCTTGGATCAGCACCATAGACGCCAGGACCCTCTACACAGAATCACAGGAGGGGAGTAATGGGTGCTTGGAGTGGTGCTCACAGTTGTTAGATTAGATTCACAAAGTGGTACCAGTGTTTAGGGCCCTGTCTGCTCAGGGATGAGGTTCCGGAACGCAAGTCTTCTCAGTAGACTTGTGCATGGCCGAAAAATTTTTTAGTTTTCGTTCCGTTCATTTTTTTATTTATTCGGGAATTCGAAAAATTCGGAAATTCGGAAGTAAAACCGAAAATTCCAAGATTCGAAAGTCGGAAATTCGAAAATAAGAAAGAACATTTGAAATAATAGCTAACTAAATAATAACTATTAAATTATAGGTATTGGAATTTCCTTTCAAATTTGGCTGTTAGTGAACTTAAAGTACAACTAAACTCAACATACATATTTTAGTAAATCCTCATATAGGATTGTCCTGGAACTGGAAAGGGTTCAGAGAAGGGCAACATGGCTAATTAAGGGATTTGAGGACCTTAGTTATGAGAAAAGATTACAAGCACTGAACTTATTCTCTCTGGAGAAGAGACGCTTGAGAGGGGATATGATTTCAATGTACAAATACTGTACTGGTGGCCCCACAATAGGGACAAAACTATTTAGCGCAAGGGAGCACACAAAGACACACGGCCATTCACTAAACCTAGAAGAAAGGCGGTTTAACCTTAAACTGCGTAGAGGGTTATTTACGGTAAGAGCAGTGAGGATGTGGAATTCTCTTCCACAAGCAGTGGTTTCAGATGGTAGCAAAGATGATTCAAAAAAACTATTAGATGCGTACCCAAGGGACCACAACATTGAAGGATATACAATGTAATACTGACATAAAAGCACACACAGAGGTTGGACTTGATGGACGCGTGCCTTTTTTCAACTTTGCTGTGTAAATACCTGAAAGTTACACATGGTAATAAACATAATAACTGAAATGATTATTTTCCTACCATATAGCTGCAATTGTGGTCTGTAATCCCCTCCACCAGTTCTCCTTTGCTGTATAGTGTAGTAATGATAGGTCAGATGTCATTTCCTTTCAGTGAAGTATCTTCTATATCTTCCAGTCCTCCAGCCTTCTATCATGCTCAGTCTATCAGTCTATTTTACATAACGCACACACATCTGCCAATCAATAGCTTGGTGTGTGCTATGTAAAACAGCACAAGTCAGTACAAGTTTATTTCCACACACATCTGTCTATTAATCTGTGTGCTTCTCCCTGCCTGCTCTCCTCTGGTAATTTGTAAACTGACAGAACAAAATCCAACCTAGGATCAGCCTGTATAGACAGAGCAGTGGGCGGGCAAAGGTGGGACATAGGTGGGAGTGGGCGGGGCTTCACAGACAGATTGTGGGCTGAGCCTAATCTGGACTTCTGTGTAGAATAAAATGCCTAAGATTTCCATGGATATAGGAGCACCTCACCTAGTGATGTCAGGACATTTCTACAGAGAAACAGACGCAAAACAAGACAACAGGCAAACCTGAGGCAATTCGAAAACCAGAAAGTAAAGTTTCACTTCATTAAAGGGAGTGCTCATGAGAGCTGGGGACAAGGTAGATATCTCAGCATCCTTACTGCTTTTTGCAAAACAATCAGTGACAGGTTTAACAGACTGTATAGGTGCACAACATATTGATTTTATCATTGTGACCATAGTTCTTTAAATCAGAAATGTATCACCAACAGCCACATTTTCAAGGAAGTTCCAATACCTATAATTTAATAGTTAGTAAAATTAGTTAGTTATTATTTCCAATTTTCTAATTTCGGATTTTCGGCTTTTCTGATTACCGAATTACCGCATTTCGGATTTTCCGATTTTCGGATTACCAAATTTTTTAATTGGTCTGAACTCCCGAATTTTGAAAAAATTAGTTAAAAACCAGAATTTGGAATGAAACGAATTGCACATGCCTACTTCTCAGCCCCGTCCAGCGAGAACCTGCCATAAATGTTGACAGGCTGCCCTACAGCAGGACTGGACGCTGGACCTGTCCCTCCTGGGCACACTAAAGTGCTGGGAGGGGCACACTGCCACCAACTGGCCCAGTGTGCCTAACAGTCAAATGATTTTCTGCGTTGTCTGGAGTTTTTTCTTTTTTTTAATGGAAACCTTTCCTGGTAGAAACAGGTCTGTCATTGCTGCTGTGATGAAAATGTTCTTACCTGCTTATCATGCTGATCCAACGGCTATGATAACTTATTAAAATAAATTATACCCCAGGTAGCTTTAGCCAGGCTTCAAAGCCTCTTCAACGCCTCCATAGAAGTCTATGACAAAGCCTGTTTGAAGCTCGCTTGAAGCACCTGCGGCTTTTCAGAGGCTTACTGAAGCACCACCGAAGCCTCATTGAAGCACCACCAAAGCCTCATTAAAGCACCACCGAAGCCTCACTGAAGCACCACCGAAGGCTCACTGAAACACCACCGAAGCCTCATTGAAGCACCACGAAGCGTCATTGAAGCACCACCGAAGCCTCATTGAAGCACCACTGAAGCCTCATTAAGGTACCACTAAAGCCTCATTGAAGCACCACCGAAGCCTCATTGAAGCACCAGCAAAGCCTCATTGAAGCACCCCCAAAGCCTCATTGAAGCACCCCCAAAGCCTCTTCAAAGCACCACCAAAGCCTCTTCGAAGCACCACCAAAGCCTTATTGAAGCACTACCGAAGCCTCATTGAAGCACCACCAAAGCCTCATTAAAGCACCACCGAAGCCTCATTGAAGCACCGCTGAAGCCTCATTGAAGCACCACCGAAGCCTCATTGAAGCACCACCGAAGCCTCATTGAAACACCGCCAAAGCCTTATTGAAGCACCACTGAAGCCTCATTGAAGCACCGCCAAAGCCTCATTGAAGCACCACTGAAGCCTCATTGAAGCACCACCAAAGGCTCATTGAAGCATCACCGAAGCATCAAAAACACATCATAAAAGCTTGTTGAAGCAGTAGGGGCTTTAATGTGCGTTGAAGCCAAAGCAAGTGTAAACGAGCCCTTACTGTATTACAAATATGAATATTAAGTGTAACTCAGAAAGTACTGAATTCAGAAATAGCTAATTAGCATTTTCAGAAGTAGGTCAGCAATGTCAGCCCCCATATGTCATCACTACAGGGTTCCCTTTAAAGTAGAACTTCAGCCTTCAACCCTCCCCTCCAAAAGGTAAATCTGAAGGGTTCTTATTCCACAGTGGGGGAGGCTTCTGGGGTTTTAATTTCCCAACAGCTTAGCTTTTAGTGTATCAAACAATATGGGTGAAATCAAAGTGGGCGCTCATGACTAAGGCAACAGGAGGACGTCATGCATTTCACCTGCCAGCCACAAAGCCAAGATGAAAATATTTATTGGCTACTGCCATCCGCCGCGCGGTATTAATTGTGGAGCGTTTTGATGGGTAGTTAGCACTTGGGGTATTAATGAAAATAGCACTTCATTTTAAAATTAACGGCTTGGCCGTGCGGCGAAATGGCCTGATAGATTGAGGCAATAAATTTGCACAAGAGATTTATATGGCAGCGAGTCAGGTGGTGGCCTATAGGCTTAACAGCCATCGGTAACTCGCAGAAAGCATTGTCGCCACGAGAAGGAAGGCCTTTAAAATGAGGTAAGAAAAAAAGAATGTGCAGCGCTCCCACACAAACATATACCCTTCATTGAATCTGCCTCTAATCATATGCAATTATTATTTTTTATCTAATCATATAACCAAAACATAAAAATAATAAAAAATAATCAAATATAATAAATCATAAAAAAATCAAATATAATACAACCCTAGTTCCAAAAAAGTTTGGACGCTGTGTAAAAATCTACATAAAAAACTGAATTCAATGGTTTGCAAATCGCATAAACCCATATTTTATTTACAATAGAAAATAAAAATTGCATCAAATGTTTAAACTGAGAAAATGGACAATTAAAAAAAAAAAAAATAGGTAATTTTGAAATTGATGGCAGCAGAACATCTAAAAAAAAAAAATGGGACAAGGAAACAAAAAGCTGCTAACCAGGAAGAGCATTTTGTAACTAAATAGGTTAATTGGCAACAGAGCTGTCACATGATTGGGTATAAGAGCCGCTTCACACTACAGTGACTTGTGTCGCTCCAAGTCGCATCCCATAGAAGTGAATGTGAGCGGCCTAAATGTACACTACTGAAGTCACTCCGACTTCAGAAAAGGTTCCTGTACTACTTTGAGGCGACTCCTATCCGACTTGTGCCCGTAGAATTCAATAGAAGTCACCTCTAAGTCGGATCCCCCATTTAAACAGAAGCGACTTCACAGTGAAAAGAATAGAATTTATTTTAGGGCAACCCCCTCCCTCCCTTCTCTGATTGGCCACAGCAAAGTCGCCTGGCATGAAGTTGTGTTGTAAGTCGCCTCAAGTCGCGCTATAAGTTGCCCAAAGTCGCGCTGTTGCTTTCAAATCACCTAGCAAAGTCGCCCCGCAAGTCGGATCGCCCCTGTGTGAACCGACTGTAAAAAGGGTATCTTAGAGAGTTAGGGTCGGTTCACACAGGGGTGACTTGCGATCCAACTTGAGTCGCCTCAAGTCACTTGACATAAGAAATCCCATTGAAGTGAATGGGGGTGGTGTTAATGTACACTACTGAAGTCGCTCCGACTTCAAGGCGACTTCAGAAAAGGTTCCTGTACTACTTTAACCTCTTGCCGACCGCCGATCGGCATCTGACGGCGACAAGGTGGTGCTCCTGCGCAAAATCGCCGTCATATGACGGCGGCTGCAAGATCGCGCCCAGTGAGCGCACGCGCGCCGCCGGAGGCGCGCCCGCGCGCTCACTGTGTCCGGGGAGGGCCAGGGAGCGTGTGCGGCGGCTTTGATTGCCGCCGGCTACCCGCGATGCCCCCCCGGAGTGAAAGAACGGAGGTCCGTGTAAGTAAACACGGACCTCCGTTCTGTGAGGGGGAAGGGCTGTGATCACCTAGGGCAGTCCCCCCACAGTTAGAACACGCCCAGGGAACATACTTAACCCTTAGAACGCCCCCTGCAGGTTAACCCCTTCACTGCCAATGGCATTTACACAGTAATCAGTGCATTTTTATAGCACTGATCGCTGTATAAATGCCAATGGTCCCAAAAAAGTGTCAAAATGGTCCGACATGTCCGCTGAAATATCGCAGTACCGCTAAAAATCGCAGATCGCCGCCATTACTAGTAAAAAAAAAAAATAATAAAAACCCCAGAAATTAATTCTCATCATCCGTAAACGCGACCACTTTTGCGCAAACCAATCAATAAACGCCGATTGCGATTTTTTTATCACAAATATGAGGAAGAATATAAATTGGCCAAAACCAATGAAAAAAAATGTTTTTTTATATTTTTTTTTTGGATTTGTATTTTAGCAAAAAGTAGGAAATTTGTTTTTTTTTTTGCAAAAATGTTGCTCTTCTTTTGTTTATAGCGGCGATCAGAAATGACGCAGCGGTGATCAAATACCACCAAAAGAAAGCTCTATTTGTGGGAAAAAAAGGATTTGTGGGAAAAAAAGGACGCAAATTTCGTTTGGGTACAACGTCGCACGACCGCGCAATTTTCAGTTAAAGCGACACAGTGCCGAATCGCAAAAAGGGCTCCGGTCCTAAAAGGGGAAATCCTTCTGGAGTGGTTAAGGCGACTTCTATCCGACTTGTGCCCATAGAATTCAATGGAAGTCGCCTCCAAGTCGGATCCCCCATCTATATTGGAAAAAGAAAATAATTTTTGAAGGCGACTCTGCCTTCCTTTCTTCTCTGGTTGGCCACAGGCAAAGTCTCCTGGCATGGAGGTCGTGTTGTAAGTCGCCCAAAGCCACGCTGAAGTGGCCTTGAAGTAGCATTCAAATCGGCTTACCCCTGAAGTCGGATCGCCCCTGTGTGAACCGGCCCTCAGAGTGTCTCAAAAGTAAAGATGGGCAGAGGGATGGGCAGAGGTTCACCAATCTGTGAAAAGCTGCATCTAAAAATTGTCCAACAGTTTCAGAATATAGTTCCTCCAAGTAAAATGGCAAAGACTATAAATGTATCATCATCTACGGTACATAATATCAGAAATCTCTCTGCCCAGGTATGTGCCATAATTCCAGTCCACATCAACTTATATATAATTTATGTAAATTAGATGAAAGTTCCAAAACCAATCCAATAGGCGTTATGTGAATCTCCAGTAAAATCCAAAGCTTAGTTTTTCAGTTCTTCTTTCTTCATCACAAAGAAACCTCCACCATCCAGTAACAAGCACCTCCACTCGGGTGTAATAGCGAAATGCTTACCTCCAATAATTGACCTCTTAATATATAGGAGGTGTAAAGTTTGGGGGGTTATTTAGAGCTCACCAGTGAGTAGAGTCCATGCCAGCTGTGCCATTTAAGGGCTTGTTGGCCTACAGTGAAAACAAATGTCCAGCAAAACAAACAGATGCCCATGCAGGGGTATCCACCATCAATGCAAAACAAGGAAAGACTCAGCCTCCTGGCTCGGTTTAGCGGCACCGCTGCTCAGGCCTTATGTCTCGGTCCTCCTGACCATATAACAGTGTCCCTGTTTTCACGTAGCACCACTGTACCTTGGTTAGCACTCTTTTTCCAGCTTCCTGCTTCTACGCTGAAACTAGCGCCGTGCAGACATGCACACTTATGGCTGCTCCCTTGTTCCTACATGCACTCCTGGGGAGGGTGGAGCCCAGAACCTTGGTTCTGACTCTACAAGAAGCCCAAAACCCACCTGCACAATCAATCTCCTGGCTATTCCCAAAATCTGGTCCCAGGATTGGAGATTTCCTTCCACCCAGAGCGCTCCGAAATCTCCAGGCTCCAGGTCCCAAAGCGGATTCTACCAACCACGGAGTAAACTGAAAAAATGACAAATCCTCCAAATGACATAATCATCCTGGAGTCCCTCAACCTGCCTTGTTGAGAATCCTGGGCGACATACACGACATGGAACCGTACTGTCACATAGGTCATCAATCGCATCAGAAGGGGGGTGTCAACAAATTCTCCTTGTGATCCACAGCAATCAAAGGTAAACACACCACTCCTCCTCCTCCAGGTAGCAGATCCCTCAAAGTCCCTTTATGCTCCCCTCTCCAAAGAAAAGCAGACTTTGAAAAAAAAAAACTAAAATTATAACGACGGTACGCAAACAAAAAAAAAAAAAGGAATGCAAGAACAATAAATGAAGTAACCCTAAACTACCCTATAGTATAACCCCCCCCCCCCCAAGAATATGCATGATAATGCATGAATTCTACTTCAAATTTTGACATCACACCTCCAAGATAAAGTCTGGCCTATCCCCAGTGAGATCTGCAGGACACATAAATTGGTCTTTTCCCCAGTATGATCCAACCTCCAGCACATATGCATTTGTCTTTTCCCAGAGTGATCCCACCTCCAGCGCACACGTTAGTCTTTTCCCAGTGCAATTCCCCCCCCCAGCATACACACATTGGTCTTTTCCCAGTGAGATTCCACAATAAGCACATGTGCACATTGGTCATTTCCAAGTTGGATCCCACCGCCAACAAAACCACATGTTTTTTTTTTGCCAGTGAGATCCCACCTCCAGCACACATGCATTGGTCTTTTCCCAGTGTGATCCCATGTCCAGCTCACATTCATTGGTCTTTTCCTAGTGAGATCCCACCTCCAGGCACACATGCATTGATCTTTTCCCACTGTGATCCCCCCTCAGGCTCACACGAATTGGTCCTCTCCCAGTGAGATCCCACATCCAGCACATTTGCTCTGGTCTTTTTCCAGTATGATCCCCCTCCAGCTCACACAGATTGGTCTTCTCCTAGTGAGATCCCACCTGCAGTGCACAAGCATTGCTCTTTTCCCAGAGTGATCCCACCACCAGCTCACACACACCCCACTCCCCAGCAGTGGTGGCTGGTGAAGTTTTAGGATGGGGGTGCCAGGCCCGCCCTTTCTTTTTGAACCCTCCTACTTCTAATAAGCCCCACCCCTTATAGAATCCACCCACTCTGTCCCCTGTATTCCACATATTGTGTCAAGAGTATACAGCTCAGCATCATAGGACACAGTATACAGCCCAGCATCACAGGACACAGTATACAGCTCAGCATCACAGGACACAGTATACAGCTCAGCATCACAGGACACAGTATACAGCTCAGCATCACAGGTGGGGTATATAGCAGCCAGTATCACAGGTGGGGTAAATTGCAGCCAATAACACAGTTGGTTGTAAATTGCAGCCAATATCACAGTTGGTTGTAAATTGCAGCCATTATCACAGGTGGGGGTAAATTGCAGCCAATATCACAGGTAGGGTACATTGCAGCCAATATCACAGGTGGGGGTACTTTGCAGCCAATATCACAGGTGGGGGTACTTTGCAGCCAGTCGACCCGACATATG
>BLSH010271615.1:285470-304904 GCA_018402905.1 Glandirana rugosa | reverse complement strand
GGAGTGAGTCGAAGAAGAATCGTGGACCCAGAGTCGAGGGACTACTGGTCGGAGGAAATACCAAAGGACCCTACGTACGGTACCCATAGGGTCTGACGACTCCCGTTACTTATACAATAAGAAAGGATCCACTCTTAGGTCCTTCCCGTCTCTCCCAAGGGGTTTTTTTCTATAAATCTTTTTTAGACAAACAATATCTCATCCCCACTTCCTTACCTTACTGTATTTCACACACCCCTCCCACTTCCAGGGAAAATTAAACGTATAGTAACCCACCAAAATCACCACAATAAAAGTTTTGATGACTTGAGTTTTCCACTTCTAAACGATACAATCCGGGGAAAGTGTACCCCGTCTGAGACACCACTAAAACCACCCAATGATATGCAAATTAAAAGGGACCTTCACCCTCCCCACACACTTTATGTCATTCCATTCCTTCACCCCTACTCTATAACAAACAGATTTTTTCTAAATATCTTTTTTTGGGGAACCCTCTCTGCCCTTCCTGGATTCTCACCTAGGAAAGAATAACATATTCATTGCCCTCAGCAGTCTGGGATACCCATGGCATGCATCCCAGGAAACCATAAAGGAGGCTGGTCATCAGGGAGCTGAGACCCAGGTGCTAAGAAGAAGCTGAGTGAGGGGAGCTGTCTGCCAAAGATCTGCCTGGTATCACTGGAGGGTGTTGCTTGGAAGATTGGAAGGAGGCTCCATCTGTCCTTGGGTCTTGTGAGTACACACACTGAAAGATCTTGGGGATCTTGTGCTTTAGTTACCCCTCTGTGCATTATAATCAGCCATGGGCCCTCATAAAGGGGACACCGTCTGATGTCCTGAAGAGCTCTGTCCAGACATTTTTCTACTTAAAGGGACTTTGCTCTTGTGGCTCCAACTACTACTTAAGCTGAAGTCTACTGTTTGCTACAAGCCCGGACTTCATCAAAGCTTGCTCAGAAAGGAAAACCAAGTCCTCACTTGTACATAATTCTTATCTTTGGAGTATCCCACAGCTTCCCTCAACCCTATCCAAGTTCTCCAAAAGTAAAAAACCACAAAACAACATCCCCTAGACTAGTCCTTGAAGAAAGAGTGAATGAGCCTGTTGTGTGCAGGGAGATTGGGAAGACCTGAACAGTATTCCAGCGGCTCCTATGGGAGTAGTGCTACATTTGTATGGGGTGAGAAGCAGTTCTGCAGCAAACAAAAGTCTACTGACATTAGCCGTTATTGAGCTGCCACCGTTTAGGGTAGCTCTATGGTCCATCTCTCGTCCTAGAATAACATGGGCCTGGGTGGTATCAGTTTATGGGCACCTTCAGGGGAGGGCTGGCAGTCTTAGGCCTGGGGGGCAAGTCCAGTCAAGTGGCCTATTGAACCACCGAATCAGCTCACCATCCATGCCCAACTGGTTTTAGAATGGATATTGATTTTATGAAACAAGACAAATATGATACAATGTGGTAACATAATTTAATGTTAATAGCAACAAAAGAGGTTTAACAAAAATATGCATCAATGCAGCTCATCAGTGCCCACCAATGCAGCCTCACCAGTGCCCATCCAATGGCCCTGGGTGCCCCCCCTTTGCCTGCAGTTAGTTGGTGGCTGCGCCCCTGGGCCCTACTTCTTTCCTCCACAAGAAGAAAAAAGTATGAGCGGGCAGCAGCCGTTGGCCATTTTGTATGTAAGTTAGGGTGACCTGGGGGGCAATTGCCACCCTACCCCCTGGCCCAGCCCTCCCCTGGGCACCTTGGACCAGACCTATAAAAAAACTGATTATTGAATCAAGCACTTTCAGCAGGTCAATCATAACCATATTAATTTATTGATTCAATCAGTAACTATGCCGGCAGTCCACCCATCAGCATTTCCCGTATACAGCAGCGAGTCAACAGTTAACAAGTATGGAGAAAAAAAAGGCCGGGATTGTCTTAACTAAATTTGAACTGCCATAAACCATTTAGTGTTTAACTGCTGGTATTTTTAGATCGATTCGGTGTGGGTTCTTTATTTCATGTCTTCATTAGAAGACGAAGGTCACCTTGTGGCCTGTGCTAGCGTACGCATTAGACTAGACCGAGTTGTTGCAATATCCTACACCGTCCTCTCTCCTTCACACGCTCTTAAGACGCCTTTCCCTACAAAGCAAATATTCTGGCAATGTCATGAAACAGCAACACAGAAGAGTCTTCTCATTTTAATATACATTGATTATTAGTATTTCCTCATTTTAATTTGTTCATCGCAATCATTTGATTCTTCGGCAATGCAATCATTGTCCTGGGAATTTTTCCTACAGTGTAACAAAATACTAAAGAGTCCAATTTTTTTTTTTTTCATGCCTTCCATGGACTGAACTTCAATTCTCTCAAGGGGCACAAGAGAAAACAGTCTTGGGTTTCACCAAGACAGGCGATAGAGCCTTGTGGCACAAAGGATGCAGGGTTCTATGTTAATAATTCACAGTTTTATTCAATACTGTGTAAGATTTCATCGGCAAAACTGTCTGTCTGCTCTAGATAAGGAAGACTGGCTTTACCTCCCTGCTGTAGCACTACACCAAGCCTTTAGTGCCTTCTTCAAGACTACTGAAGCAAGGGTAGAGATTATTTTTCCAATCCAGATATTGAGAGGAAGCTGCCATTGTAATTTATTTCCTTCAAGAGTATCTCTATACCATGTTTTTATTTAAACATTGTAAAAGGTGGGGGTTGCATCTAGTCCAAAACACTCATCCCTTATCGCAGAGTCTGGTTCTTACAAAAATTTGGGCTGGTTCTCAAAGAAGTCAATACTGAAAGACCAGCTACAAAGGCCCTTCTAATTTAAATAGGAAGTCTCGGCAATGCTTGCACAGACAACATTTGTAGGACAGGATTACAACTTCTGACAAGGTTTTTCTTGCTCTCTGTGCCTTCCTGTTCCAGTGACACCTGCTACCCCAATTTTTTAAACTGGTGTCAGGAGGGACAGGAAATGAGGGAACAGACCCTTCCTCCCCATCAACAGGCTAAAGAAGTTTTTACACTTAACCTTTCCATTTTCATTATGTAGCCCTTCCCAAGCTACACCTGCATGGACTAGGTACGAGAGCTCACACAGCAGCTGTCACCTCTCCCCAGCTGCAACTGAATGGAGAAGTGGCCATTTAGAGAATGGAGAGAGAGGTCACAGATTGTAACATGCTGCTCCCATAGCCATGGCTGCCCACTGCCACTGTGATTGGCTTTAGGAGAACAGGAGAAAGACCACCTATGGAGCCAAAAGGACTGTTGGGAACTGCAAGGGCTGCTGGACACTGTGGCTCCAGTTGACAGTCCAGAACTGAAAGAGACTTGGTGGAACTACAAAGTGCCAAGAGAATGGTGTGCAGAGAGAGGAGGAAAGTGAGAGGAATTCCAGGCTACAGGGTCAGTCCCATATGTAGAGTGAATGGAGATAGCTGGTACATATGCTAGTGACCTGGAGACCCTTTGAAGTACCATAGCTCACTAAATTAGAAGGACTGTACTGCTGCCCTCACTCAGAGGCCCCTGCAGTTGTAGGGACCCAGCGAACCACAGAGGAGGAGGCTCTATTTCAGGGGGGAGGGGGGAACAGGAACTGTCTTTGACAGGTACCCCTCCCCACTTACGGGAGACGGGGCTGCGTCTCCCAGAAGTTTGGCTCCCCTCCTCCTTCTCCCACCGCCGGGCCAATTAGAAAGCGCAGCATGATGCAGACCCGCAAGCAGCAGAAGGAGGAAGGGATGCAGTCCTACCTTCAAGATGGTGTCGCAGCAGCACAGCGTGCATGAGGGGACAAGTCTAAGGACCCTGGTAAGGCCTAAAAACACCTAAACAGCAGGGGAAGGAGATGTCCCAGGGCATGGTCTATTATACTCAAAGCTGAATGGCTCGCCCGAGGTCTATGACAATACTCCTGATATTTTTCACCCTGAGAGGGAGGGGGAGTCATCTTTACAAGACCTCATGGAGGTAACAGATCAGACCCCTGCTGGGGATGAAGAGGTGGAGGGGGAGAGTGATGCTGAACAACCGGCTCTTGCAGATATACTGAGAGCATTTCATAAATGTACAGCTTCGGCGTATACACTTCAGGATCATTTGGTGGTTTAAAGGAAGAGATGGGATTATAAAAAATCAGGGAACGCACCACGGCAGTGGAAGACCGGGTCAGTGATCTGTAAGACAAGATGACGCCATTAATTAGGGACTCGCAAAATACAGCCAGAGTCACACGAGCAAATGAAATGAAAAATGAGGATATCGAGAACCGCCTTAGAAGAAACAATATACGCATTGTGGAGCTGCCAGAAAATACGGAAGGGAGAGACCCCACTGAGCTTGTGGAAAACTGGCCGGTGGACATATTTACCTTTTGTATCAATTGACCCTCCCTCTTAGATTGTAAGCACTAACGAGCAGGGCCCTCTGATTCCTCTTGTACCAAATTGTGATGTAACTGTACTGTCTGCCTTCATTTTGTAAAGCGCTGCGTAAACTGTTGGCGCTATATAAATCCTGTATAATAATAACATTTGGTGTTCTTACCCTTCTACTCCGTGGAGAGAGCACACAGAGTGCCCCCTAGACCTCTTCCACCTGGTCACCCTCCGCGTACCATGCTGGCTAAACTTCTTAACTTTAAAGACAAGGAGATTATACTTTGCTTGGCCAGGAAAAAAATGTGACATATAGTACAATGGGGTTAGAATATCCTTCTACCCCAACTTCTTGGCGGAAGTACAATGCCGCAGAGCAAAATTCGGGGAAGTAAAGAAATGGCTACAGCATCTTCAAGCCAACTACGCCATGTTGTACCCAGCTAAACTTCGGATAATTGCTAGGGGCCAAGCTCACTTCTTTGAAGCACACGCAGAGGCATCAGCTTGGTTGGACACCAATGAGTGAATGATCCGTCCACTAGAACGGCCTGCAGTGGAGGATGATTGACTGACAGACTGGAGCATCTTTTATCCACACAGTGTACACCAAAAGGTACGGCTGTAACGTTATTTATCAGTCTACATACATGATCGGGAGAAACATATTCTACTTTAATTGTGAAGTGGATCGATCCTTGAGTAACTAGACCACTGTTGGATTACAAGTTATTGGCTGTTTTGACTGCCTCTACCTGCTCCATTGAGCAGGGACCAAGAGGGGTGAGAACATGCACCCAAGTGTTTAGTTTACTTCTGTTTATGTTCTTTTGTTTGGTGCCTTACAAGCTCTTACAGGGACGGGACCCTCTGCTGTTCCTA
Organism: Glandirana rugosa; assembly: GCA_018402905.1. Classification (NCBI taxonomy): domain Eukaryota; kingdom Metazoa; phylum Chordata; class Amphibia; order Anura; family Ranidae; genus Glandirana; species Glandirana rugosa. Next base: position 299,632 of record BLSH010271615.1, on the reverse strand, counting down.
TACAGTCTCCTGGGGTCAGCTCTACGAGGACTAACTCCCCTTATTGATAACAGGAATGATAACCAAGGCAATACTAACCCTGTTATATCTCTATTTCTAGCAGACTCATGCAATTGCTGTGATTTCCGTGATCTATGCACTTATATACATAACCATGGCTGTCTTGCAAGTTTGGATATGGGGCATTGGCTACTGTGTTATAACAATGTATTTACAGTTTCCTATGCTCCTTTGAGCCCAAATAGAATGCTTTTAATTCTTCTAATGCCTTATGGGAACTGGGGTGAATATCCATATGATTAATGCTGTAATATAGACTCAAGATGGCTGTTCCTATAGTCTCATGGAATATAAGCAGCGGCGACTTGTGCATGAGGGGCTCTTGGGCGCCGATTCCCTGCCGCTGACAAGTAAAAAAAAAAAAAAAGTCAGCCCGTCCCCCCTCCAGGAGGCTCCGGTACATTGACTTTTCTTTTTTTTTTCCTCAGCTCCTTGCTGTCAGCTGACAGCAAGTAGTGAGCCGATTGGTCAGCCATTAAAATCTATGTGTGTGCGCTGAAGAAGCAAACACACATAGGTTGATTGGCTGCCCCCTGAGCCATCAGAGCCAAGGACTCTCTGTCATTGGCTGCTGTGGGTGGGGGGCGGGACTGTGACAGATGTGCTGTCTGTGTGCATGGGAGCTGGGAGCCAGACGGTGATTCACAGTATCACTCCGCCAGCTGGGACTAATTGTATAGTGGGGCGGCATGATGTACATACGCCCCAAAAATGAAGAAATAGTCCCGCCACTGCGCTCACCTCCTGGGCCCCTCTGTAACCTGATGGGGCCCAGGAAAATTATATATCCCCCCTCCATCAACAAGTAGGAGCGGGGGAGAAGTTTGGCAAGCCTTTTTTTTTTAAAAGCAGTTATGAACTGTAATGCTGCAGACTCGAAAAAAGTCCACGGCGGCTGCTGCGACACCTTGACGATTCCAGGAGGCGGCACTCGCCCCCCTCTTGCCCCTATGTGCGGACGCCCATGTCTGTGTGATTACTCACACAGGCGCAGCACTCCGCAGGCTTTCAGTCCTGAGCTACTCAGCATGCTGACCGCAAGCCGAACTCTGCATAGACCTGGCCTGCCTGCTATGACATGGGGTAAGTGCTTGGGGGGAAGGGGGGCCGCCGCTCTGTATGCTCTATCTGGTGCTCTGTATGCCCTATCTGATGCTCTGTATGCCCTATCTGGTGGTCTGTATGCCCCATCTGATGCCCTGTATGCCCTATCTGATGGTCTGTATGCCCTATCTGATGCCCTGTATGCCCTATCTGGTGGTTTGTATGCCCTATCTGATGCCGTATCTGGTGGTCTGTATGCCCTATCTGATGCCCTGTATGCCCTATCTGGTGGTCTGTATGCCCTATCTGATGCCCTGTATGCTCTATCTGTTGCCCTGTATGTCCTATCTGGTGGTCTGTATGCCCTATCTGTTGCCCTGTATGCCCTATCTGGTGCCCTGTATGCCCTATCTGATGCTCTGTATGTCCTATCTGGTGCTCTGTCTGCCCTATCTGGGACCCTGTATACCCTATCTGGGGCTTTGTATACTGCTAAATGGTGACTCTGTATACTGCTATATGGTGACTCTGTATACTGCTATCTGGTGATCCTGTATACCCTATCTGGTGATGCTGGGCTGTATACTCCTGACACAAGGGGTGGGAACTATAAGGGGTGGGGCTTATGAGAAGTGGGAGGGGTCAAAAAGGAAGGACGGGGTCTGGCGCCCCTATCCTAAACTTTCACCAGCCGCCACTGACTATAAGAGGCATTAATGATCCCCTTAAACGCACTATGGTGTCCACCGCTCTCCGGAAACACCCACCCGCAGTCTGCGCATTGCAGGAAACCCACCTGATACTTTGTCCTGTGTACAATTTGCATGGGTGGGGTGGGCGTATCATTCGACTCACTCCTCCTATTCAAGGGGGGGGGGGGGGGTGAGTGTATTGATACACCGGGCATTGGACTTTCTTATAAGGTGATTGACTCAGAGGGAAGGTCTGTGTTCCTATTATGTAAAATTTTACAGTTAACATGTATATTGGCTGCTGTATATATTCCCCCTCCGTTTAATGCGGCTATATTGAGAGAGGTACTGTCCTACCAACTGGGCTACCCTAACGTTCTTCTGATTTTGGTTATGGACCTTAACGGTGTGCTAGAACCTGTACTTGACAAACATCCTGTCCCCACAAGGGGACCACACCGCATTGGGTCTGCCTTACAAAAATTCATAGGGGAAGTGGACTGGATAGACCCCTGGCGACTCCGCATCCCGAGTCAAAAACAATTCTCATGTTTCTCCAAGACCCATGGGTCTCTTTCCCGTATTGATCTGTGTTTATGTACACCTTCAATACTTCCAATTATAGAGGATATAAAATATAAGATCACAGGAATTTCGGACCATTCCCCACTCATAGTCTACCTGAATGCCAAACCTGACAATACCCTACCGAGAGCCCCATGGAAGCTTAACGCCTTCTGGCTAAAATTGATTACTTCACATGAGAAGATAACACAAAAGAGATACTGGGGTACTAGCAGATACACGAGAATTCCATAGATCGTTGCAATGTTTGGGATGCGTTTAAGGCATTTCTGAGGGGTATATCCATTAATGAGATTAATGCAATTAAAAAGAATAGCACCACACAGAGGGAACAGACGGTTATACTGGTGAAACGATTAGAGGCAGAATATATTAATTACTCATTGGAGGACACTAGGGAAGCCTAGATTGCAGCCCAAGCTGCGGTTATCCGATTGGACTCCTCCAAGGCAGATAGGAAACGATTCTTCCAGAAGTTGGCCTATTATGAAGAAGGAGAGCAGACAGGGAGGTTGTTAGCAAAAATAGTGCAATCTCAACAGACTTCTCCATCCTTACGCAAAATAGATGGAAAGACGATAAATACACCTCAGGATATTATGCAGGTACTGGTCGTCTTTTATTCAGATCTCTATCGCTCTAAACAGGACTATTCTCTAGAGCAGTGTTTTTCAACTCCAGTCCTTAAGGCACACCAACAGGTCATGTTTTCAGGATTTCCCTCAGATGAAACAGCTGTGGTAATTACTAAGGCAGTGAAACTGATCAAATCACCCGTGCAAACTCATGGAAATCCTGAAAACATGACCTGTTGGTGTGCCTTGAGGACTGGAGTTGAAAAACACTGCTCTAGAGGAGTTGCAGGAATACCTACAAGGCACTGATCTTCCTAGCTTATCTGCTGAGCAAAGCAGTGCATTGGACTTCCCTACAAGAATGGAGGAGATTTATCTGATGGTAAACTCCTTCCCTAATTGTAAGCCCCCAAGGAATGACGGTATCCCGAATGAGGTATATAAACAATATGGTGATAAAATACTTCCACGGCTTCTTAAAACATTTAATGCAACTAGGGATTCACAGGGCCTTCCTGTCTCATGACACAGGCCAACATTGTATTATTACTCAAACCAGGGAAGGATCCTTTGCATCCGAGCTCGTATAGGCCTATTTCTCTTTTGCAGAGGGATATCAAAATTTTGGCGAAAGTCCTAGCGTTAAGACTTAATAAGGTAATACAGTCCATAATACACCCAGATCAATTGGGTTTCATACCCGATAGGTCAACATCCATTAATCTACGTAGGTTGTTCCTCAATATACAATCCCAGGCTGACAACTAGGGGGGATAGAGCATTACTATCGCTGGACGCCCACAAGGCTTTCGATAGTATTGAGTGGCAATACCTTTGGGCTACTATGCGAAAGTTTGGGTTAGGACCCATTTTTCTGTTGTGGGTTCAATTACTTTATAATTCCCCAAAGGCAGTAATTAGAGAGGCGGGACGGGTTTTGGCACCTTTTTATTTACACAGAGGAACCCGGCAGGGCTGTCCCTTATCCCCTCTCCTATTTGCCAATGCCATAGAGCCCCTGGCCGCACGGATTCGATGCAACCCTCTGATTGTGGGTTTTAAATATGGGCACATCTAGGAAAAACTTATGCTATATGCGGATGACACCATGTTACTCCTGGGTGACACAGCGACATGCCTGGGGGAGGTTATGTCAGTTGTTAGGCAGTTTGGTACCTTTTCCGGGCTGGTGATCAATTGGAGTAAATCATTGATTATGCTATTAGACTCTTCTCTGGATAGCCAGGGTCCTACTCTTCAGATCATCCCGGTGGTCTCCTCGTTTAAATATTTGGAAGTATATGTTACCCCGCAACCATGTGAATTTGTCACACTTAATCTTTCCCCTCTGCTAGGCCGAATAAGGCAGTGTTCCTCAACTCCAGTCCTCAAGGCCCACCAATAGGTCGTGTTTTCAGGATTTCCATCGGCTGTGGTAATTACTAAGGCAGTGAAACTGATCAAATCACCTGTGCAAACTAATGGAAATCCTGAAAACATGACCTGTTGGTGGGCCTTGAGGACTGGAGTTGAGGAACACTGGAATAAGGGACAAAATCAAGATTTGGTCCAAATGAAAGAGGTCAATGGTAGACAGAATAAATCACACTAAAATGATTTTCGTGCCACAACTTTTGTATATCTTTCATAATACACCTATGGTGATACCGCTCAAAATCTTTCTCATTATGAACTCGATGTTTCGCTCTTTCCTTTGGCTTAATAAACCGCAGAGGATTACACTGGAACAGCTTCAGAAACCCAAGGAAGCAGGGGGATTAGCCCCACCCAATCCATGGCTGTATTACATAGCTGCCCAGCTACATCATATTGCAAGAGCAATGCCTCAGGATATGGGGGGGGGAATAAGGGGCTACACCAACTACGGCTCTCCTACAATATGTCACGGGATCAGGCAGTGTGGCAGTGGGTCTAGAGGCATTGGTGTTTAACAAGTCTAATAAATGATTCCCTACCTATGTATTAATGCAAAAGATATGGAATAAAGTCAGTTCAACAACATGGCGTAACGGGCTTCACAGGGTAAAATCCAATATGGGTTAATGGGTATTACAAGAAACTACAATCCCTCAATGGTGCAGTAAGGTGGAACTCATACGGGGTCACGCATATGGTACATGTTCTCCATGATGGCAAACTGTGTCCCTTTGCAGAGTTGCAAACTAAATTTGGGCTACCCCAATCAATGTACTTTTCCTATTTCCAGCTGCAACATGCCCTAAAGGCACAAATAGGCGATGATGTGTGGGCACATTCACCAGCGCCTGTCTTTCATTGCATGTCGGAAGTATAACACTTCAAAGGGTTTATATCCAGAACTTACTCCATGCTGCTATCATTGGTTCTCGGTAATTATACGCACAGAGTTTTTTCTCAGTGGGAGAGAAATGTGGGCCCATTTGTGGAGGACCAGTGGGAGGAGGCAATGTTGGCGGTTCAGGGATGCTCCCTTAGTGCAGCGCAACGATTATCCCAACTATACATCATTCTCCGAGTACATTTCACGCCTGCCAAGTTGCATAGTATAGGTATAAGGGACAGCCATGAATGCACTAGATGCAGCAGGGAACATGGGGACCTCATTAATTTACTGTGACGTTACCCAAAGCTACATCGCTATTGGGCTAATGTCATCTCGACCATTCATTTTGTATTCCAGGTTAAACTACCACTAGACCCTAAACCATGTATTCTGGGAATCCTAGATGACATACAGATTGAAGACCTTCCTAAACAAGCAATATCCCGGGCCCTTTTTCAAGCTCGGAAGCTTATTCTTAATCACTTCACCCCCGGATTTCCCACTGTAGGACCAGAGTACTTTTTGCGATTCGGCGCTGCGTCGTTTTAACCGACAATTGCAAGGTCGTGCAACGTTGTTCCCAAACGAAATTTGCGTCCTTTTTTCCCCACAAATAGAGCTTTCTTTTGGTGGTATTTGATCCCCTCTGCGTCATTTCTGATCACCGCTATAAACAAAAAGAGAGTCAATTTTGCAAAAAAAAAACAATATTTCTTACTTTTTGCTATAATACAAATCAAAAAAAAAATATAAAAAAACAAATGTATTCATCGGTTTTGGCCGATTTATATTCTTCCTCATATTTTTGGTAAAAAAATTTGCAATCGGCATTTATTGATTGGTTTGCGCAAAAGTTGCCGCGTTTACAAACCATGAGAATTCATTTCTGGCGTTTTTACATTTTTTAAAATTTTTTTTTAGTAATGGCGGCAATCTGCGATTTTTATTGGGACTTTGATATTGGGGTGGACATAACGGACATTTTTGACACTTTTTTGGGACCAATGACATTTATACAGCGATCAGAAATTTAAATAGCCACTGATTACTGTATAAATGTCATTGGCAGTGAAGGGGTTAACCTGGGGGCGATCTAGGGGTTAACTGTGTTCCCTGTGTGTGTTCTAACTGTGAGGGGGCTGGGCTGTCAGGGGCATAAGAGATCTAAATGATCCCAGTGACAGGGATCAGTAGATCTCTTACATGCTGCCTGACAGAACTGGGAACCGCCGTGTTTACATTGGCGGTTCTCCTTTCTTTCCTTCTGGCAGCTCATCGCGGCTCGCCGGTGGACATCGGGTCCGCCCGATCTGCGGGCATACTCCTCCAGAGTGCGATGGGCACGAGCGCGCGCCCCCTAGCTGCCTGTCCGTAAATCGCCACCTATTTATGGTGATTGGCGGTATGCGTCCACGCTGTTGCCGTAAATAGGCAGCACGCGGTTGAGAACCTCCTACCATAAGGAAATGGATAGTCCATATGGGAAGCACTCTTAGATTGGAAAATATATCTTCCAACAACGTGGACGCCCTGGTAAACTTGATGCATTATGGTCACCATGGTTAAACACACCAGGCCTATCTCCGGTGGAGCTCATTTTAGACAGGCTATTGCATTAAATTGAATAATGGCCTAAGACAGATCACCTCCTGATATTGGTAAAGTTTTAGCACAGCTACTTATAATCTGCAGAGGGAGAGCTGGGAGGGTGTTAGTATAAATAAGGGTTAAAATATCTTCTGTGGATCCTTGTATGCTTATATAGATGTACATGTAAAACACTGCAACTGGAACCTGTATTGCTTGCAAGGTTTTATTCTGTTCTGTTTTTACTGCACTAAAAATTATTTCTGAGAAAAAAAAAAAGAAGAAAGCGCAGCATGCTTTGCGCATGTGCAGTAGGGAACCGGCTGTGAAGCCGAAAGGCTCCACTGCCGGTTACCTTTAGTGGCGATGGCGGCGGCAGCACCTGCCAGCCGATCCGAAGATCGGCTTCAGGTGCAGACATTGCAGGCTCCCTGGACAGGTGAGTGTCCATATGTATTAAAAGTCAGCAGCTACAGTATTTGTAGCTGCTGGCTTTTCATTTTTCTTTCCCAGGCTGGACCTCCTCTTTAACCACTTGCCGACCGCTGACCGGCATCTTACGGCAACAAAGTGGCCCGATATAGCCAACAGACGTCATACGACGGCGGCTGCAATATCCCGCACTGTGAGCGCGCTCACTGTGTTGGGGGGGCTAGGGTGCGGGTAGGGCGGACTCGATCGCCCTACCCGCTACCTGCGATGGCTCCCCCGCAGCGAGAGAACGGAGGTCCGTGTAAGTAAACACTGATCTCTGTTCTCATAGAGGGGGAAGGGCTGTAATCACAGGCTTCCTGTATATGGAAGCTGTGATCACTCCCCTCCCCCCAGCCAGGGCAGCCCACACACAGTTATAACACGCCCAGGGAACACAGTTAACCCTTAGATCGCCCCCTCCAGGTTAACCCCTTCACTGCCAATGGCATTTACACAGTAATCAGTGCATTTTTATAGCACTGATCGCTGTATAAATGGCAATGGTCCCAAAAAAGTGTCAAAATGGTCCGACATGTCTGCCGCAATATCGCAGTACCACTAAAAATCGCAGATCGCCGCCATTACTAGTAAAAAAAAAAAAAACCCCACAAATGAATTCCCATCATCTGTAAACGAGGCAACTTTTACGCAAAGCAATAAACGCCGATTGCGATTTTTTTTTACCAAAAATATGAGGAAGAATATAAATCGGCCAAAACCGATGGAAAAAAAATGTTTTTTTATTTTTTTTTTTGGATTTGCATTTTAGCAAAAAGTAAGAAATGTGGGTTTTTTTGCAAAATTATCACTCTTCTTTTGTTTATAGCGGCGATCAGAAATGACGCAGAGGGGATCAAATACCACCAAAAGAAAGCTCTATTTGTGGGGAAAAAAGGACGCAAATTGTGTTTGGATAAAACGTCGCACGACCGCGCAATTGTCAGGTAAAGCAGAATCGCAAAAAATGCTCTGGTCCTAAAGTGAGAAAACCTTCTGGGGCTGAAGTGGTTATGAAGGTTAAGGCCAGAGACAGAGGACCCGTATTAACCAATGGCTCCTTCTGGGGTAGCGCTACACTTATATTTTTTTGCATTATACTTTTGTTCTGGTTTATAATCATCAGCTCCATAGAAAGGATTATGCAGAGCAGCTCCTGTTTCTCAAATTGAAGGAACATTCTGTATGTGGAGGGGGTAGAATATTTGTGTTGAGGTCTCCAAGAAGCAGGGGCCCATTTTTACCTCCCCCACCCCTCTCAAATGTTTCTTTTTACCTCCCACGTCAACACTCAGTCCTCCTGTTTATCAACAGGCCATATTTAATAGAAGGGAGCAGGTATTTGAGTTATTGATTGCTGGATGTTTAAACCGAGAGTACGCATCCATCAGACTATGGAAGAAGGAACCTGGCAGATTTATGATGTCCCACTTTAACGTGACTAGCCGGCCGATGACATCTTTATTAATTATGTCCAACGCATTAGCCAGCGTACCATTTTGTTGCATGGATTAGAAAAAAAAAAAAAAAGTCTGTTACATCGGTTTCATTTCATCAGTGGAAAAGCAGACTTCTGTAGTGCACTAATGCTTGCGTATATTCAGAAGACAATCTGCATTATAGACTTTCACTCACCGGGCACTTTATTAGGCACACCTGTTCAATTGCTTGGTAACACAAATTGCTAATCAGCCAATCACATAACAGCACCTCAATGCATTTAGGAGTTTAGACGTGGTGAAGACGACTTGCTGAAGTTCAACCTGAGCATCAGAATGGGTAAGAAAGGGGATTTAAGTGACTCTGAACGTGGCATGGTTGTTGGTGCCAGGCGGGCTGGTCTGAGTATTTCAAAAACTGCTGATCTACTGGGATTTTCACGCACAACCTAGGGTTGCCACATCACCCCTTTAATCCAGGACACATATGAATTACACAGGTTCTGAGGTTAATTTAATGCAGATAAGGCACCAAGTAAGTTTAATTACCACCTTAACCACTTGCCGACCGCCAACCGCAGGTTGACGGCGGCAAAGTGGCTCGTTATCGCAAATCGCCGTCATACGACGGCGGCTGCGATAACGCGCACTGTGAGCGCGAGTGAGCGGAGGTCCGTGTATGTAAACACGGACCTCCGCTCTGTGTGAGGGGGAAGGGCTGTGATCACAGCCTTCCTTTACGTGAAGGCTGTGACCACTTCCCTTCAAAAGCTAGGCAAGCGCCCATACAGTTAGAACACACCTAGGGAACATAGTTAACCCTTAGAGAGCCCCCTGCAGGTTAACCCCTTCACTGCCAATGGCATTTACACAGTAATCAGTGCATTTTTATAGCACTGATCGCTGTATAAATGCCAATGGTCCCAAAAAAGTGTCAAAATGTTCCGACATGTCCGCCCCAATATCGCAGTACAGCTAAAAATCGCAGATCGCCGCCATTACTAGTAAAAAAAAATAAATAAATAAAAACCCCAAAAATGAATTCTCATCCTTCGTAAACGCGACCACTTTTGCGCAAACCAATCAATAAACGCCGATTGCGATTTTTTTTATCCCAAATATGAGGAAGAATATAAATCGGCCAAAAACGGTGAAAAAAAATGTTTTTTTATATTTTTTTTTTGGATTTGTATTCTAGCAAAAAGTAAGAAATTTGGTTTTTTTTGCAAAATTGTCGCTCTTCTTTTGTTTATAGCGGCGATCAGAAATGACGCAGAGGGGATCAAATACCACCAAAAGAAAGCTCTATTTGTGGGAAAAAAAGGACACAAATTTCGTTTGGGTACAACGTCGCACGACCGCGCAATTTTCAGTTAAATCGACGCAGCGCCGAATCGCAAAAAGGGCTCCGGTCCTAAAGCTGGAAATCCTTCCGGGGCTGAAGTGGTTAATCAGCCACAGAACCTGTGTAATTCATATATGTCCTGGATTAAAGGGATGATGTGGTAACCCTAGCACAACCATCTCTAGGGTTTACAGAGAATGATCTCAAAATGAGAAAATATCCAGTGAGTGGTAGTTGTGTGGAGGAAAATGCCTTGTTGATGTCAGAGGAGAATGGGCAGACTGGTTCCAGATGATAGAAAGGCAACATTAACTCAAAATAACCACTCTTTACAACCAAGCTATGGTTATAGAATACTATCTCTGAACGCACAACCAGGGCCGTCTTTATTATTGACTGTACCCTGGGCAAACATTTTCTTGGGCCCTCCCAAATTCACTTGTCAACTATTTGCGGGCAGTGTGGGTTCAAGGGGCTGCTGCTTTGGGACCCACAACAATGACTAGGCCTGGGGCAGCTGCCCCTTTTGCCCTGTGTTAAAAATGGCTCTGCGAACAACCTTGACGCAGATGGGCTACAGCAGCAGAAGACTTCGCCGGGTGCTGCTCCTCTCGGCTAAGAACAGGAAACGAGGGTACGATTCACACAGGCTCACCAAAATTGGACAATAGAAGATTGGAAAAACATTGCCTGGTCTTTTGAGTCTCGATTTCAGCTGCAACATTCAGATGGTGGGGTCAGAATTTAGTGTAAACAACACGAAAGCATGGATCCATCCTGCCTTGTATCACCGGTTCAGGATGGTGGTGTAATCGGGTGGAGGATATTTTTTTTTGGCACACTTTGGCCCCCTTAGTACCAATTGAGCATGGTTTAACCACTTCAGCCCCGGAAGGATTTCCAGCTTTAGGACCGGAGCCCTTTTTGCGATTCGGCGCTGCGTCGCTTTAACTGACAATTGCGCGGTCGTGCGACGTTGTACCCAAACGAAATTTGCGTCCTTTTTTTCCCACAAATAGAACTTTCTTTTGGTGGTATTTGATCACCGCTGCGTCATTTCTGATCGCCGCTATAAACAAAAGAAGAGCAACAATTTTGCAAAAAAACCCAAATTTCTTACTTTTTCCTAAAATACAAATCCAAAAAAAAAATATAAAAACATTTTTTTCACCGTTTTTGGCCGATTTATATTCTTCCTCATATTTGCGATAAAAAAATCGCAATCGGCGTTTATTGATTGGTTTGCGCAAAAGTGGTCGCGTTTACGGATGATGAGAATTCATTTTTGGGGTTTTTCATTTTTTTTATTTTTTACTAATAATGGCAGCAATCTGCGATTTTTTGCGGTACTGCGATATTTCAGCGGACATGGCGGACCATTTTGACACTTTTTTGGGACCATTGGCATTTATACAGCGATCAGTGCTATAAAAATGCACTGATTACTGTGTAAATGCCATTGGCAGTGAAGGGGTTAACCTGCAGGGGGCGCGCTAAGGGTTAACTATGTTCCCTGGGCGTGTTCTGTATGGGGGTTTGCCTATCTGGGGAAGGGAAGTGGTCACAGCCTTCACGTAAAGGAAGGTTGTGATCACAGCCCTTCCCCCTCACACAGAGCGGAGGTCCGTGTTTACATACATGGACCTCCGCTCACTCGCTCCAGGGGGGCCATCGCGGGTAGCCGGCAGCAATCGAAGCCGCCGCACCCGCTCCCTGGCCCCCCCTGGACACAGTGAGCGCGCAGGCGCGCCTCCGGCGGCGCGCGCTCACTAAACTCGTTCCCGCAGCCGCCGTCGTATGACGGCGATTTGCGGGAACGAGCCACTTTGCCGCCGTCAGATGCCGATCGGCGGTCGGCAAGTGGTTAAATGGCACGGCCTACCTGAGTATTGTTGCCGACCATGTCTATCCCTTTATGACTACAGTGTAACCCATCATCTGATGGCTCCTTCCAGCAGGATAATGCACCATGTCACAAAGCTCCAATCATCTCACCACTGGACAATGAGGTCTCTGCACTCCAATGGCCTCCACACTCCCCACATCTCAATCCAATGGAGCACCTTTGGGATGTGGTGGAATGGATAGCTTAAAGCAGATGTAAACCCAAACTGGATGACAGTTTGCTAGAGCTCTGTGTATCATAAACCAGTGGTTCTCAACCCTGTCCTCAAGTACCCCCAACAGGCCATGTTTGCAGGTTTTCCTTTATCTTGCACAGGTGCTTTAAATCAGAGTCAACGGCTTGGGATTTTGGACAGCTATTTTATCTAAGAGAAATTCCCAAAACATGGCCTGTTAGGGGTACTCAAGGACAGGGTTGAGAACCACTGTCATAAACAACAGTCATTGTTTTTTTCATAAAATACAAGTTCTATTTTTTTCATCTTTTTCCCAGCTTGTTGCTGCTGATTTCCCCTGGACTACTTCCTCTCTACGTGCGACAGGGCGACAATGCAGGACCACAATTTGAAGACAGCTGTTGTATCATATTTTATAATAAAAGCCGCAGACTTAAAATTACTGAAAACAGCCTGATGAAGACTGAAGAGATCTATGGATTTCTGACCCAAACTCCAAATTCTGACCCAATCATCTGCGCATCACAAAAAAAAAAATCCATATCAAATCAATATTTGGTGTGACCACCCTTTGCCTTCAAAACAGCATTAATTCTTCTAGGTAGACTTGCACACAGTTTTTGAAGGAACTCGACAGGTAGGTCGTTCCAAACATCTTGGAAAACTAAGCACAGATCTTTCTGTCTCTTCACTGTCTCTTCATGTCATCCCAGACAGACTCCATGATGATGGTTTGGCCCCACAGAGCCCTGATCTCAACACTTCCAGGACTCCATGTTCTTCCTTACACTGAATAAAGTTCTTAAAGCGGAGTTCCACCCAAAAGGGAAGGTGACCCCCTGACATGCCACAATTGGCATGACTTTTTTTTGGGGGGGGGGGGGGATGACCAAAGACCCCATTTTCACAGGGTCCCAGGTCCACTTCCTCCCCTGGAGCCGCGGCTCAGGGAAGGAAGTCCACCTTCCCCCCTAGCTCTCGGCGATCTTCTGGGACACGTCACAGGTCCCAGAAGATACGCTGAGCCATTCACAAGCCGCAGCTCGACTCGCGCATGCGCAGTGAGCGCCCGGCTTTGAAGCCAAAGCCAGGTGCCCACACTTGTGATGCCGGCGCCGCGGAGGGGAGGGGGAGATGAGTGAGCCCTCAGGCAGTCGCATCGCTGTAACGAGGGACAGGTGAGTTACGAATTAACATTACCCACTTTGAACATACGAAGCCTCATTTTTGTATATTCACTTATTGGGGCTGTTCAGTGGAATAAGGGTTAATGTTACAGACTGATAATTTGCCGGCTGACTAATGTGTATAGAGACTTTCTCATTTGGGCCCCTAGGTGGCGCTGACAAGCCATTACTTAAGCTGGGTCGTCTCATCGTGTGGCTAGCCCTTGTGACCAAGTCGGAAGTGACGAAACGCGTCAAGGGTGGAGCCACACGACGATCCGCACGGAGCGTGGATTATCCGACCGTGTCGCTGCAATACAGTGGAGAAGCGATCGTGGATGGGTAACAACCGCTCGTTTTGTATATTAGATTAGATTAGATTAGATTCAACGTTATTGTCATTACACATGTACAAGTACAATGCAACGAAATGCAGTTTAGGTCTAACCAGAAGTGCAATAGTAACAAAAGCAGGATATACAGTTTTGCATAATATTGGTAAATGGATATGTACATTAGCAAAAATTAAGAGATGGTAATGCAAGTTATTACATATTAATGTTAATATTAATGGTAGTGCAAGTTATTACTTATAAATATGTTTATAAAGTGCATTATTGACTGTAGGTGTGCAAATAAGCAGTTTATGAATTAGTCCCCTAATTTATGTACAGTGGTGTAAATGATATCCGGGGAGGGAGGGGGTTCAGAGGGATCAGCGGATTGCAGAATTCAATAAAGAAACAGCTCTGGGGAAAAAGCTGTTCTTCAGTCTATTAGTCCTAGTTTTGAGG
>BLSH010271615.1:250967-285460 GCA_018402905.1 Glandirana rugosa | reverse complement strand
CCGACACACGACTCGGGGAAGGAGATGAGGGAGAAGTGGAGACTGACGTTCGGACACTTGTCTAGCTTGTGGTAGTAGTTCAAACGTCTGCTGTGATGTCACTAACCAGAGTAGTCATTGTTACTACTCTCCCCAATGTCCCTCCTCTAAGTCGTGGACCGGTGTACCGCGTTACTGTTGTTGGACGAGGAATTGTGGAGGTTCTGTTTCCTCGAGTAATACCTGAAGTCTTCTCTCAGTTCTCCGTGCGTACTGTCGTAGGTCTAGTTACCTTGCCGACAGCTCGCACAGAGGTCAATGTTCAAGGATCCCGGTCCTCTGAGATGTGGGTCCCTAGGAACTTGTAACTGGAGACACGCTCGACAGCCGTTCCATTGATCTGGATGCTGTCATGCGTGCCTCTTGACTCTCTTCTGAAGTCCATAATGAGCTCCTTTGTCTTGGAGGTGTTAAGGAGCAGGTTGTTGTCATTGCGCCATGTGGCCAGGTGCTGAATCTCCTCCCTGTAACCCCTCTCATCATTGTTACTGATGAGACCAATCACTGTAGTGTCGTCTGCAAACTTGATGATGGTGTTCGATCTGTTCACAGGCTTGCAGTCAGAGGTGAAGAGGGAGTAGAGGAAGGGGCTCAGCACACAGCCCTGTGGTACGCCAGTGTTGATTATGGTGGTGATTGAACAAATGGAGCCGGATTGGACTTGCTGGGGTCTGTTGGTCAGGAAGTCCATAATCCAATTGCAGAGGGAGGTGTTGATGCCCAGGTCTGCAAGTTTAACTATTAGCTTGGATGGGATGACCGTGTTGAAAGCCGAGCTAAAGTCCACAAACAGCATGCGTGCATAAGTGTTCTTATTGTCCAGATGTGTTAGCACAGAGTGCAGTGCCATAGAAACGGCATCCTCTGTGCTCCTATTGCTGCGGTAGGCAAACTGGTGAGAGTCCAGGGTGGATGGCAGAGAGTCCTTCAGGTGTGCCAGGACCAGCCGCTCAAAACACTTCATGACAATAGGTGTCAGAGCTACAGGGCGGTAGTCGTTCAGACACTTTGGGGCGGAGTGTTTTGGCAAAGGCACGATGCAGGTGCTTTTAAAACATGTTGGTACAGCTGCTTGGGCAAGAGACAGATTGAAAATGTCAGTGAAAACCCCAGCGAGCTGCTCAGCACATGCCTTGAGTACTCGACCAGGGATGTTGTCTGGTCCAGCAGCCTTGTGCGCACTGATCCGGCTCATAGTGCAGCAGACGTCTGTGGTGGAGAGTGTGATTGGTGGATGGTCAGGTGAAGATTTGAGCTTGATAGTGTTTGATGTATTGTCTCTCTCAAAACGTGCATAAAAGTCATTAAGCTCGTTTAAGAAGCTGACATCCATATTCGCGGAAGTGGAACGGGTAGATTTGTAGTCACTAATGGCCTGGATGCCCTGCCACATGCGTCGAGGGTCGGAGTTGGAGAAGTGCTCCTCTATCTTTAGCTTGTGGCAGTGCTTGGCCTCCTTGATGCCCCTCTTCAGGTTAGCTCTGGATGTGCTGTAGGCCTGTGCATCTCCTGATCTGAAAGCAGTATTGCGTGCCTTCAACAGGAGGCGCACCTCCTTGTTCATCCATGGCCTCTGATTTGGGTATGTGGTGAGTAGTGACACTGTCAATAGTGGAGTGGATGTAATTCAAAACAGAAGAGGTGTAGCGGTCAATATCAATGTGAGAGCCACTGGTGGCCTGAGAAGCAAATGAACGATACATCAACGATTATTGCCAGTTTTTCATGTAAGCGTCTCTCTTAGTACAATAAATGGTGTTTTTAAATGATACACTATGAGGGGCCTCTCTGTTTGTCCTTTCTATGAGTGATCCATTTTGGAGGAACACGGAGGAATTGCTTAGCTGGCTTGTTAGGCTATTAACCCCTGATGTTTTTTGGATCTATCTGGGAGACCATGGAGAAATATTAACTCTAGTTGGGAGATGCGATTAACCCTTTGAAGTTCTGGTGAGCCTCAGTATGTGTAAATTTCACGTGGTGACACGGGTGAAGGATTTCTTGGACTGAAGTTACTTCACAGTGCATGGAGTTTTTCACTATATTGAACTTTTAAATAAGCACTAGCACTTTATATATAATTTTTTTTTTTTACATATATTTAATTTGTGTGAATTTTTATTGCGCTGCTGACAACTACAATTGGTTGGTTATTTGTTTGAAAAGACTCATTATGCCTTATAAAATATGCGTTGGGTGTTTACTTTCCAAAATTGGGTAATTTTTTGGGTGTTTCTATTGTCCTGGTGCTCCAGGACTTTCAAAAGTGCAAGAGGTAGTCAAGAAATTAAATATGTATGTCCCTAGAATGCTTGATGGTGCTCCCTGCACGTTGGGCCTCTGTATGTGGCCACGCTGTGTAAAAGTTTCACATGTGGTATCGCCATACTCAGGAGGAGTAGTGGAATGTGTTTTGGAGTGTAATTTGTGTTATGCATATGATGTGTGTGAGAAATAACCTGTTATTGTAACAATTTTGTGAAAAAAAAAAAATCTTCATTTTGCAAAGAATTATGGGAAAAAATTACAACTTCGAAAAACTCGCCATGCCTCTTACTAAATACTTTGGAATGTCTACTTTTCAAAAAGGGGTAATTTGGGGGTATTTGTACTTTCCTGGCTTGTTAGGGTCTCAAGAAATGGCAGGGGAGGGCTGGGCCAGGGGGCAGGGTAGCAATTGCTCCCCAGGCCACTCTAACTTACATTCAAAATGGTTGATGGCCGCTGCCGTTCACACTTTTTTCTTCTTGGGGAGGAAGGAAGTAGGGGCCAGGCAAAGGGGGGGCACTGTTGAGGCTGCATTGGTGGGCACTGGTGAGGCTGCATTGGTGGGTGGTGAGCCTGCATTGATGCATTATTCTTGTTAAAGCTACTTTGTAGCTATTAACATTAAATTATGTTACCACATTGTATCATATTTGTCTTGCTTCATAACCTCAATATCCATTATAAAACCAGGTGGGCATGGATGGTGAGCTGATTCAGTGGTTCAATGGGCCACTTGACTGGACTTGCCCCCCAGGCCTAAGGCTGCCAGCCGTCCCCTGGAGATAGGCCATAAGTATAGCAGGTGTGATCAATTTTTAGTGATTGGCACCATAGCTTGTAGACTCTATGACTTTCACAAAGACCAAATGATATACACGGATTTGTTTTTTTTTACCAAAGATATGTAGCAGTATAAATCCACAGGAATAAAGAAACTCAGTCTGCTTCCTGCTTGAATTCCTCTTTACTAAAGGTAGGTTTGTAACAAGACTGTCCATTTGTAGTATACATCTATTTATCATGGCTGGTTCAAGTTTTAAATATTTGGCTATAGCAGAAGTTTGTTCAGGAAGGGCTGGAGAGCGGTATAATAATGAGTGTCTGTAGGCAACAGTGAAAAACGGTGGAGGTTCTTTGCAAGTTTGGATCCGCTTTCTTGCAAATGGAGTCAGAGATTTGGTCAGGTTCAATGCTCAGAAACACAAGCAGATACTTACCCATCATGCAATAAGGAACTCAAGCAAGTAGGTTGTTCTAAACATCATGGATAACTAACCATGGATCTTCTGTGGATGTAGCCTACCTCGCTTCCAGGAATCCGTGTTCTGTTTTACACTAAAGATAGTTCTTAATGACATTGGCTGTATGTTTGGGGTCGTTGTCCTGCTGTACAATAAATCTGTGGCCAATCACACACCTCCCTGATGGTATGGCATGATGAATAGGTATCCATTCAATGTAAACTCTTGAAATTGTAGTGCATGAAAATTCCATTCGGCCATTTTGAACATGCCTTACATCACCATGTCTGGCTCCAACAATTATTATGTTCAAAGTTACTTCGATCATACGTATTCCCCTCCTATTGTTTGGTTGAACAACAGCTGAACCTGTTGACCACATCTGCATATTTTAATTAACAAATTATGGCCAGATGATTTGCGGTTTGGCCATTTGCATACATAAACATTTATGTTATTTATATATTTATTTCATATTTATATATTTGCATAAATACATTAATAAAAAAAAATAATATAAACAGGCGAACCCAATAAAGTGACCACTGAGTGTTTTATGGCAAGCTGGACAGGATGTATACTTCATACAAAGCTAGGCGCTTACATGTTAATGCAATTTATGGACGATCTGCAACAGGAATGAGAATTTTTTACTAAGAATGTTAACATGAGCGTAGCTAATCAGGTTTATTCACACAAGGAAATAATTGCTCAGCTCGCAGGTCTCATCAACCTATACAGAACTGGCATGGTTAAAGGGTATCACACCATTGCCTTTACCAGCCTCCAGGGGACACAGCACTGGTACACACAGCTGTGGGAGTCTTGCTTAGACCTGGGTGCATTCTGCAAATACACCCAGAAGGTTTATGCAACCCCAAAATAAAAACATGGCAGCACGGATCTGTCATCATTGCCTGGCACCTGTTGCTGCTAGAAAGAGGAAGAGAATACGGGTGAGCCCATACTACATCATGGATTTTGACATCATAATCCAACCACAAAAACTTACTACTAGGCCACATCTATTCTACTGTATTCTGAGAGGACATCTAGAGCAATGTTTCTCAACCAGGGTGCTGCCTTTGGCTCTCCTAGGGTGCTGCAAGCATGGGACCCAGTTTTCCATGAATAAGTATCATGAGCTGCCATGATGTGGGCTGGAAGGCAGGCAGGATTATAGCAAACCAATAATTCTCTAGGGCCCTGGCATACATTTGTTGCAATGGAGATGGGGGCCATCTCATCAGTAGCATTGGAACATAAGTCTGAACCAGGGCAGACAGCATGCAGGGCTACACCTAGTGTTCGGAAGACAGAATTTCACCTCCTCCACCACCCATCCTTTCCTGCACTGCTGGAATCAAAAGGTAGGTGTCTGAAGTGAAGGTGGAGACTGTGTGACTTGGGGGCTCTGTGATAAGCAGGAGGGAGCAATCGTGTGAGGGGGTTGTGATAGGGGGACTTTGATATGATAGGGAGGCTCTAATGTGATGGAAGGACTCTGATGTAATGGGAGGCTCATGTATATGGGGTTTCTGATGTATAAGGCAAATGTTGATGAGGGCTCTAATGTGGGTTTTCTGTTTTGCGCCTCAACTTCAAGAATAACCTCAGCCTCCCTCACACACCTGGTTAGATGAAAGTCACTGCAAACACTTACTTATAAGAACACAAGTATAGATATCTTTGAGTTGGTGGTAAATTAGTACCAGGAAATAGACATAGTAATGGTAAATTAACTCAATGTATTGGTGCAAGTTAGAATGAATGGCGGTTTGAGCATAAATGAACACATAGAAGGTAGGTTCAGACACAGCCCACTAGACAGTATAATCCCTATGTCAAGGTAACTTTAAAATAGAGTTCTGTACCACTAGACTGGAATCAACTCATAAGATAAGTAAAGTCAGCGATAAGCAGTGCATATACAAATTAACCACAGTGTGGATAAGAATTCGGTAAGTGGTTTAAAGTAGACTCTAAGAGAAGGGCTAAGGTCTGGTGTCAATGTCACCTCAGAGGTACGTTCTAAACTAAGCAATGGGAAAAGGTCTCTGTATAGCAACTGTAAAGGGGCAGTCTTTAGTCCTGACTCTTCAGCCAGCTAGCATTGGGGCCAAGTTGTACTGTTGGTGCATATGAGAAGAGTCCCAGTCAGACCTGAAGGCTGAAATGAGCTATTCGACAACTGTGTAGTCAGTTCCCAAAGGGCTCAGGCTCTCTAGTAGAAAACAGGTTATGGTCGCAAGGCGCTCTTACCGGACCCAGAGACACAGCAGCAGTGGTCCCTCTGGCCAGATGTCCGCCCACTTCTGGGTTGCCTGGGGTGACTCTGGTCCTCCGCACAGTGTGGACTGTATCCTGGGAGTAGCTTAGTCCCTCAGCACTAAGGTCACGCTTAGTACTCCCAGGATGTAGGCGCAGAGTGCGGCAGTAGGTCTAGTGGCTCTCTCACCTCAGGCTGCCCTCCCTGGAGCTCCAGTGAATTTGCAGAGAAAAGTCCTCAGTTCTTCTCCAGCAAGGCTTGGTGGATGCTGTAGTTTGAGCCCCATTACTTTAATTGGATAGTGCTCCTAAGGGGACTACATGTCCCAGGATCCTCCTCCAGTCTGATTGGGCGAGTGGGGAACTCACACAAAGCCGTGCTTTCCTTTCTTCCAGCAGCGGAAACCGGAGAGGGAGAGAAGAAAGGCCACAGCTGCACACATACACACAGCGGTCCTGGTAACAGCAACAGCAATGGGGGAAGAATAAGATAGCGGGGGGAGCACAGCCCGCGCTGCAGCACCTGGCTACACATGTATAGGGGGCCTCTGATGTGAAGGGGTGACTTTGAAGTGAAGGGGGAATCTGATGTGATTGGGGGGCTTTAATATGATGGGGACAAACTCTGATATGAAGGGGGCTTCTGATGAAAAGTTAATGTCATCAAGGTGGTTGTGTCCATTGTTCTAAGCTCAGGTTTCCCATTGATAAGTAACATTTACATTTTTTACATATTAGGCTCAAGATTTTGTATACTTTTAAAGGATGCAATGACTGAAAAAAAGGTTGAAAAACAAAAACCCTAGAGTATCATCATGGAAATAGACATAGTAATGGTAAATTAACTCAATGTATTGGTGCAAGTTAGAATGAATGGCGGTTTGAGCATAAATGAACACATAGAAGGTAGGTTCAGACACAGCCCACTAGACAGTATAATCCCTATGTCAAGGTAACTTTAAAATAGAGTTCTGTACCACTAGACTGGAATCAACTCATAAGATAAGCAAAGTCAGCGATATGCAGTGCATATACAAATTAACCACAGTGTGGATAAGAATTCGGTAAGTGGTTTAAAATAGACTCTAAGAGAAGGGCTAAGGTCTGGTGTCAATGTCACCTCAGAGGTACCTCAGAGGTACTTCCTAAACTAAGCAATGGGAAAAGGTCTCTGTATAGCCACTGTAAAGGGGCAGTCTTTAGTCCTGACTCTTCAGCCAGCTAGCATTGGGGCCAAGTTGTACTGTTGGTGCATATGAGAAGAGTCCCAGTCAGACCTGAAGGCTGAAATGAGCTATTTGACAACAGTTCCCAAAGCTCAGGTTTCCCATTGATAAGTAACATTTACATTTTTTACATATTAGACGCAAGATTTTGCATACTTTCTGCGTGTATGGCAGGGCGAAAAGCATTGGGTTACCCGATGACGAAAACGTAAAAATTAGGAAAGTTCCTTTAACAAGATCCGCCTTCTACATTCCTTCCCTAATACTGACATTCAGCAAACGCAGGCGGGGAATTGAGCAACGTAGACAGATTGCCTTTCAATTATTCCTCATCAAGTTCGCCGTTCCTTGAGAATTTTTATTCGGATCCAAAATCCGCTGCTGTAATTTATTATGATGTCGACCAGCCATAAAATCTCGTTTTAATTTGCAGAAAGTGCCTTTAGATGTGGATCTCTCTGCTATGTGAGACCTCGAGCTGAACTTTGCTACAGCGAGACAAATACATCCATTGTACTTCGATATGTAAAATATGTTAAGGCTGCAGAAAAGTCTTTTTTTTTCCCCCCCTAAACATCTGCCGACCCCCCCCCTCCCAGATGTTAGCATGGAACAGCTGAATGTAAAAGTCTGCCAGTCTGTAAGTGGATTGTGGGAAAAGTGACCTGGCTTATCCGCACATACATCCTGGAATGTATTAAACAGTGAGAACCACACAAGATTCTAGTATTTTATTTCCGTCAAGGCCAATCATACAGCAAATACAGCAGATTTAGAAGGCATTTGTTACATTGTTACTTTGTTTAAAGTATGTCCTTCATGTTCAGTGTTGTTGGGGAATATCCCGAGTTGAATAGATTGGGTTATATTCACTATATAACAGAATAGGAACTGCTTTTTACATGCTCCGGACTGTCTATCCGTACAGCTGAATAGTAGGAGAGATCACATTGCACAGGCCAGTGGCGGGGTGGCATCATCCAACTGGATTGCTTCCCCAGGGACCGAGGAAACCATAGAGGAACTGCGTTCCTCTTGACTTCCTCTCCAGATACAGAGCCACCAGGTAGGAGTATAGAGAGCCATCATATAGGAGTATACAGATCCACCAGAGAGGAGTATACAGAGCCACCAGAGAGGAGTATATAGAGCCATCATATAGGAGTATAGAGAGCCACCAAAGAGGAGTATACAGAGCCATCATATAGGAGTATACAGAGCCACCAGAGAGGAGTATACAGAGCCACCAAATAACAGTATACAGAGCCACCAGATAGGAGTATACAGAGCCCCAGATAGGAGTATACAGAGCCCCCAGAGAGGAGTATACAGAGCCATCATATAGGAGTATACAGAACCACCAGAGAGGAGTATACAGAGCCACCAGAGAGGAGTATACAGAGCCCCCAGAGAGGAGTATACAGAGCCACCAGATAGCAGTATACAGAGCCACCAGATAGCAGTATACAGAGCCACCAGAGAGGAGTATACAGAGTCACCAGATAGGAGTATACAGAGCCACCAGAGAGGAGTATACAGAGCCACCAGATAGCAGTATACAGAGCCACCAGATAGCAGTATACAGAGCCACCAGATAGAAGTATACAGAGCCCCAGATAGGAGTATACAGAGCCATCATATAGGAGTATACAGAGCCACCAGAGAGGAGTATACAGAGCCACCAGATAGGAGTATACAGAGCCACCAGATAGTAGTATACAGAGCCACCAGATAGTGTATACAGAGCCATCAGATAGCAGTATACAGAGTCACCAAATAGGGGTATACAGAGCCACCAGATAGGGTAAACAGAGCCACCAGATAGGAGTATACAGAGCCACCAGATAGGAGTATACAGAGCCACCAGATAGGAGTATACAGAGTCACCAAATAGGGGTATACAGAGCCACCAGATAGGGGTATACAGAGCCACCAGATAGGAGTATACAGAGCCACCAGATAGGGGTATACAGAACCACCAGATAGGGGTATACACAGGGCTGGCCCAAGACATTGTGCTACCTGGGTCCAAGAATGAAGTGCTGCCCCCCCCCAAAAAAAAAAAAATCACGCTCACCAAAAGGCCCCTACATCCATGATTTTATATCATGATAATTAAAACTAATGAAATTTATCAGGAAGCCAGATTTACATGCAATAGCACCTTGTCTATATGAAAAATGATATGACATACCATTATGTTAAACTCCAAGCGACAGGCTAGGGCAGTATAAGGGCAAGGCAGGGTAGTATATAGACAGGCTAGGATAGTATAGGGGCAAGCGGAGCAGCCCGGGGGGAGTTGTCATTATGACACACAAAACTGCTGGAAAAAAATATTGTTCGCCAATTTGCTAAGTAAACAGAAGAGAAGGAGAGGTGGCCATGGTTCAATTTGCTGCCCTTTCAAAGTGCTGCCTGGGTCCAATGGACCCACTGGGACCCATGGTAGGGCCAGCCCTGGGTATACAGAGCCACCAGATAGGAGTATACAGAGCCACCAGATAGCAGTATACAGAGCCACCAGATAGGGGTATACAGAACCACCAGATATGGGTATACAGAGCCACCAGATGGGAGTATACAGAGCCACCAGATAGCAGTATACAGAACCACCAGATAGGGGTATACAGAGCCACCAGATAGGAGTATACAGAGCCACCAAGTAGCAGTATACAGAGCCACCAGATAGGGTATACAGAGCCATCAGATAGGGGTATACAGAGCCACCAGATAGGGGTATACAGAGCCACCAGATAGGGGTATACAGAGCCACCAGATAGGGGTATACTGCACTACCCATCCCCCCCCCCGTGGGCTTCGCAAGCAGCACTGACAGCACACACTGGCACTTACTGTGTGTAGGGTGGAGAGGATCCTCCTGTCTCCTCCATGGCAGCGAGCGGCGGCGGCGGTGTGTGGAGAGGGCAGATGAAGGTGTCCGCTCCTCGTGTTTCTCCTTCCTTGCCAAAGCGTCTAGGCATCCAATAGGATCGCCTGGTGCTTTGGCCAATCGGGAAACAGGTCTCACCGACCTGCCTCCTAATTGGCGGGGAGGCACTGCGGTGTGAAAATAGCGAAAATTCATTCGCTATGGTCACACAATTTTTTTAAGCCTATTAGAACCTCGGGCTCCAATCAAGTGCTTCTAAAAAAAAAACAAAAAAAACCACTCCCTTCCGCCCCGCCATAGGAATCCAAAACTTCCCTCCCTCCCATTTAGCAGGAATGGGACTATCTTAACCACTTCTGGACAGCCCACACAGATAAAAGGAGCAAAAAGAGCCGGCACTTCTGGGAATCTAGTCTTCAAAGTCTTTATTCCATACCAATGTAAAATACAAGAACACGCCGATGCATTTCAGCCTTGTTCACAGCAGATATAGTGTGGCAGGGCGGCCCTCCTGTTTAAAATCATGTACAGGTACATACACGTGCACGGGGTCTGGGGCGCTCGTGTGTGCTGCCAGCCACCCGCTTCCACTGTGGTTGGACACAGCAGGAGCCAATAAGCGGGTCCGGCGGAAGTGATGTCCTCTGGGACCTGCCAATCGTTCTGAGGAGAGGCGGAACGGCGGTCTGCCTATAAAAACTAGGCAGGCCGTCGTTCTGCCAGAGGGGAAAAAATGGAGATCTTGTGTCTCTGCTAAGCGGAAGCACGGATCTCTGTTTTCCCCTAGTCAAAGCACCTCCCCCACAGTTAGAAAGCACCACCTCGGGACACACTTAACCCTTTAACCCCTTCCCTGCAAGTGTCATTAGTACAGTGACAGTGCATTTGTTTTAGCACTGATCACTGTATTGGTGTCACTGGTCCCCAAAGTGTCACTTAGTGTCAGATTCGTCCGCCGCAATGTCGGAGCCCCACTAAAAATCGCTGATCGCCGCCATTACTTGTAAAAAAATAAATAAAAATTCTAGTGTATATCCCATAGTTTGTAGACATTATAACTTTTGTGCAAACCAATCAATATACGCTTATTGGGATTTTTTTTACCAAAAATATGTCGTTTTTTTGGGGGGTTTTTTCAAAATTGTTTATAGCGCAAAAAATTAAAACCACAGAGGTGATCAAATACCACCAAAAGAAAGCTTTATTTGTGGCATAAAAAAACATCAATTTTATTTGGGTGCAGCGTCGCACAACCGCGCAATTGTCAGTTAAAGAAACGCAGTGCTGTATCGCAAAAAAAGGGGATAAAACCTTCCGGGGGTTGAAGTGGTTAAAGCCAACATCCAGTTTTCCTGCACTCCTGTTCCCTCTTAGAGACCCCCCTATTTTACTTAACAAAAAAAAATTGTTGTATACATACATTGCACCCCCTTACCCGTGGGTGATTGAGGAGGCCCTCCAGGTAACTGTGCTGAATTGTTGGAAGGTAAATAGGAAACTGACTGCCGTTCACTTAAAGCTATTTTTTTTTTTGTCCTCCAATTACATTTTTTCTAAATGCTCCGCTGTAATTGTTACCATTTCTACTGTATTACAGTATATGGATAATTGTCAGTAATGTGGTCCTTCTTGTTTTTTTAAAATCATAACCAAACCCCTGTTTTTAACACATACTGTTAGCCAGGTCAATTTGGTTGGTCGCAAGCTGGTCGGTAAGTTGAGCTTGGAAATTCTTTAGTTTTTGTTTGACATGCGTCTGCCATTCAAGTGCTCCTTACGGTAAAGGCCATTTATAGGTGGGGGCAGGTGACATTTGTTTGTTTTTTTAAATCATGAAAAACTAACCTGATCTCGGAAGCAAGCAGAGTCCATCGCTGTTGTGGGCATCTGAAGCCTCCTTGTCTTCATTTCCGGGATTCGGTGCAGCTGGCTACCCAGCATGCACCCCCCGATCTCGCACCTGCGCGGCGCTGTTTCTTTCTGACAGGTTGCTGAACCCCCCCGTTTACGTCATTTCCGGTCCAGAAATCGATCGAGATTTCAGTATTAGGCAATTCCCATGGACTCCTGGGATAGATGACAGCGATATTTTCTGGAGCCGGAAGTGCTCCAGGAAATAATTGCAAAACAGGTATTTAGAAAAAATAATAATTGCCATTTCGAGTAGCATTGTGGATGGGCATGGGAATGAGTTGATATTAAAAAATGGGTGGAACTCCGCTTTAAGTATGTTTTATAGGTTTATATAGATCGAACTCCATGAGAGATGGTTAAAGTTTAGGATACCCAAAAGAGGCAAAAATACAGGTTCAGGCTTCTCTTCTAGTAAAGTATATAGTTGGCTCTATAACAGGGGTCTCCAAACTTTCTAAACCAAGGGCCAGATTACGGTCCTTCAGACTTTTGGGGGGACAGAATGTGGTCAGTGAGAGTACAAAATGCCCCAACGTTAGTGTGAGTAAAATAATGCCTCAGGCTTGGTTGTCAGTGGGAATAAAAAAAATTTTTTTTTCAATGGAAGGAATAATGCTTCATATTAGTGGGAGGAATAGTACCCCATTGTTAGGGTCAATGGAAGGAATAATGCGTCATATTAGTGGGAGGAATAGTACCCCATTGTTGGGGTCAATGGAAGGAATAATGCTTCATATTAGTGGGAGGAATAGTACCCCATTGTTGGGGTCATTAAAAAGGAATAGTGCCCCATCATTGATGTTACAGGGGAATAAGTGCCCTATTGTTGGTGTCAGTGGAAGGAATAATGCCCCATCATTGGTGTCAGAGGGAGGATTAGTGCCCCATCGTTGTTGCCAGTGGGAGGAATAATGCTTCATATTAGTGGGCGTTAGTGTCCCAGTGACCAGATAAAGGCAAGCAAAGGGCCGTACATGGTCTGAAGACCACTGCCCTATACAATCGATCACAGGTAATATAATGAAGGAGCAGTGAGACGTTTTTGCGGTGTCCACCAGCAGCAACTTATAGCCAGCTCTCCAGCTCTCCAGGATACTCTTCAACATAGAATCTTCCCCCGAGATGCTCCATACCGGCATTGATCTTCCTGCTCTGCACCCTCTGAATATACCCGTCAGCAGAACAGCAAAAATCCTCCAGGCCCCACAACACAGGCAAATTTCTGTTACCATAGCCCTTCGGTCTATGCACCTTCCACAGTCAGCAGGCCAGGGAGGTAAAAGACTAGACTCTTACAATGGCATCTAGGATTGGGAGGCAAACCACCTCCTCTCCTGGCAGGAGCCAAAGACCCTTCCTGAAGGTGACCCCAAATATTTGCCTTTCTTCCCCAGGATGCATCATTGTCAATAATCCACCCAGTGATAAGAAAGCAAGAAATAAATATTCATGACTTATGACCTTGCTCTGTCTACTGAAGAACACCCACTAGCAACAGCATGAGTATACAATAGTCTGAACCTAGGGGAACCCAATGAATACAGAAACAATAACAATCAGAGCTCAAGCTGACTACAGCCTAGCTGCACCACCAAATCTGGAATAAGAACACTTGAGCTTAATGCCCTACATATACCTGGCTTCCAAATACCAAAATGTTACCAAAATGCTTAAGAAATACCCTAGGGGGCAGGTCCCTGACACCCTGGACTCACAAGAAGTTGGTGTTGTTCCACCTATAAGCGGATGATAAGGATTTTTAACTCAACTCAACATTTTCTAAAGACTGTAAAAAAAAAATTATGTAAAGATGTATAAACGTCCACATTAAAAAACTGAAGTAGCATATGGAGGCAGAGAATTGAGGATATATAAGTAAGCAAAATGAACAACAGTTTCTGGACATCTGGTCTGGGTGGATGTATTCCTCAGAAATGGATACTAGTGATTAAGTCATTCTTGTTATACTAGAGTCATAGTTATGGCCATGCCACCAATTGGTGGGCTGGGAGGGCGTCATGGTCATTGTCTATTTAGGGTCACCTTCATGATCAACTGCAATTAGTCAGTCACCACCATGTTAGCTTGATTTGAGACCCGGCGGTTGGGTCACTTGAACAGAAATATTTCCCCCTATTTAAGTTCTCAGGTGTCGGCTTGTTTTCTTAGGAGTTTACTCTGTTACCCCTTTCCCCCTTTTGTTCCTTTTCCCTCTCTTGTTACCACTTTTTTCTTTTTCAAAATGGCTCCTCGTGGGTTTGGTCTTCTGCTAAGATCAGGGGATCACATGCTATGCTCAGTTAGCATTAATCATGCCTTATATGTAGATATGTAGTTACCTACGTGGTTTGCGTCAACATGATATGACTAATATCGCTATAAAGGGATTTAACGGCAGATCAACTGGAGGAGGGCAATTTTTTTTGCATGTATAACAAAAGTACAATGTGGGGTATGTAAGAATATTTTGCTCTTGTTTATGGGCTGTACTATTGCTATTGGTCAAATATGATATCTACCCAGCAGATGGAACCCATTCTGGACTACTACACTTTTTATGTATTGTTTCAATTTCTGTTATCTTTATCCACTTTGTATGGCTTTTTGAAAACCTCATAAATAATGATTATACAAAAAAAACAAAACTGAAGCAGCAAAAACCATTGTAGTCTCTCGTCAAAATTTTAAGTTTGATCGCCATATTAAAAGCTGGAGTTGATCCAAAGAAAGACAAAAACCTTGCTTGGCAATTTACCCTAATCATCAAATACAAAGCCATAACAGCCATCAGATTACCCCTTGAATGAATGTGTATTTTTAGAAGTGTGTATTCTTGCTTTTTGGAAACATATAAAATCCTTTTTTGTCTCATGCTTCCTATGGATTGTCATTATACAATTTCATAGCTCTCAGGCCTTGTAACATTCAAAGACTTACACTGCTGCTTATGTGCTGGCACCAATCGATGGCCACACGCGCCATACTCTGAAATCCTTGCCTGAGTGACAGGGATGGTACTAGAATTTGAAAAGACCTGGGACATTCTGAATAAAAGTCAGATAGCCACAATACATTGGTGGTTAGTGGTGAAGTGTTCCACCACCATGGTGGTCACAGTAGACTTTAGACCCTTAAGGTCCATGTACACGATAAGAAAATCTGAAGTAAAATTTCGTAGGATGAATGATCGTCCGATTATCTGCTCGTTAGTATAGTGCTTTTGACAGGTGATTCTAACTTTTCGGACAACAAAACCTGAAGGTGCATGCTTTAAAATTTTTATCGTACGTAAACACAACTATTGATTTTCATTCAATTAGTACAGTTGTTGCCCGAAAAAAAACGTAAGAGCAAGACTACGCATGCTTGGAAACGAAAGAAAACATTAGCAAACAATTCAACAAATTACATCACTTCTGAAGTTGTATTCTGCCGTACGAGAAATTTCGTAAGTTTAGTGACCTCTTCACTTTTGATATGAGACTAGCATGCAAAAAACAGATGATTATTCTTCCGAAAATCGGATCATGTGTACGAGGCTTTAGACTAGTGGTCT
Organism: Glandirana rugosa; assembly: GCA_018402905.1. Lineage (NCBI taxonomy): Eukaryota > Metazoa > Chordata > Amphibia > Anura > Ranidae > Glandirana > Glandirana rugosa. The sequence continues at coordinate 270,055 of BLSH010271615.1, read as the reverse complement.
GTGCCCATGTGCCACTTTGGTGGTGGTCAGTGTAGTGCCCACTTTGAAATGTTCCCTTCCATTGGTGGTCAGAATAGTGTCTGTAGGGAAATGCTTCTTGTCAGCTCTGTTCTGCTAAGTGATCTAAGTGATGAAACTATGCAAGCACTGTTGGACAGGTGGTCCAGTGGCACCAGGCAGTAGACCCAAACCACAAGCCCCAAGTGGTGGGGTCAACAACATCCATGCTGGGTGCTTGGCCAGCATTTAAAGTACAGAAATTGTATGAATCACGCCGTGGTTCTGCTTTTATAAAAATGCAATACACTGTTATTTAAACCCTTACATTGGATATTATTAACAGATTAAATGAGATCATAACTGACCTCAGGTAAATAATAGGAACACAATTTAATTCTGATATTATTCTTGTATATATAACCTCCTGTAATACCCTGTGCAGCAGTAGAGTGGGATAGGCAGGGGCTGCAATCAGAGCTCAATGGCTTTGCAGAACACTGGGTCAACATGATTAGGGATAGAGAATGGGAAGGACCTCATCCATGTTCTTCTGCTCCTTCACTCTCCAATCACAGGTTTAGAGCTGGGCCCTGGACCAAGCAGCTTTTACTTGAATGCCATGGAGAAAAGCGGGGTCTAGTAGCAATTGGATTTCAAGACTGGCTGAGCAGAAATTCAAATGCGAAAAAGGTATAAAGTTTAAAGTTATGTATCTCGGCTTTGTGTTTAACGGTTTGCTTAGCTTTAACTACACCCTACAAATAACACGTGCTATGCTAATGAATCATCTAAATCAAAGGAAAAAAATAAAGCAAAAACAAATGAAGGAATTGAGAATGCCAATCAGCAAAGTTCAAACTCTAATCCAGAAGTGGAAAATGAGGGGTTCTGTTGAAACCAAACCATGGTCAGGTAGACCAACTAAAATGTCAGCCACAAAATGCCAGGAAGATTGTTTGGGATGCAGAGAAAAATCCACAAATAACTTCAGGACTCTCTGAAAACATGTGGTGTGGCTGCTTCAAGATACACAATAAGGAGGCACTTGAACAAAGATGGGCTGCATGGTCAAGATGCCAGAAGAAAGCTATTACTACTCAAATGCCACAAAGTATCCCGCTTACAATACGTCAAACAGCACAGAGACAAACCTTCTGGCACAGAGTCATTTGGAGTGAAAAGACCAAAATTGAGCTTTTTGGCCACAACCATAAACCCTACATTTGGAGAGGAGTCTACAAGGCCTGTGAAACACAGAGGTGGATTGCTGATGTCTTGGGGATGTGTGAGCTACAAAGGCACAGGAAATTTGGTCAACATTGATGGCAAGATAAGTGCAGTATGTTATCAAAAAATACTGGAGGATTATTTGCTTTCATCAGCCAGGAAGCTGCGCATGGGACGTACTTGGACATTCCAACATGACAATGATCCAAAGCACAAGGCCAAGTCAACCTGTCATTGGCTACAGCAGAATAAAGTGAAGGTTCTGGAGTGGCCATCTCAGTCTCCTGACCTCAATATCATTGAGCCACTCTGGGGAGATCTCAAACATGCAGTTCATGCAAGGCAGCCCAAGAATTTCCAGGAACTGGAGGCTTTTTGCCAAGAGGAATGGGCAACTTTACCATCTGAGAAGATAAAGAGCCTCATCCACAAATACCACAAAAGACTTCAAGCTGTCATTGATGTAAACTTTTGATCAGGGTCATTTGGGTAGTTTCTGTTGTCATTATGATATAAAAAGAGTAAACACAGTTGATTGGAAATAAATGGCTTCAGCCAAACACCAACAATGAGTGAAAGAAAAGTTTTTGTGTTCTCCTTCGTATTCTCTGAAAAATGGCCAAGAAATCCTAAATTCTGCCATGAAATGTATACTTATGAGCACAACTGTATTTAGCATAAAACCATACTTACAAACAATACAGGGAATTGCACATACAGTGGGGAAAATAATAATTTGATCCCCTGCAGATTTTATAAGTTTGCCCACTTACAAAGAAATGAAGGGTCTGTAATTTTTTATCATAGCTGTATTTCAAATGATAGAGACGGAATATCAACCAAAACGCTAGAAAAAAAAATACATGATACAAATGGTATAAATAGAGTTGCAGTTCAGTGAGTAAAAAGTATTTGACCCACAAGCAAAACATGACTCATTACTCGGTGGAGAAACCCTTGTTGGTAAGCACAGAGGTAAGACGTTTCTTGTAGTTGGTGACCAGGTTTGCTCACATCTCAGGAAGGATTTTGGTCCACTGATCTTTACAGATCTTCTCTAAAACCTTAAAGTTTCTTGGCTGTCGCTTGGCAACTCGAAGTTTGAGCTCCCTCCATAAATTTTCTATAGGATTAAGGTTTGGAGACTGGCTAGGCCACTCCATAACCTTAATGTGCTTCTTCTTGAGCCACTCCTTTGTTGCCTTGGCGGTATATTTTGGGTCTTTGTCATGCTGGGAGACCCATCCATGACACATCTTCAGTGTTCTGGCTGAGTGAAGAAGGTTCTCATCCAAGATTTTACAATACATGGCCCCATCCATTGTCCCCTCAATGTGGCAAAGTCGGCCTGTACCTTTAGCAGAGAAACAGAACCAAAGCATAACGTTTCCACCTCCGTACTTGACTGTAGGGATGGTGTTCTTAGGGTCATAGTCAGCATTTTTCTTCCTCCAAACACAGCAAGTCCAGTTAATGCCAAAGAGCTCAATTTTGGTCTCATCTGACCCCAGCATTTTCTCCCAATTCTTCTCTGAGTCATTTAGATATTCATTGGCAAACTTCAGAGGGGCTGTACATGAGCCTTCTTGAGGAGGGGGACTTTGCGGGCTCTGCAGGATTTCAATCCATGGTGGTGTATTGTGTTACCAATGGTTTGTTTGGTGACTGTGGTCTCAACTGCCTTGAGATCATTCACAAGCTCCTCCCGTGTAGATCTGGGCCAATCCCTCACTTTTCCTATGATCATTCTTACCCCATGAGGCAAAACTGTGCTTCGAGCTCCAGACCGAGGGCGAAAAATTATAGACACTTTATTTCTCTGTAAGTGGGAAAAGTTACAAAATCTGCAGGGGATCAAATAATTATTTTCCCCTCTGTATCAGTATAATCACCCAGTTGGCAAAACAGCATGTACTTCCGGTTTACTACCTGCATGCAATGATGTCATGGAGAGGCTCCACTCAATGCGTTTCATCATAAACATATGTCTTCCGGGGGCGTACCCTGTTGCCTTGCCTATTCAGGGTAAAGTGACACGGTCTGTGCAAAGCCCACCCTGACCACCTAATACCCACTTCTTCAGTGTTCCACCACTCCTGTTGTGCTGGTCAATTGCTAGTTCTCTCTGAGTTCCGACACCAGTAGACAGTGGCATTGTGGTGAGGAGTTTGTCAGAGAGAGCATTGTCAGGAGAACACTGGGAAGGGAAATATAATTTGGAGGGGGGGGTTCAAACAAACTCTGTCACTTTACCTGAACGGTCAAGGTGACATCAAGGGGACCGTAGAATTTTAAGATGGCTCCCAACTGTCCCTGATTTGGAGGAACTGTCCCTCTTTTGGAACCAAATTCATCTGTCCTTCTCATTGGTCCCTCTTTTTGGGCTGATGTATAGACTTTTACAAATAAATGTACTATTTACTTACTAAAAGTGATATAGGGCAGTAAACCGTATATCCAACCATTAAATTATTGCAATTGTTCTTTTGAAGTGTCAGTAGAAAGAAAAAGTAGTGGTGAATAAAAGAAATAACTTGCGGGTTTAGCCAACTGTTTTTTGCACATCAGTTCTTCATGGTTCACGTAGCTTGGTGCTTTGTAGATGCGTGTCTTTTGCCAACATGCCTTATACTAAGGTGTCCTTCATTCTCATCTCAGAAAGTTGGGAAGTATGCTAGAAGTCCCTTTATAGCGTCACAATCTAAGCTCCATTACTTGAAGGTGATTGGTGGGGCCACCAATCTGATGTGCTTGGGACAAATCCCTCTCCCTTTATTGGTTTATGCAATTCTGCTAAGTAACAACATTTTATAAATTCAATTGTTTTTTATTTTATTTGTATGATTTTTTTTTTTTTCCTTGTTTGCATATTGCTTTTTTTAGTCCTGTCATTTCGACATGTATATTATTGCTTTGGAAATGTGGAACTTTTCTTGTTTCTTGGCATACATCTGCTGTCAGCATATGAAGGCTGTGTGTGCATGACTGAACCTCTTCCCAATCTGCAGCAATACCTACACACATGGCAAGATGGAGCGGCATCAAAGAAACAAAATCCGTGAAAGGCTTTTTTTACTGTCATTGAAGAGCCTGTCAGTGCTGCCAACCAAGCACAGAGCCCAACGCATTGATCTGATGGCAAATGGTCCAATTTAATTAACAATAAAAACCAGCACAGGGTATTCACAGTAGGCGTAGTGGTGGGTAATAGCCAAGCAATATGTATTGGGCGCGATAGCAAGATTGGGGATGGGGGTTGCTATTTATGTCCTTAAGAATTGATTTTATTTTAATATATCTGTTGTAATGTTTGGAAATATATTTTTCAATTAAATTATTCATCTATGAATGGAAGCTACATTTCTCTCTCTATGTGTGTGTTATATGTTATATGTATTAGAGTATCTGTGTCCCATTGGCTTTCACTTCACTTCTCCTCCTGGAAACCAAATAGTAGGTGAGAATTTTTTTTTTCAAACTAAAGTTATTCCCCTCTCAACTTGCACAGGAACAAGTGTCCCCATTGAAAGGTTTCCTTTCACCGCTTATTTTGTCATAAAACTTTAGGATTATGAAAACTTGGCCCAACGGCTAACATTCTAGTTCTTTCCCGAAAGGCTAACCGACTACCCACATATGTTACAAACCTGGACTGCCTCCCAGCTTTGAGCATCAAAGCAAAAAAAAATGTCCCCTCCATTTCTGTTCAGATAATGACCAATCCAAAATTTTGGATTGCCCATCATTTTCTGCCCTAATAAAACTGGTCACCAGGATAAATGCATAAAGTGACCCCCCGCCCCCCCCCCCCATTGGTCTCACCCTATCACACACCCCAAAAAAAAAGCTTTAGACCAGCCTTTCTTAACCTTGTTAACATGGGGGAACCCTTGAAATAACCTTCATGTTTCAGGGAACCCCTTCTAATATTTATATCTAGAACTCTCAAGACATAGGTGTGGACTGTAAGTTGTAGGTATAATAAGAATTAAAGCAATAAGGAATGTTAGGTAGGCAATGCACTTGACACCTTGGGCTACATTGGCGGTCGGTGGAAAGAATGCCTCATTACAATTAAATGATGGCAGCTCACCTGAGAGGTACAAATTATTAATTGCACAAGGAACACCCCACAACCTCTGAAGGAACCCTGGTTGAGATGGGCTTTAGACAATTGTGGCCAGGGGCTTGGCCGGAAACCGAAAGCAATTTAGGACACTGTGCTGCAGTGCTTTTCATGCCCCTCAATGCATTTCAGCTGTAGGTACAATGCACCTCACCTCCATCCACCAGAGGGAGCTGACAAGCAGAAGGAGCTCAAGAGACTTGATGGTTGACAGCACTCGTGTCATGGGAGATGGAGTTCGGAAAGGATCTTTAATATGGTAGTTAAAGGACTAATGGACTACAATCCCTAATGTGAGCTGGGTACAAAAGAAAGAGAGCTGTATTTTCAGTCTAAATACTAGACATGTGCACAGCTAGAAAAATAGTTTTTTTCCGTATTCGTTTTTCCCATCTTCATTTTTTAGTTTTTTTTCCCTTTTTCGATAAAATCGAAATTTGTTATTTCGAATAAATTTGTAAATTTGAAAACATTCGAATTTGGTTCGCTCCACTTGTATAGATGCGGTATTCGTTATTATCAGTAATTCTGAAAATCTGAAAAATTCAGTTTGTCCCATTCGTATACATGCGGTGTTCGTTATTTTCGGTAATTCGTGAATTCGGAAAAAAATTGTTCACTCACAGGCAGGCAAATTTGAAAGGAAATTCCAATACCTAACTAATTTAATAGGTTTATAACTATTATTATAGTTTTTATTATTATTATTTAATATTAATACATAATAATAAATTGTAATAATGGTTAATAATTCATTACATTCACTAACAGCCAAATTTGAAAGGAAATTCCAATACCTACCTATAATTTAATAGTTTATAACTATTATTATAGCTTTTATTATTATTAATAATAATGCATTATAATAATAAAAAACTATAATAATGGTTATAAACTATTAAATAATAGGTAGGTATTAGAATTTCCTTTCAAATTATATTATAATAATTATAATAGAAATTATCCAAATGTTTTTTGTTGTAGGATTTTCAAATTTTTGGATTTTCGTTCTTTTGAATCTTCAGATTTTCGTTCTTACGAATGTTTGGATTTTCGTTCTTATGTATTTTCGGATTTTTGTTCTCTTGATTTTTCGGATTTTCATTCTTTCAAATTTTCTGATTTTCAATCTTATTTTCGGATTTTCGTTCTTTCAAATTTCAGATTTTTGTTCATTCGGATTTTCGTTCTTTTCAAAAATTCTTTTTCGGAAAAATTAGTGAAAAATTAATGAAACGGATTTTAGTTATTCAGACGTTTCCGAATTAACGTATTTTCAGAATTTTGACGAAAACCGAATGTGGAGCTAAACAAAGCGCACATGTCTACTAAATACTAAGGGATTTCCTCTTTGTTGCGAGGAGACCGAGGTGTGCACATCAATCTGCTATAAGGTTGTGCTGAGGACCGGAGTAGATCCAGGCAGATCCAGAAGTGAGCTGACATGTTATGGTGGGACGCCTGTTGCGGTATCGCTGGGACTAGTGTGAAGACACTACTGCCATTAACATGTTGCTGCTAGCAGAAACTGAGCTCATAGGGACTGGCCATCTAACTAGCAGCATTATTTACTGCATTCAGACTTTACTGAGCCTGAACTCGTGTGCACCACCATAAAGAATGGGCCCCAACACTAGCCAGCTGAAGAACTAGGGCTAAAGGCTACTCACTCAGATAGCTGCTTCACAAGAACTTTGCCTATTGTCCATAGTAGGATGTATTCTTTTAGGGAGCCGTACATTTCTTCGCTGCCATTCATACAAAGTACCCTCTAAAGTGGCTATAGCCTACTGTTTGCAGAGGAGTTATCACATTATTGATCATTGATGTTACTGTTTTCTAATGCCATTACTTATTGCTGATTTTGTGAACTACCTGGTTTACTCTAGTTTAGCTGTATAGAACACCATTCTATGCTGCTATAGCCTAGTGAACATATTGTCTAGTGAACTGCGATTGACCTAATCCTTTACTTACTCATGTGCATACTGCTGTTTACTGCAACCCATGATAACATATTGGGTTCATTTACAGATAACCAGTCTGATGTTTGCTTTTTGATACTGAACCCTAGTTGTGTGCAGGGTATCTATATTTGTTGCCCCCAATAGCAGTACAGTATCCATTTGCTTAACCTAATGTGTCAGTGGGGCTGAGGTTGTTCTCCAAGTCGAGGCAGAGGAACAGAGAACACAATCTACCAAGCAGCTCCGGCTGGAATAGCAAATGGGCAGCCAGATAGCTGACCATCTATGGCAGGGTTTTTCAACCAGGGTTCCGTGGAACCCTAGAGTTCCTCCAGAGGTTGCAAGGGGTTCCTTGATCAATGGTCAATTTCTACCTCTTAGATAAATTCCCAATGGCATCATTAGTCTTTTTAGCTATCTGTAAGGGGTACCGTATTTTTCGCACCATAAGACGCACCTGACCATAAGACGCACCTAGGTTTTAGAGGAAGAAAACAAGAAAAAAATATTCTGAACCAAATGGTGTACTAAAGTATTTACCAGTGCAGCCATATACCAGATCCATGAAATACAGCCATATACCAGATCCACGAAATATAGCACATAGCAGTCGCATGAAATGCAGCACATACCTGTGTCCATGAAATGCAGCCTGACAGACCTGAGAGGGAGATTCATATCTCCCGCCACCGCCGCGCTGTGATGATGTCATCACCTTGCGCCTAATGGAGCTCCACTCTGCAGCCAGATCCCATTCAGAAAGAAGACAGAGCAGCTCCAGCCGCCGCAGTACTTCATTTTGCCACTGGGGCCGAATGAAGCCCCAGTGGCCAAATGAAGTACTGCTGCTGCTCTGTCTTCTCACTGTGGGAGATCAGAGCAGAGCAGTGCTCTATGGTGTCCGGGAGCCCGCAGTGTAATGCGGGCTCCCGGCGGCGACGAGAGGGGGGGATTTTTTTCAGGTATTCGCACCATAAGACGCAGGGAGACTTCCCCCCCTTTTTGGGGGAAAAAAAGCGTGTCTTATGGTGCGCAAAAATACGGTAATTCTTCCCAATGACCACAAGTGTAAGGAGCATTCTTCCCATTGACCATCACACTAATGTATAATGAGTTGTAGATCTTTAATTTTTAGCAGAGGGTTCCCCGAGACCAGAGAATAATTTCAAGGGTTCCTCGGTGTTGAAGAGGTTGAGAAAGGTTGATCTAAGGCCAGTATTGCCCACTCAAATACAGGCAACAGTCTTAGCCAGTGTCTATCCTGGTGGGCCTGGGACAAATTATGCTTTCTCCTGTGAGCGAAGCTCTTCGCTCTCTCCATCAGTTGACTTTCCAGATCCTAGCTTCAGTCTTTGGATTTGTTGAGGCTTTCCGAGCTCCCATCCGCTCATTCATTGAGCACAGCACAATTGTGCCTTTCCTTCTCCCCGCACACACATAAAAGCCTTTTGGGACTTGGATCTAAGTGCTGTGAATTATTCAGTTGAAGTCCGTTTTATCATGTAACATAAAACATATCGATACACAGATGTCTCATTCTCATTTAAAGTTGCGCTGAGCATTACACGGATGGCGTCAGGAACGCAGCTGACAACTACATTTAGAAGCATTAATACGTTCCTATAAGTTTATGGTTTATGACAGCAAACGGGAAGAGATCTATATGCCAGACAAAACACAACTCATTGATCATCACGGGACACGATCCGAAAACAGACCTTAAGTATATTACTAATGTCTATTTAACAGCAGACAGTATATATATTTAATGTTAAAACATGGGTGCAGCGCATAAATCAGGGGCAACGTCGACGGATGACTGTTTTGTAATTACAACATATTGATTTTTTTTTATAGTATGTATTAAGACGGCTGTAGATCAAGAAACTTAGAAAGTTCGAAAAAACACGCAAAAGACATTGCTCACTTTGACGTTCAATGCTGGGAAGCAAGAAATGGGATTCACAGTTACGTTTTGGCACATACCAGAGTAGCCAGTTGGCCCAACTGGGAAAGAACTGGAATATTAGCTTCTAAACAAAGAGTTCTACATATTAAAAAGGAGGTCAACCAAACAGGTGGTGAAGGAAAATCTTTTAATGGGGACACCTCTTTCAGTGACAGCTAAGAGAAGTTTTCCTTCCACGTCTGTTAGGTTTCCAGGAAAGGAAGTGAAGATAAATCTCTTCAACGAGACAGCTAAACAACAATGGAAAGGTGCTTTAACCATTGCCAGCACCAACCTTTCTCAGCCTTTTTACCCCAGAGGAACTTGTGATATAGTTTTAGGTCTCGCAGAGACCCCTCTTAAACTAATTGGGGGTCAGGGGCAAAAATGCCCTTTTCCATTGTTGAGATTCAAAAAATAGAGAGAGGACCGCGCTGAAAAAGATCCCTTGTATGGGGGTATTGTCTATAGGAAAATACGGGTAGGTGCCCGACTCCCTATGCCTCTGTGGGGTGGGATAAGGAGACTCTGATGGTGGACCCTCATGAGGGCCAGGGCTGCTACCCCTGGAAGCGACTGGGAACGTCGTTTCACATGTGTGGTCAGAGGATAAATAGAAAGGAGAGCCCAAGACGTTGATGTAAAAAACTTGATTTTTGATTTTATTTGGATGAAAAACGATAAAATGAAGCCAACGCGTTTCGGGGGTCCAACAGTGCCACTCTGAAATTTTAGCAGATCCCAACTTCCCAATGGACGAAAATCCGAAGGTTTAAGTATCAGCAGCCCTGAAGAAGGGGGAGTTTGTTGGACCCCCGAAACGCGTTGGCTTCATTTTATCGTTTTTCAACCAAATAAAATCAAAAATCAAGCTTTTTACGTCAACGTCTTGGGCGCTCCTTTCTATTTATCCTCTTTTCCATTGTTGGCAAATTAAAGAATGCACCCCTTACAGAAGTGGTCCGAATGCCACCCTTGACCTGAAGGTCTGTCCTCCTACAATGGCCTTACAGGTTTCTTCTAGGCAACCACCTGTTTAACGTTTGTTCTTATAAAACATATTTTTTTTGCACTTATATCGGACACCAAAGCTGACCTGTTGTATTAGCGGTGCCCCAGTTATGTTTCCCTCCACCCCACTTCTCTTTTATTCCTTATGTATTTAAACTGTTGATTGGTTGGAACATGGCAAGGATTGTTTGCCACTCTATTTCGTAATGTTTTCAGGGAAAAAAAAGGGGGCAATGAAAACAATTGAAACAGAATGCCACCCTTAAAGTCAGCTAAAAAAGATCATTGGTGTCCTGCATCTGGCTCTGCCCAGTGGCAATGACCCCAGAACTATTCAGTTATTTTCAATTGGGAGGTCAATCCACCACAGCTCAAAGAACCCTTGGTAATTGGAATACTCTGGAGGAATGTCCACATAATTCTGTGAGGAAACCGTCCACCACCACCACCACCACCACAGTGTTATCAATACTTTCCACTTTGTGCTTCCAGTATTGTCCTTGTGATACATGCAGCCACCCGATGCAGTTTGACTACTTCAGCTCCGGAAAATTTTACCCCCTTCATGACCAGGCCCTTTTTTGCTAATCGGCACTGTGCTAATTTAACTGGTAATTGCGCAGTCATGCAACGCTGTACCCAAACAAAATTTGTATAATTTTTTTCACCCACATAGAGCTCTCTTTTTGTAGTATTTGATCACCACTGGGTTTTTCATTTTTTGCGAAACAAATGAAATAAGAATGAAAATTTTGAAAAAAACTCAATATTTTTTACTTTTTGCTATAAATCATCCAAGAAATAAATTAAAAAAAAAAAATGTTCATAAATTTTGGCCATAATGTATTCCGCTACATGTTTTTGATAAAAAAAAAAAAATCCGAATAAGCGTATATTGATTGGTTTGCATGAAAGTTATAGTGTCTACAAACTATGGGATATACGCTGGAATCTTTTTTTTTTTTTTCTATACTACTAATGGCGACGATCTGCGACTTCTATATCACGAGGTAATGGTTAAAACCCCTGTTTATTGTTGTCTTACTGTCTTTGTCTTGCCGAAAAGATTTTTTTTCGCTTCCTGTACTGGAAACAGGCATAAAAGGAAATCTGTCCATACTGATTTAATTGTTTGTTGTATAATTTGCACTACATGTACATGGTTATATTTATCATATGAAGTGAGGTGAAAGTACTTTTAATGTTTAGCTGCATTTTGAATAATTTATCAGTTTGTGATCATATTGCTACTTGTAGTGTGACTGTGCTAAGGCCACATACACACGGACGTTTTTTTACCGCCGCATTTTTTAGCGTTTTTTGCAGCCCTCCATGTTATTCAATGGCCCCATACAAACGCTGACGTTTCTGAGCTGTAGATGGCTTTGGCGTTCTTAAGCTGTACATCGAACACAGGACCTGCACGTTCCGAGGCTGTAGCATTAAGAGCGTTTTTGACCTTGAGCTGGCAAAACGCTCACTAACGCACATTAACGCCGTAGCGACGTTAACCGGCGTTTTTAGCGCTAGCGTTTTCAGGTTCAAAAATAGCAGAGGGATGTCTTTTTAGATAAAACGCGACGTATCGCTGACGTCCACTAACACGCATTAACGCCGATGCAAAACACAGACGAAATCGCGTTTTTGACGTCGTTTTTTTTCCTGACGTCGGTCCCGAAGTTTTGTTAATACACCCGTGTGTATGAGGCCTAAATGTTCACATGATTTTTATATTCTGGAGCAGTGGTTCACAACTCCTGTCCTCAGGACCCACTAACAGGCTAGAATTTAAGTATTACCTTGGGGAAATTGAATTTCCCCAAGGTAATATCCAACGGTATATCCAACGGGATTCGCGCTGTAAAATTATTTTATCAAATTCACCCCCCCTGGGATTGGGGAAAATCCTCTCCAGGGCTGCAAATCGAACCACTGAGGGATTGCTATTATGGTGCAGACTTAAATGTCTGCCAATCAGTGTGGATAATATATGTTTATGACCATAGTAAACATGGTCCTTGATCCTTCGCCAAAATTGGCGCTTAGTCTTTCCAACATAGAAGGCCCCACACTCACAGAACATCACATAGACTATCCCAATGGTTTGACAGTCCACACGATGTCCGATAATTTGGAGCCCCCCACCCGGAAGATAGAAGGTCTGGTTTTCATAGATGTATGAACAGAAATTACACGAGCCACATCTCCATGTTCCCTTGAGGTCAAATGTGTCTAAGTCATCTTGGAAATGGCTACTAATGACACGATCCCTAACTGACTTGGCCCTCTTATATGTAATCTCAGAGGTAGACCCTATATACTTTTTATGTTGTGTATGGCCCTGTGCTTAATTTCTGAATGAGAAGGAGACACGATTTTTTGTGGTGAATTCTCTTTTGGTCTTTCTAGACAATCTAGTACCTGTTACTTATTGGAGGTTGTGGGTCCCGCTAAATAGTAGGGAGCACTGAGATTCATCCCATCAACTGATACACAGCAGGTAATTAGAAATTATATGGCATCTGTTGTACCCTACAGTAGTTCATACTCAGCACTCATACATTTGTACATAATTTCCAGCATATATATACCTTGGAGTCCGGGTTTTGAAATCCCCTGTGTCTGCCCCCCTGAGTGCTGTTCCTGGATCGTATGGAGTCACATGTAAGCACCTGAATACAAGGGTTATATATATATATACAAATGTCCTATACCTAATAATTGTATAAATTTTGTAATTTGTTATGTTACAATGTTAATGGAGTATTGTTCTTTGTATTTTCTTTTGCCTATTAGCTACTTCTGCAACCTACAGCCATGCTATGAGTGGGGTCCTGAGGAAGCTCATAGCGAAACGCGTAGACTCCCACAATTGTGTGTGCATACACACCATGGTTGTATTGGTAGTAAAATGTGAAACAATTGTTAAGACCTAGATCTAGACGTATCATGTGGTGTGGTCCCTAAAATAAGGTTCCACTGACATGAGATGTTTTGATCTTTGACTTTATCTTTGTATGTACTTAACGTTTGTGCATCTTTTCAAATGTATGAATAAACTTTGTATATTTTTATAAATGTATGGTGTTATCTCGTGGTGTGCCCATTTAAAATGTCCATATTGTGTGGGGTTACCCACAATCTTTTGATCACCTTTAATGTATTTCAGTTATCTTGCAAACCTGGCCTGTTGGTGGGTCCTGGGGACAGGAGTTGAGAACCACTGCTCTGGAGGAACCCTATGTTCCATGGAACCCTCATTGAGAATGGCCAGCCTACACTATTCATTACTACAAAATATTTTTGGTACAGTATTGGAAAATGGTGAAAACAGTGGTTATTGGGAGATGGGGGGGACCAACACAGATTCAGCAAACTGAACTTTGAAGGAGAGACTAGGACTACCGCTTGGTGACTGGTGCTTTCCATTTTGGAAGCAATTGGAAGTAAAGTGCACACACGGCAAATCAAAAATTCCATAGCAGGACCTCAGCAACCCCATTAGAGGGGTTCAGCATTGCATTATGGGATGCAGTGGGGGCCTCCCCCAGGTTCCCTGAATGGTACAGAACCGCCGATCGTGTATTACCTCAACACACAAGTGTGAGATCAGCCTTAAGCTGTCCATCGAGGGATCAAACTTGGCTGGTTCAGCAGGACTGGATGAATATCAATCTATCTATGGTCATTGCTGGTCAACAAAAGCTGATCTAATGTTAAACTTCTGTCAAATGGGACTGTTGGAAAACTTTTGCTGATCAGCAGCTTGGAGCCAATCAGCTGCAGCTGGTAATCAGTGTATTTTCTCAGTGGAGGAGTCAGAATACAATGGCACAAAGGGGAGGATTCCTACATTCATCTTGCATGTGTGCAGTGGTTCTCAACTCCGGTCCTCGGGACCCACTAACAGGCCAGGTTTGCAGGATAACTGAAATGCATCACAGGTAATATCATTTGCTGCTCAGTGATTGCAGCATTCTAGTCTGCATCTCCCCAAGGTAATACTTAAAATCTGGCCTGTTGGTGGGTCCCGAGGACTGGAGTTGAGAACCACTGCATGTGTGGATGAGGGAATCCATTGGGTTGTTTTTCAATCAGCTCTCTGGCTGACTGAAAATAATAAAATAAAATAAACATCTATGGGCAGCATTATGTTTTAACTCTAAAGAACAAGATGACACAGATGTCATGATTACCAAACTAGAGCAAAGAAGATTGGAGAAAAACCAAGCAGGCACATGCATGTTGAGGATCCAGCCTGATTAGATGCTATGACCAAATCCGTTTTGGCTCCAGTTTTGACCCGAAATCTACCTTGAGAACAGCCTGTTACTGTGGCCAGGCACTTTGCCATTATGAAGGCCGGCACACAAAACATTCTGGGGCCATCAGCAATCAGCAAACTCAAAAGCTTAATTACAAATAGAAGGACATCAGGGAGAGGTCCCAAAAAATGAGCAAACAATAGAAAAGGTGCCAGGAAATCTTTTTAAACAAACTCATCACGGTAATTAAAACGATTCCTGGATTTTTGGCAATAGTCAAAAAAGTCAGCAAAATAATCTGCAAATTGCGCAAGAACCTAAGAGCGATGACTCCAGCAGCAGTGAAGGAGACTTCATTTTAATCAAAATGGATTTTATTATTATAATAAACTCAAGGCTTGAGAAGCTAAGACATTGACTCACTACAGCGGAAATAAGCACTCAGGTGCTCAGACCCACACCGAATTTTGCAGTGCTGTTTCTTTTCCTTTATTTTGACTCCGAGGCTCAATGCAGTATGAAGCGCCATCAACTAACAGATTTTATACAAAGGCCCATGGCAATGTTCGAAACATCAACCCAGGTGTTACAAGACCCCTGAGAGAAGTCCTCATCCTATTACTTTATCAAGGTCAGGGACTCAAAATGTTGATGCAAGAAGAACAGCATAAGACCCATGTAGCTAGTATTTTTAAAAGGATGGGGTTAGCATTGGTATCTGCAAAAGCCCAACTCCAGCCAAAATAATTTTATTTCTTTTTGGATAGACTTGAGAAGATCTCATATTTCAGTCAAGTTTTTACTTCTGTACGTGACTTTGGTTTGGGGATTTCACCTCATTACATGTGTATGTGAAAGCTGAACAAGTATAAGTGGAGCCATGGGTGTCCGCAGGTAGGGGCAAGGGGGGGCAATTACCCCCCTGTAATCAGGGATTGGATCGGGGGTTCCCCACTAGGTCCTTATCCTCTTGAGCCATGTATGCAGTTTTTGACAGTCTCTTGGGCTATGTATGCAGTCTCTGATTGTCTCTTGTGCCATGTCCACAGTTTCTGACCATCTCCTGTACTATGTCTGCAGTCTCTGACAATCTCCTGTACCATGTCCGCAGTCACTGACTGTCTTCTGTACCATGTCCACAGTCTCTGACCATCTCCTGTAGCATGTCTGCTGTCACTGACCATCTCCTGTACTATGTCTGCTGTCTCTGACCATCTCCTGTACTATGACCCCAGTCTCTGACCGTCTCCTGTACCATGTCCGCAGTCTCTGACCGTCTTCTGTACCATGTCCACAGTCTCTGACCATCTCCTGTAGCATGTCCGCAGTCTCTGACCGTCTCCTGTACCATGTCCGCAGTCTCTGACCGTCTCCTGTACCATGTCCACAGTCTCTGACCATCTCCTGTAGCATGTCCGCAGTCTCTGACCGTCTCCTGTACCATGTCCGCAGTCTCTGACCGTCTCCTGTACCATGTCCGCAGTCTCTGACCGTCTCCTGTACCATGTCCGCAGTCTCTGACCGTCTCCTGTACTATGTCTGCAGTCTCTGACCATCTCTTTTACTATGTCCACAGTCTCTGACCGTGATAATGACATTGTCGAAAAGGGGCAGAGCATGGGTGACCTTAAAATGATGCCCCCCCTGAAAAAAAGTTCTGCGGACGCCCATGAGTGGAGCAGTCATTTTTAGGAAATGAAAGCGGTGCTTGTTGGGGAATGGGGGGAGCAATGATTTTGGAAAAATGAGTGGAACAGTGGTCATTCAGAAAAGAGGGGAGAAGTGGTTACTGGAAATGAGGGGAGCAGTGATCATTGGGGAATGAGGGGCGCAGGGGTTTTGGAAAAATGAGAGGAACAGTGGTCATTGAGAAATGAGGGGTGAAGTGGTTACTGGCAAAGGGCAGCAGTGAGCATTGGGGAAATGAGGGGAGCGGTAATTTTGGAAAAATGAGAGGAACAGTGGTCTTTGAGAACTGAGGGGAGCAGTGGACATTAAGATATTAAGGAGGGAGCAGTGGTCATTGGGAAATGAAGGGAGCAGTAAATAGGGGAAATGGTAGGAGTACTGGGAAATTAAAGGAGCAGCGATTACTGGGAAATTAAATGAGCAGTGATTACGGGGAAATCAGAAAAGCAGTGGTCATTGGGAAATGAGGGGGGGGGGGTGGTATTGGGAATTAAGGGTTGCAGTAGATATTAGAAAATGAAGGGACCACTGGTTACTGGGAAATGAGGGAAGCAGTAAATGGGAAATTAGAAAAGCAGTGATAATTAGGAAATTAGGCAAGCAATGGTTATTGGGAATTGCTAGAAGCAGTAGTCATCGGAAAAAAGGAGGAGTGCAGTGGTCACTGGGAAATTACTAAGGAGCAGTGGTCATTGGAAAATTAGGGGAGCAGTGGTTTTTAGGAAATTAGGGGAGCAGTGGTCATTGGGAAACAAAGGAAGCAGTGATTATTGGGAAATGAGGGGAGCCAGCCATGGTTACTTGGCAATGATAGGTGCAGTAGACACTGAGAAAGTAAGAGAGCAGTGATTATGGAAAATTAAAGGAGCAGTGATTACTGGGAAAGGAGAAAGAGCAGTGGTCATTCGGAAATGAGGGGGTGATGGTATTGGGAAAGAAGGGTTTCCGTAGACATTGGAAAATGAACAGACCACTGGTTACTGGGAAATGAGGGGAGCAGACAGTCAAAGGGAAATGAGAAGAGTAGAGGTAATTAGGAAATGAGACAAACAATGGTTACTGGGAATTGAGACCAGAGAAATTGCGAAGGAGCAGTGGTCACTGGGAAATGAGGGGAGCAGCAGTAATTTGGAAATTAGAGGGGAGTAGTAGTCATTGGGAAATGAAAGATAACAGTGGTTACTGGGAATTGAGGGGAGCAGAGATCATTGGGAAATTAGGCAAGCAGTGGTTGCTAAAAATTGAAGCAGTGGTTATTGGGAAAAGAAGGAAATATGGGTTACTGGGAAATGAGGGATATCTGATATAATGGCTTTTGAGAAATGAGAGAAGCAGTAGTTAATGGGAAAATTATGGAAGTAGTGGTCATTGAAAAACACGAGGAAACAGTTTTCACAGGGAGATGAAGGGAGCAGTGGGCATTGAGAAATAAGGGGAGCACTGGACATTGGTAAATGAGGGTTGCAGTAAGCATTGAAGTTGACACTGGGAAAATACAAATGAGCAATGGTCCCTGGGAAATGAGAGGAGCAGTGGTCATTGGATAGTGAGGAGAGTAATGCTCATTGGATGATGAGAAGAGCATTTGTCATTGAATAATGGGGAGGGCAGTGGTCACTGGGAAATTAGGAGAGCAGTGGTCATTGGGAAATTAGGAGAGCAGCGGTCATTTGGGAAATTAGGAGAGCAGCGGTCATTGGGAAATTAGGGGAGCAGTGGTCATTGGTAAATTAGGAGAGCAGTGGTCATTGGGAAATTAGGAGAGCAGCGGTCATTTGGAAATTAGGAGAGCAGCGGTCATTTGGAAATTAGGAGAGCAGCGGTCATTGGGAAATAAGGAGAGCAGTGGTCATTGGGAAATTAGGAGAGCAGTGGTCATTGGGAAATTAGGAGAGCAGCGGTCATTTGGAAATTAGGAGAGCAGTGGTCATTGGGAAATTAGGAGAGCAGCGGTCATTGGGAAATTAGGAGAGCAGTGATCATTGGGAAATTAGGAGAGCAGTGGTCATTGGGAAATTAGGAGAGCAGCGGTCATTTGGAAATTAGGAGAGCAGTGGTCATTGGGAAATTAGGAGAGCAGCGGTCATTGATAAATGTGGGGAGTGATGGCCATTGGGAAATGAGATGAGCAGCGGTCATCGGGTAATGAGGAGAGCAGTGGTCATTGGGAAATGAAAGGAGCAGTGCTCATTGGGTAATGAGAAGAACAGTGGTCATTGGAAAATGAGAGGAGCAGTGGTTAATGGGTAGTTAAGGGAGGAGAGTGGTCATTGGGAAAACAATCTTTTTTCAAAGCTTAATTTCAGGAAATCATCTAAATAGTTGAAGTTCATATATGTAAACCAGCCTCTCAGCTTTTTCACACACTAAGAACCCCCTGAAATAAATTTCCAGGCACATTGAACCCCTGCTAAGAATTTCTATATCTACAACTCATGATACATTAGTGTGATGGTCAGTGGGAAGAATGCTCCTTACTAGTGTTGAGCGAACCCGGACTGTAACGTTCGGGTCCGTACCGAACTTTAGGGTGTCCGTGGCACGGACCCGGACCCGGACATTTCAAAAATCGTTCGGGTTCGGTCCGGGGTTCTGCTATTTTACTCCACGTGTTGAGAAGCTGCAGGGCAGCCAATCAACAAGTGTTTCACTGGTTTGCCCTTAGAAGCCATCACAGCCATGCCTACTAATGGCATGGCTGTGATTGGCCGGTGCATCATGTGACCCAGCCTCTTTATAAGCTGGAGTCACAGTGCTGCAGTCACATGCTCCTTGGGTTAGTATAGGGAAAGGTAGCTGACGGCGTGAGGGACAGATTTTAGCCATTTTAAGACCTGATCCTGCATCCTGAGATA
>BLSH010271615.1:232531-246440 GCA_018402905.1 Glandirana rugosa | reverse complement strand
GTCAGTCAGACAACTGTGAAAATAAAGGACCAAATCGAAACGTCGAATAATACAGTGGAACCAAGAAGATTGGACCAGTGACCTACCACTTAGATGTCATATAGCAACCTGACGATGTTATTTCCGTCCACTGTACCCTTCGATCTCTATCTCTTTTCACCATAGTGGGACGATCTCCAAACACTTTGACCGTCTTGTCTTAAAGTTTATAAATCCGTCCATTGTAGCAAATGTAACCCCAAAGAGTTAGTCCCAAGGAGGTCTCCAACAATCCCCAAGGAACTTGTCATTCTCTAAAGACGGAAAGTCTATTTAAGGGTGACTGTGGTAACTTGAAAAATCGGGATCGGGTTCCGTCCGGACCCGGACCCGGACTTTGTCCCGAGGTTCGGACGGACCAGCAGAACCCGAACTTCCAGGTGTTCGCTCAACTCTACTCCTTACACTTGTGGTCATTGGGAAGAATTACCCCTTACAGAGGGCTAAAAAGTTCAATGGTGTCAGTGGGAATTTATCTGAAAGGCAGAAATCTCTTACTGTTCAAGGAACCCCTAACAACCTCTGGAGGAACCCTGATTGAGAAACCCCAATGTAAACGATGTTACCTGCCTAAATATTTGAAATTCTGTTCTGCCAGTTTCACAAACCTCTAGCAGGGTGATACCACTTTTCTCTATCTCTAGCTTCCCATGTCACCTGCCTTTATTGTAGCAGTCCAACGATATACTGTAGATTCACCATCCAGTGACCAGGTTAGAAGAACCAAGGTGACATAATAAGCTGCAAAGCTAAACCAGGAAATAAAAGTGTCAACAGACTGACTGTGCAGTCAATTAGGAATGTCTGGATCACGAAAATAGCTGAACAGATTCATACGTCTTTTTTGAAGTCATAAAGTCCACATACATGCATTTCAATTTGTTTGCCTGGAGTTATGATTTTAAGACTTTTGCATTCTTCTTTAATTGCAAGATACATTAAGGAAGGCAGAAATGACTAAAATATAAAATGGCAGCACCTTTTGCCGAAGATTTATCATGCGCCGGGTTCTGCGCGCAGGGTGGAGAGGCAGGTGACTGGCAGTTCTGCATTAGCGAGTGCCCGGGGAAACCATAAAAACGTAAGTGGTATCACACTATTGATTTTCTCTCTCTTTCTCAGCGCCGGCAAATGAGAAAAAAGAAGGTACGGCTGAAACGCACTGGTCCATCTAGAAATTTTAATTATAACATAAATAAATCATTTTACTTGCTGCCCTTGCATATAAACAAAGGAAGGGACGGCGTGCTTAAATACGCTTGTCAGTGCTCGGTGACTAATGAGAGCCGAGAAAGTACAATGTAACATTGATTGAACCCACAAACGATTTAACAGGGGCTGCTGAAGAACTACAAGCCCCAGCATGCCATGTGAGGCTCTGGTTCTAGTTTAGAAGTCTTGTCTTTAAATTGCAACTGAAGCCTCAGGGTTTCCTCTGCTTGTTAAGCAGTCTGGCGGCAGGACAAGAATATAGGATTTTTTTTTAACCAAGTGTATATGTTTCCTACATTGAAATCTGCCTATGTCAGATGCACACCGAATAGCCAGACCGCTGCTCCCACACAGAGTGCAGCAGTGCAGGTCTCCAGCAGTTCAACGCCCCCTGCACAATGCTTCAATCAGCAACACTCATGCTCCATGGGCAGCATTATTGATTGGAGCACTGTGCACGGGGTGTGTCGGACCACGAGAGACCTGGACCTCTCTGTGTAAGAGCAGGGGTCCGGCTCTCCAGTGTGCAGTTATTAGATTCTGTAATGGTGATCTCTCATAAAACCAGTGACATCCCTTTCGCTGGATCTCTTCGATGGCTGTGGTGAATATGGCAGCACAGTCTCACTCTGACACCATGCACAGAAAATAGGCCACATGGATGGTAGACTGAAAGGATGTATTATGGCAATGCAGTTCAACAATGCATGAACCAATAAATGACCAATTGGACAGGCTTAAAGATGCTGTAGCATATATTGTAATATAAACACTGGCCCATAAGATGGCAATAAAATGAACTGTAGTATTTATAAACCAAATTTAAACTGATGCAAACAGGGTTAAAAGTATTTATTGGCATATAACCCAAAAAAGGTCCTGAATGTGGGACCACGATGCAAGAAACCATAAAGGGCCCTCCTGACATTCAGCCTCCCCACAATGGCAGAACATCAGGGCCTGGTTGCAAGTGAGACCTTTCTGACCCTGGTATTTCAATCACTGGTGTCAGTATTATTTTATTTTTGTTATTTTATTTTTTTATCATTTTATTGTATTTATTTATTTTTTACAGTTTAATTTGTTAATTATTTTTTACAATTTTCAAAAGCCCCTTTGGGGGGCTTTGGTGAAATATTAGAGGTCTAAACAGAGTTCTGATGTTTCACCTTTGAGACAGAGTCAGGAGATTTAGGACACAAGCCTCAATCTCCATCTCTGCAGCTTCAGCTGCACAGAATGAATGGGCAGGAATATCTCTGTACAGAGCTTCCTGTTCATTCACAAACTGAAACATTGTAAACACAGTTTACTATGTTTCAGGTATGAATAAATAGAGTCAGTGATTGGTATTCATTAAGACATCCTGACAGACTCCCTGCAGCTGGGGAGGGGGGGAAGCCGGCAGAGCTGTGGAGGATGGGAGGGGGGTTTGAGTATACAGCAGCCTGGGACAGCAGGAGGTGAATAGGAGGAGTGGTAGGGTGGAATGTAGAGGAACCAATTCCCCAAATGGAGGGGATCGGTTCCACCATATGCAGCCTCTCCTCCAAATGTACAGTGAGCCCCCTGGTACATGGGGCCAGGTCCCAATTGCAACCCCTGCGATCCCTGTATGTATACACCTGCTAAATATAGACCCCCAATAGCGAGTGGGTGTACGCATTCTTGACAAAGGGGTACCCCTGGAGGTTGGTATAAAGTACCTGGTGCCTAATTGTCCGTGTTAGTCAGTTTTCATTGGGGCGCTTCTGTAAGGTGATGCCCCTTTAACAGTATGCAATTGATGGCTGATGGACTGCTAAACAAGCAGCAGTTGCATTCACTGTGTGACAAGGGAATAAGCTATGTAGTTCTGCTCATCACTCCTGGCTCACAACCGATCCGGTCCAGATCAATTGGCGGTCTGCTGTCCCAGAAGTATTAGTCCTCATGATCAGGTCTTCCTAATCAGGTTCTCATGATCAGGTCCTGACTGGCTCTACCCAACTGTAGGCACACACAGCAACTCTGCTGCCAGAAGGAAGGGGGGCAGGAGCAAGTGGAGATTTCACATAGAGCTGCTCTGATGCTGCTAGAAGGGAAGTGAGGGGTGAGAAGAATACGGCCCGCTCCTCCATCCGCTCTGTAACCACTCACAGTGGCGGGTAATTCACATAGCCCAAAAGGTACCCGGATACATACTCCCCCCCACCAAAGAACCTTTGGTCCCCCAAAGAAGAGACTGAATCCAATACCATATAAATGTCCATAACCTTGTACATAGCTTTGAAGGTACAATGGAAGGCTACAATTGGAACTGTGGGTCCCGCAGCTAAAGCTACAACTGCCAAGGTAACTTCTAATGCCATAGTGGTCCTTCTTGCTCAGGTGTAAACCTATACCTAAATTGTGACCCCCCTCCCTCTGTTGCATCGCAAATTTGCATCATGTGTTTCTGGGCAAAGCCATTAAGGAGAATGGAGAGCAGAACCAAGGACTTGCATACCAGAACTGATGACGACTGTGTCACAGGGGTTGATGAGGATGACCACCTTGTTGATGACCAAATATTCCAGCCTCCCTCAAGCCTTTATTAAATACTGAAAGCGTTCCTGTGATAGATGATTATTCCATTCCATTTTGCACTGGGCAGACTTTCAAGAGCTGGTATTTACCTGATCACTCATAAAAGTTCCAAAACCTAATTATGTTCCCTCCGATAATGGAGCGAAGGGCCTTGTCTTCAGTATGAATAAAAAAAATGACAGGAGGTTCGGTATTACCAAACAAAAAGGATGAGCAGCCCTTAAAGTAGATGTAAACCCAATCACTAAAATTTCTTAAAAAGCTTTACATGGTAATGTAATTTCTAAATTAATTTACTATCTTTCCAAATCTGCAGCTTCAAGTAGAACTGCAAACAACAACAAAAAAAGATAAAAATGAAGAGCCCATTAAAATATAAAATATTTAAACAGCTATCTACAATAATCACCCGCAATACAGAGGTTTTATCTGCAGAACTTTTTTCTGCCACTAGATGTCCTCAGTCTCATGGCCAGCAATATTCAACCCATTTCCTCTGGGCCCAGATCGTCCTGGCCTGTGACTGGACAAGGAAAGAAGAAGCAGCAGAGTGATGAGCTCATCTCTCTGTCACTCTGCTCTCTCTTCCTATCAGTATGAACTGACTGGCACCTTGTGCTGCTTCGTCCGCTCACACTCCAGCCTTGCTCTTGTAGGGACTGCTAGAAGCTGATACTAGGCTACATTCAAGCACTTACACTGTTTGTATTTAAAAATGCATCCAATGATGTATTAAAGTTGAAAGACAAAACATACCAATGGTGGGGAGTCCCAATGCATTGCAAGGGATAGATCAGCAGCACTGGGATGCAAGAAGGATTAAAAAAAGGTAAAAATGATATTATATTAAAGTAATGGTTTACGGTGCATATCCAGTCAGTGTTTGCTTCTACTTAAATCAGACTTCACCCACAGAATCCACTTTCTTTCCTTTGCTTCTTCACCCTCCCTCTTACACATTTGCAGCCATTTTATTTTTCTTCACAGTAAATACCTTTTATCTTCTTTGAAGCCCCCAACTTCAAGATTTCTCGCCTAGACAAGGATGACATAGTAGTCCCCCCTTTACCTCCTGGGGTGTTCACATGACACAGTCCCGGAAGCATTGGGACAAAGTACTTTGCAATTTCAATGCCGTGCATGCGCAGACATGCAGGGCTGTCTAAATGCCTGGGCACTGCTCAGGGGCCCCACATGCATGGGGGCCCCATGATAATCTTGCACTGCATCATACTTGCCAACTGTCCTCGATTTGCTTTTTACTAAACTATCCCAGGATGGCTGTGTCCTGGGAAGCATCCCAGAACCTGTATTGTGCCCTCCTGATCCCAGTATTGTGCCCTCCTGACCCCCTCTGTACTATGCCCTTCTACTTTGCCCCTGCGCTGTGCCTTTTGTGTTAATTAGTCTTTGAGTTATGGCATGTTTTCTTAGACTGCATTCACACCTGAGTGTTTTGTTTTCAGGCAGAAAGTCGCACGATTTTACCGCGATTTTTGCCACTATTTTGTACAGGTCAAAAGGTCACCAATGTAAAAAGCGGAAAATCGCCTGTAATCTGCCTAAAACGAAGCTCGCGTTTTGCGTCAGGCAACAGAATGCTCAGATGTGAACAGGGGCCATTGAAATGAATGGGATTTTGCTTGTTGGGCATTTTTGAGCTTCAGAGCTGAGCGTTTTACGAGATGAAAAACACTCAGGTGTGAACAGGGCCTGATTGTTTAAAATCGATTTTATTGAAAGTACTAATGAATATATGTTTAATTATATCAACTCTTTATATTTTAATTTTTGAGAGTAGGTGCGTAAAATTGTGCAGGCTGGTAGGCCCAGTGCATTATTTTGCCCAGGGGCCCATGGTGCTATTAAGCTGGCCTATGCTGAGGGTCTTTGCTAGGTCCCAGAGCCAGCATTGATGTGCCGTGTGCCTGCGCATGAGCTGGCAATCCTAAGCATGCGCAGATAGGCAGAATGTCTCTGCCAGATCTGGGAGAGACTTTTATGCCACGTTTGCCCATGTGTGGAATTGCTCATGCACATGCAGACATGCTGCAAGTCTATGCCAGACCTCAAAGACCTGACCTGACTTTTATGCCATGTTTGCCCATGCGTGGAATTGCTCATGCACGTGCAGACATGCTGCAAGTCTATGCCAGACCCCAAAGACCTGACAGAGACCCTGCAAATGTGCGGGATGGAAAACCATGAATAGGGCTTTCAAGATGGCAGCCAAGAAGCAGATCAGCACCATGAGAACTAAAGCTGCAAGGAAGACAATGCTGGACTCCATGGCCTAGTATTTATTATGATAATAATTCTATTATTATTATTATTTTTAATACTAATAATAAATAGAGATAAGTATTAGAAAAGGACTTGATTATTTACCCTCAAGTTGTAAAGCACTGTGTAAACTGTTGGCGCTATATAAATCCTGAATAATAATAATTTCCTGAGGCCCGGTTCACATTGGTGCGATGCGAGAACCCTGCGAATCCAGTGCGGATTTCCCGCAACACACCTGAATCGCACAATGGTTCACACTGAAATCTGTGAATCGCTGCAGGTGTCAATGTAAAGTTAACGACACCCCCAGATCGTTTCGCGGATCGCAGTGCAAACTGGGAAGTGGTGCAGGAATCAGATCGCATAGGTACGAACACTCATGCGATCCGATTCCAGTGCGGACCAAAAAAAAGGATCCTGCACCATTTTGGTGCGAATGCGGTGCATTTTCAGCCATACAGTTTATATGGCTGAAATCGCAAAGCACAGACATCGCATGTGATCTGAACAGCAATTCGGTGCGAATCACATGCGATATCTGTCATCGCACTAGTGTGAACTGGCACTAAATGTATGGATACAAACATTTATAGGTCCCATTGATCCAGGGAATATCGGATTGCTTCTCGGGGGATCAGGAAGGAATTTTTTTTCCCTGCTGGAGCAAATTGGTTGATGCTTTGCTGGGGTTTTTTTATCTTCTTCTGGATCAACTGTGGGTATAGGGTTGTGTATATAGGATTGTATGTTTTTTTTTTCCCTCTTTTATTGGTTGAACAAGATGGACTTGTGTATTTTTTCAACCAGACTATGTCAAAGATTAAAGTAAAATGAAGAACAAAACTTTTTTTCTTTTTTTGGATAGAGTAAGGAAGGGTTATAACCCCTGTAATATTCATTTTTGCCATCTGTGCCTCATTGGAGAGATTTCCCCCTTACTTCCTGTGCCATAGCCACAACAGGAAGTGAGAGGAAATCCCTGCAGAGTGAGGGAATCCCAGAACTAGTGTCCCCACTGGAAGATTTCCCCCTAACACCGTTCTTGTGACAACCCACAATTTGGGATTTTCTTTTACTTTCGATAATAAGGGAAAATATGACAAATCAAGAGGGTGATTCTCTTTATTGAGGGGCACAGACAGCAATAAATACCTGACAGTTGTTCTAATCCCTTTCCACGATATCCAAAAAATAAATAAATTTGCCTTTAGTTATACTTTTTTTTTTATATCCAAAAGCCTTTAATTATACTTTAACCACTTCAATACCGGTCACTTTCACCCCCTTCCTGCCCAGACCATTTTTCAGCTTTCATCGCTGTCGCACTTTGAATCACAATTGCGCGGTCATGCAACACTGAATCCAAATACATTTTTCATCTTTTTCTTCACACACATAGAGCTTTCTTTTGGTGGTATTTAATCACTGCCGGAATTTTTATTTTTTACTAAAAAAAAGACTGAAAATTTTGAAAAAATAATGTTTTTCTTATTTTCTGTCAGTACATTTTGTAAATCAGTAATTTTTCTCCTTCACTGATGTGCGCTGATGGGGCTGCACTCATGGGCACTGATGATGTGGCACTTATGGGCACTGATGAGACAGCACTTATGGGCACTGATGAGGAAGCACTAATATGCCACACTAATGGGCACTAATAGATGGCACTGATATGCGGCAATGGTGAGCAGTGGTAAGTGGCACTGGTGGGCACTAATAGGTGGCACTGGTGGGCACTGATAGGTGGAATTGGTGGGCACTGATAGGCGGCACTGGTGGGCACTGATAGGTGTCACAGATAAGCAGCACTGATGGGCAGTGCTGTGGGCATTGATGGACAGCACTGATGGGCAGCACTGATAGGCAATGATGGGCAGCACTGATGAGCAGGCACTGATTGGCATCACCTATGGGCATGGATTGGTGGCACTTGTGGGCACTGATTGGTGGCACTTATGGACACTGAATGGTGGCACTTATGGGCACTGCTGGGGCTTTTCTGTAATCAGGGCTCTGGGGATCAGTGCCCTGATTACATGCCCAGGTCTTCTCTGAGTGGAGATGCCACTGATCGGCACTCCTCTTCACACACTCTGTCAGTGTGAGACGAGGATCGCCGATTTCCGGCACTTCCTTGTTTACATGTGACCGGCCGTGATTGGACACAGCCGATCACGTGTATAAAGAGCCACGGCTCTTTACACAGATCGGAGTTGCGCCGTGTCCTAGCAACACGGCGCGGCCACGTTCGCCGCGCGCCCCCACGGGCCCACAATTGCACGCGTTCAGGGCGACGTTATTTGATGGTGGGTGGGCGGCAAGTGGTTAAAGTGTTACTACACTCACAACAGTAAAATCAGTCTGTATATTAACTAAAGCATGCTTGTTATACTCACTGTGGAACTAAGGGGTTAATCCTCTGCTTTGCGTAAAAAGGCTGTTTGATCCTGTCTTCTTCGATCCTCCCCTTTTTTCACTGTCCGCAATCCATCTCCCGATAACACAGAGTCTATGGAGTCAGGCTGCACATGCTCAGTTTGGTGTGTATTGCTAGAGAGGTTTTCTTTTTCTTGGGAGAGTGCATGTGATCAGCACAGGGCCAATCAGCACTGTCCAGACAGAGGGTCAGGGGTTCTGCAGTCTCATAGCTAGGACAGTCAGAAAACTCCTCCTCCAAGCTTTAATGAGACACTGATAGAAGTCACAAGACTGCTATATACTGCTGATGAGAAAAAGGTATTTAGCAGTTTATATTTACTAAAATAATTGCATTTCCATGTTCCGTGTACTGTGGGAGACCAGATATAGTGAATGCAGGGTGCTGGGTTTGTTAACTCTTTACATTTACTTTTAAATAGAGTAAAGTTCAAATTAAAAAAAGAAAAAGAAAAAACTATGGCTTTCATACAAAAAAAAAAAAAAGAAACAAACCTTTTGCCTTTTTTGTTGAATTGTTTTTTTTTCATCAAGCACACTTTACGGCGTCTCTACCGGCAATCAGTTTTGGTTGCCGGTAGGGCCTCAAGTCCTGGCATGGTGTGCCAGCAGTAGGCAAGTCATGGCCCTGCAGGCCAGCTAAGTCTATGTATCCTTCCTCCATTTGTGGCATTGGCTGACCCTTGGCTGGATGCTTAGCGGAGGTGTGAGAAACCCAGCACATGAGGACAGGAGATGGGAGGGAGGGGGGGCGCAGAATTCCTCAGCATCTCCAATAGTGCCAAGACATGAATGGGAGGTGATGTGTCAGTATGATCACAGCAGGCTTCCCTATCTAGCCTCTGTTTATATAACACATGGCTCCGTTATAGGATATGTTTATTGGAATGACGCCACCGCTATCTGCGGACGCGGGGAGGGAGAGGGGAGACACACTCAGGCCAACACTTGCTTGCTGAAGGCGCAACTTGCTGAGTTTTCTTCACTTTCTCCGTTCAATTTGGTTATTTTTTTCTTAGGCCAGGTTCACGCCTTTGCGTCGTGCAAAAATGCAGGGGTTGTGGTGCTACGGCGCTATTCGCGCGTAAAGAGGAGCCCCAAAAATTTAAATACCGTAACTGGTGGCTTTTATTATAAGGACACCAGTGTCGGCTGGTGTTTTTTTTTGTGGGGGGGTACGGCAAACAATCACCCTCCCCCAGAGCGGCACCTCTCCCCCACTGTTTTCCCTAGCACTTGCAACCCCTGTAACACATCTGGGATGGCACTCTCTGCGCTTCCAGCCCACCCTATTTAGAAGCCTATTAGGGTCTCTGGCTCTTATATGTGCTTCAAAAAAACACCACCACCCCACCCCCACAATTGTAATTCATGCACCCCGACGCCCTGAAAAGGGGCCGTGCGCGTGTATAGGGGAGGCAGCGGAAGGGTTGGGGGGGGCGGCTCCTGCACCCACAGTGGACGGGCCATCCCTGAAGGACACTTGCCTGTCCAGGGATCCAGCATTGTCCTCACCCGAGACGATTCTTCAATTGGCTTCGGGTGCAGGGGCAGACATCACAAGTAAGGGAAACAGGAAGTGAAGCCTTGAGGCTTCACCGCCAGTATCCTGCCGCGCTACGCCTGGTGAATGGTCCTGTACTCTTCTGGGATCGGTGAATTTCTGGCTCACATCACCACAGTGGAAGTGGGAGCTGGCACCTGTCAAAACCAGGTACCCGCTCCCCCCCCCCCCCCCCCGAAAAGTGGCAAATGCGGGGGATGTAAACAAGCGGAACTTCTTTAAGGCTAGGTTCACACCTACCCACCCGTAGCGTGAAGAGCAGCCTATTCATTTCAATGCTCTACCCTACGCACGACAAAGGCAGAAAAGAAGTGCCTGACCCTCATCCAAAAACGCATGGCACCATGCGGTCTGGCGTGCGGGTTTGCAGATATGTGGGGATGCCGTTAACAAAGAATGGCACTATCGTGCATCTGCAGCGACTTTCTGAGCGTGCTGGGAAAAGGCGTGATTTTGCACACTTTTCTGACGTGCAACACACCTTGCCCAAGTACCTTAGCGGATTGCCTTGCCTTGTGGCGCACTGCCTTTAAAACAAAAAAAAAAGTCTATGCACCTTGTTTGGTGCATTGGAGAGTGCATGGTAGCGCATTCAATGAACACAACGCACTCTAGCGCAAAAAGTAATGCACATCAACACACCGTGTTAATGGACTGCAAAGGTGTGAACTTAGCCTTGTCGTTTCATAAGCGGCGCTCATGTCCCCGTTGTCCGCCTTTTACCGCTTGCCGTATGATGATCCGACCTATTCGAGTCTATTCAAGAGCAAGAATCCTGCTAGAGATCCTAAGATTAGATACATTTTTTGCAAGTGAGCAATGTGTAAGTGTAACAAAGATCACAGAACTTCCCCAGAAAATGCCTACAACTAATTGTTCTATCCAGAAGGACAGCACCATCTTTGTTCAGGGATCATCTAGGGTCAGCATCTACTGGACTGAAATGCTCAGCCTGTGCAGTTCTTGGCTGTGCTCACAAATGTCCGACACAGATCAGCCCACTGCTGCAGCCTCTCGCCATGTGACTTCCTGCAAAGTTACAGTCCGACTACTGGGAGGGAGGAGACTGAGGAAAAGCTTCCTCCTGCCTGCAGCAGACTGGTGACATTATCTCGGCCTAAGCAAAATCTCCCACTGGTGTTTAAAGCAGAACTTCATGTAAAGTGGTTCTAAAGGCTCAAGAAGGTTTTTTTTTTTTTTTTCTAACTGTTATGCATTCTATGCATGAAGGTAAAAAACCTTCTGTGTGCAGCAACCCTAATCCCCCCCCCCCCCACACCCCCACCACAATACTTACCTGAGCCTCATCTCGATCCAGCAATGTGCACGTGTGCCTCAGCTCTCAAGGGACTCAGCCTCCTCATTGGCTGAGACAGCAGCAGGAGCCAATGGCTCCTGCTAATGTCAATAACAGCCACTGAGCCAATCAGGAGAGTGAGGGGTGGGGCAGAGTTGTGGCTCTGTTTGTGAATGGACATGCAGAGCTGCAGCATGGAAGCGAGCCTGCTCGGGTTTCCCCACTGCAAGCTGCTTTCTGTGGGGGCACTCAGCAGGAGGGAGGGACTCAAAAAGAGGAGAATCTGGGCTGCTCTGTGCAAACTCAATGCACAGAGTAGGTAACTATAATACGTTTGTGAATTTAAAAAAAAAACACTTTGAGAGCCTCATAAAAGTAAGCGGGTTGCTCTAGATCAATTTTCAGATCGCCCTTCACCAGCGGATGACAGGTCCGTCTCCGCTCACTGTACTGAAGCGGACCTGTGAGATACCCGCTGTTCTCTATGGGAAAATTGGATGAACGTTCGTTTTCATCCGATCCCATATGATCCGATCGACGGATGGTGAGCGTATCGCCATCCGTCTGTTTTCAGCGGATCTTGTCGGATCGGATGGCAGGCGGGTGTTAGCAGAGACGTATCCGCTGACACCTGCCTGCCCATACAAGTCAATGGCTGGCTGCTCGGATCCGCCTGAAAAAAGGACAGGCAGATCCGAGTGGGCCGATCGTGTGAAAGGGGCCTTAAAGTTGGTACCAAGCTTGATTTAACAACTTATCCACCATGCTTTTTATGAAGGTACCTTGGTGGAAAAGTGGTCAACCAGGAGTCTGGAGCTGTTATCTTTAACAGTGAGGTTGATTTACTAAAACTGGGGAGTGCAAAATCTGGTGCAGCTCTGCATAGAAACCAATCAGCTTCCAGTATTTTTTGTCAAAGCTTAACCACTTCAGCCCCGGAAGGATTTCCCCCTTTAGGACCAGATCACTTTTTGCGATTCGGCGCTGCGTCAATTTAACTGACAATTGCGCGGTTGTGCGACGTTGCACCCAAACAAAATTTGAGTCCTTTTTTCCCCACAAATAGAGCTTTCTTTTGGTGGTATTTGATCCCCTCTGCGTCATTTCTGATCATTGCTATAAACAGAAAAAGAGCGACAATTTTGCAAAAAAAACAATATTTCTTACTTTTTGCTAAAATACAAATCCAAACATAAACATTTTTTTCATCGGTTTTGGCTGATTTATATTCTTCCTCATATGTTTGGTAATCGCCATTTATTAATTGGTTTGTGCAAAAGTTGCCGCGTTTATGAATGATGAGAATTAATTTATGGGGTTTTTATTCTTTTTATTTTTTACTAGTAATGGCGGAACTGTGATATTGCGGCGGACATGTTGGACCATTTGACATTTTTGGGGCAACTGACATTTATACAGCGATCAGTGCTATGAAAATGCACTGATTACTGTGTAAACGTCACTGGTAGGGAAGGGGTTAACCTGCAGGGGACGCTCTAAAGGTTAACTGTGTTCCCTGGGATGTGTTACTAACTGTATGGGGGCTGGGCTGAGTGGGGGAGGAGAGTGATCGTAGCTCCCATATACAGGGAGCCTGCGATCACATTCCTTCCCCCTTTCAGAACGGATATCCGTGTGTTTACATACACGGACCCCCGTTCTGTCACTCCGGGGGAGCCATCGCGAGTAGCCAGCAGACATCGAGTCCACCCTACCCGCTCCTCCGCAACACAGTGAGCCCGCGAGTGCGCCTCCTGCGGCGCGCGAACGCTCACGATCTCGCAGCTGTCGTCAGATGACGGCGGTTTGTGATATCAAACCACTTTGCCACCGTCAGGTGACGGCGGGCGGTCGGCAAGTGGTTAACGGAACAAGCTGTAGTTAAAAGCTGATTGGCTACCATGCGCAACTGCAGCAGATTCTGCACTCTCCAGTTTTAGTAAATCGACCTCAGTGTATCAAACACAAGCACTCAAAAAATGATACTTGTCCACTAGGAATGCACCGATGCCATATTTTTAATTGGCCAGTACGAGTACCAATAGTTCCCGCCAAGTACCGACGTGCCGATACAAAGTATTTTGCCAAGTACTCAAAATGCTTCCGATACCCAAAACCGATTCTTTTGTTGTGCAATTTTCATCCATACAAAATGAATGGGCGCAAATCACACTGCAAAGAATGGCATGCGATTTGAACCGAAATGCAGTGCGTTTCCTGTCCAAAACACATGCGTTTTCCCTAACGCTCCTGTGAGAACCCAGGCTTGTCATAGTGATTTCAGCCGCGGTTCACACGGGAGCAGTGCGGGGAAACCGCATGCCATTCAGACAAGGATTGCACCACTTTCCTGTTCAACTTGCATGTGATTCTTTGCAGTGAAATTTGCACCCATTCATTTTGTATGGACGCAAATCGCACCCGAAAGTATCGGTTTTGGGTATCGGCATCGGCGCATCCCTATTGTCCTCCACCTTAGAGCCATGCGGGGGGGGGGGGGGCAAAAT
>BLSH010271615.1:221233-232521 GCA_018402905.1 Glandirana rugosa | reverse complement strand
AAAAATGATATTTCGTGTGTTTTTTTCCAAGTGACGGCATGCATATGTGAATGAAGCTGGAGAAGTGGTCGTACTTCCTCTATGGACATATGCTGGATCTATTGGGTAAGTCTGCTCATATATGTGCCCACCAGCTGTAATCAAGTCAGCAGCGGCTGGAATGATCACTGAATGGGTACAAGGAGAGGTTAGCTGTAACCAATAAATCAGATTGGAGTCAACAGAATGACACAGCTGCTTCTATCATTCACTCATAAATAGATTTTATCCATTGCTGGGCCCAGCTATGATTACCGAGACTTTCCATAGCGAGCCTTGCTTGCAGATGGAAATCGAGCTGCATCATCATAAGACAAGGTATGACATTAACCAGCAAAAAGGCAAATCTGCCCATCACTACTGGTGGCATTAAGATGAAATTTCAGACGTGATAAAAGCAGAAAGTCGCTCGATTCACCTTCGATCTGAGTTTGAGGTCATCTACTGCACCCAGGTTCTGCAAGCGCCATGAACATCTGGGCGGGTCTGCATTTATATTCCATGATATGGAGCTCCACAACCTACTTGTGTCTATTTGAGGCAATGTAGACAGCCTGCAGAGGGAGAAGATGAGAATATTTGATATGTAGGATAGTGGAACTCGTATTCCAAGAATGCAGATTACATTGCCAATAAATGCAGTGTTCCCTGTATATAGGTCATGGCTTCATTTTACATCTTTTAGTCCATCAGCTTACCAACAGAACAACTCAGAATTCAGCCTATCCATTCACTAGAGATCGGTGACATCACTGAGAATGCAGCCTATCCATTCACTACAGATCGGCGACATCACTGAGAATGCAGCCTATCCATTCACTACAGATCGGCGACATCACTGAGAATGCAGCCTATCCATTCACTAGAGAGCGGTGACATCACTGAGAATGCAGCCAATCCATTCACTAGAGACCGATGACATCACTGAGAATAACCAGTGACATCACTGAGAATGCAGCCTATCCATTCATCAGAAACCAGGGACATCACTGAGAATGCTGCCTATCCATTCACTAGAGACCGGTGATATCACTGAGAATGAAGCCTATCCATTCACTAGAGAGCGGTGACATCACTGAGAATGCAACCTATCCATTCAGTGGAGACCAATGACATCACTGAGAATGCAGCCTATCCATTCACTAGAGAGCGGTGACATCACTGAGAATGCAACCTATCCATTCACTAGAGACCGGTGACATCACTGAGAATGCAGCCTATCCATTCACTAGAGAACGGTGACATCACTGAGAATGCGGCCTGTCCATTCACTAGAGACCAGTGACATCACTGAGAATGCAGCCTATCCATTCACTAGAGACTGGTGACATCACTGAGAATGCAGCCTATCCATTCACTAGAGAGCGGTGACATCACGGAGAATGCGGCCTGTCCATTCACTAGAGACCGGTGACATCACTGAGAATGCAGCCTATCCATTCACTAGAGACCGGTGACATCACTGAGAATGCAGCCTATCCATTCACTAGAGACCGGTGACATCACTGAGAATGCAGCCTATCCATTCACTAGAGAGCGGTGACATCACTGAAAATGCAGCCTATCCATTCACTAGAGACCGGTGACATCACTGAGAATGCAGTCTATCCATTCACTAGAGACCGGTGTAAATTGCTGTTTCATTTGAATATTAGGAAGAATATGATCACTTTCTTAGAAAACATTTTCAGCCAATATGGTGCAGCAATGCTGCGGCTCACAATGAGGAAAACAAGCTCTGAGCCCTCTTCACCTGATATATCTTATATGTTTGGGGGTAAAGGTTTATTCTTGACTTGAGTACCCCTCCAAATTTAATTCCATTCACATGTATTTTTACACATACATGGAGATTTCGTTGTCTTAGGGAATCATGCAGAAACCGCCATCCTCCCTCTCCTGGGCGCAGATGGTGAAGTGA
Source organism: Glandirana rugosa (assembly GCA_018402905.1). NCBI lineage: Eukaryota > Metazoa > Chordata > Amphibia > Anura > Ranidae > Glandirana > Glandirana rugosa. Next base: position 230,561 of record BLSH010271615.1, on the reverse strand, counting down.
TTAGAGAAGGACACGTCTTTCCGAGTTGCCGGTGTAATCAGAAGAGGTCTAATGCTTTCCCTTTGTTGTCACGGTGAGGATTTGGGAAGATAAGGCTTGTTATTGAATCCACATTAGTCCGGCTGCACAGTTTATCTGTCTGAAGGTCTGTAACATCAAACTGTTTCTTCCCAGAGATATCAATACAATTATCCCAGATTACTGAGCCTAGAAATGATCTGGCCCTAAGACACACTTCCGTTAACTCGTTCCTCCCCGTACGTAACTCCGGGTTACTTTCTGCAGAGCAGCTAGCCTCTTAGGGTACAGATGACTAAGACTCTTCAGTCCAGGACCGTCTAAGATTTGCTTACTGAACACCAGGTTCTTCCTTCCATACAGGTCATGGGGGGGTCTAACCCTAGGACCTCTAAGAGGCTTAGCAATAATCTTATTGGGGCTCCCGTGATACCTCATACATCAACCAGGATGCAAACTGTGGATCTGAAGAGCATCACCCACATCATTGCCTGGGAACACCTGGCAGAGCCAGATTAACCAGTACCCCTACAGAGCCCAAAAAATTGTATTGGGTTCTGTCCTCTTTCCTCCATACACAAGTACACAAGTTTTTCCAATAATCCCCCCCAAGTCAAAAAGCAAATGTCCAGATGGGATTTCCATTCCCTTGATAGAAAGGCAAATACGTTACAAAATCCAACATCAGACAAAGGTAGCCATTTCTTCACAGCCATACAGTTTGTATCTTCCAAAGTAACACAACTCCAAATGGAGAGGTCCAATGGTCACACACTTAAAATAAGCATCACAAGACACTCTTTTTCAAAAGAAACAGAAAATGTTCTCCTTCCCTTCCATGTCCACCAAGGAGCAGACCCAACCTTTCCCCAAAGGAGAGTGCAGAGCCTTCCAAACACTCACATGGTGGATTTCTAAGTGTGCACTATGGAAGTGGAGTTTCTCCTTAACTTCCTTCCATGGTTGACCCAAGTCATCCAACTGAACCAAATTGGCTCCATCCACCAGTCCTTAAAAACCCCTCAAGCAATCATTGAAAATTGCTGGGAATAGGCGCCCAGCACCATCTGGGCTGGACTCCCAATTGAAGGGCCTTAGATCCCTCTACATGCAATTTGCTCCCCTACTAGCACTCAGTGAAAGATGGATGGTCATGAGAGGATGAGCCCTGAGCTGGAATTATAAGCCAAGAACATGGTCAGCATGTCCAGAAATGACCTGTAGATCCAAAAGAAAGAAGCCAGTGGCACAATGTAGAATACCTTGAGAGTAAAACTTTATTTATCTGGAACAAACATGAAGCTCCTGCCTGGAACCTCTTCCTCCGATTTATTTCACCCAAAAATAGGCTGAAACGTAAAGACGTGCTTAATCCCAAACTAGCAGAGTAAACCCTTAAGTGGGGATATCAACCATATTCTATAGTGCTTGTGAAATACACTTTTCAAGTGCATAAACTGTGCTTAATCCCAAACTAGCAGGATAAACCCCTAGACAGGGATGTTGAACATAAATTCTTATAATGCATGTGAAATACAAATTCATAAGTAAATAAAACAACTCATTAATCATATACAATACTGTAAGGACATATTGTGAAAAAAATATGAAAATAAAATTGAATAGTCCCAATTTTTGTGTAAGAAAGCCGTATTAAAAATTAAGTGGAAATAATGAAAAACATCCAAAGTCCTGTGCAAGTTCAAGGAAGAAACAGGTTCACTCTGATTTTCCACCACCAAAGATCATGTAGACACCTCCAGTGACAAGAAAGGGGTATATAAAACCCTTACCAGAAACGCAGACCCACTATCACTAGTAAGGGTCAAACTCGCTGGCAGATATAGCCCTCTGCAGGGTCTTAGGGGGATAGCAGATCGATCCTTCTATGTTCCCAAAGCTCCGTGGCATCCACAGCAGGACTGAATGGTTAAACAGCGGACCTCAAGGATCTCCCTCACCACATATCATAAAAAGATAAGGGCCACATAGCGTAATACTCTAACGCAGTTTTATTAAAACAAGAACTAAAACAAGGTACTCACATTGTAAGATCAGATTATGCGCATTAATTAACAGTAGCCAGCAGATTTAGACAGAACGCCCGTCCTCGCGGGATACAGCATGCGGCGTGGTGACGTCAGTACGCAGACTCCGCCCTACATGTTTCGTGATAGGTCACGTCTTCCTGGGGCATTTTTTAATTTGATACTTTATATGGTGGAATATCGCACCTTTCATTGTTGCAGCTGCTGTAAGATATAGTCTTTTATCTTAGCGCGGTATTTTTTTGAATATTTGTGAAACGTAAAGACCCCTAAGGCAAGTCAAAACCTAACTGACCTTAAACCTACACCCACCCCCCATTCCAAAGGCCCATACACACAATCAGAAAATCATATGAAAAATACTGCTTTCGAAGAGATCATACGATAATCTGATCGTTAGGACAGGTTTTTCGAGAGCCGATCGCGACAATTCATGCGATATTACCTGATTGGACAAGCAAGGACATTTTTTCTCGTACGATACCAGATCGTATGATTTTCGTTTAATCAGTAAAGTTGTCATTTGAAAATACAATACAATACATCACATTACATCACTTCAGAATTTTTATTCTGTCATATGAGAATTTTCGTAAACTTTAGTAAACTCTTCATTTTCGATATGAGATTAGCATGCAAATAAAAAAATGGATGATCATTCATCTGACAATCTCATCTTGTGTACAAGGCATTAGCCTATGCTACCTACCCTGTAAAAGGAAAGATGCCTTTACTTGTGCTGTGAAAAGTAATTGCTCCCCCACCCCTTTGCTAAATCATGAGTCATTACACCATCATAATTGCCCCTGACATCATTGCCCCATCATCATTGCCGCCACCAGTCATAATTGCCCCGTCATCATTGCCCCATCATAATTGCCACATTATAATTGCCCCTGACATCATTGCCCCATCATCATTGCCGCCCCAGTCATAATTGCCCCGTCATCATTGCCCCATCACAATTGCCTCTGACATCATTGCCCCATCATCATTGCCGCCACCAGTCATAATTGCCCCGTCATCATTGCCCCATCACAATTGCCCCGTCATAATTGCCCCCTCATAATTGCCCCTGACATCATTGCCCATCATCATTGCCGCCCCAGTCATAATTGCCCTGTCATCATTGCCCCATCATAATTGCCACATGATAATTGCCCCAATCATTCTGCCCCCTCATAATTGCACCTGCATTATTGCCCCCTTGTGCTGTCCCCCTAGGCTCTGCTAACAGAGCTGATTTACTGTTTGGAAGCAATGCAAATTCTATGGCCGGGAAATTACTATTGTCTCCTGGCTAAGGGGCGGGGACATCCTCTAACCCTCCCATTGCTATGAAAACCTGACCCACAAGCCATTACACAGCTTATACAGCACAGAGCATGTGCGAGATTTGCAGGTGCATTATGGGAAGAGAGATTGAAGGGAATCAGGAAGAGATACGCTGTGGCTTCAGGATGCCCACACAGAAGATGGCCACGCTCTGCTGTAATTTTATAAGGTAAGAAAGAAATCGATGCTGCTATCATGATGAGCAAACCTCAGTATACAGCATACCTTTATTATAATACAATAAGAATGACTTTTAAAGAGGTATTTTTGTCTTAAATGTTGAATTTTGGCCGGAACACCGCTTTAAGCACATTATTTGGAAAGCGGAGTTAAATTTCACTTGCCACACATTGTCCTAATTACTTAGAAATCACCTAAATAGAAGCTGTCTGACAAAGTGAAGCGCATTAAAGATCTAAAAAAGCAACACATCATGCCGTGATCTAAAAAAAATTCAAGAACAGATGATGAGAAACAAAGTAAGTGACCTCTACCAGTCTGGAAAAAGGTCACAGAGCCATTTCTAAGGCTTTGGGACTCCAGTGATCCAGGGTGAGAGCCGTTATCCACAAATGGAGAAACTTTGGAATTGTGAACACCCCCAGGAGTGGCCGGCCTACCAAATTTACTCCAAGAGCACAACGATGACTCATCCAAGAGGTCATAAAAGAACCCAGAACAACATCTAAAGAGCTGCAAGCCTCACTTTTTTTGTTTATGATTCAACAATAACAGAGAGACTTGGCAAAAATGGCCTCCATGGGAGAGTTTGAAGGCCAAAGCCACTGCTGACCTAAAAGAACACAAAGGATTGTCTCACATTTGCCAAAAACATCTTAAATATCCCCAAGACTTTTGGGCAAATATTTTGTGGACTGATGAGACAAAAGTTGTACTTTTTGATAGGTGTGCATCCATTACCTCTGGTGTAAAACTAACACAGCATTTCATAAAAAGACGACTTGCCAAAACTTGATGGAACCATGAATTCTGCACCAGGAAATACTGAAGGAGAATTGTCCGGCCATCAGTTCCCGACCTCAAGCTCAAGCGCACTTGGGTTAGGCAGCAGGACAATAATCAGAAACGCACCAACAAGTCCACCTCTTAATCGTTAAAAAAAACAAGATGAAGGTTTTGGAGTTGCCTAGTCAAAGTCTGGACTTAAATCCAATTGAGATGCTGTGGGATGACCTTAACCACTTCAGCCCCGGAAGGATTTCACACTTTAGGACCAGAGCACTTTTTGCGATTCGGCACTGCGTCGCTTTAACTGACAATTGCGCGGTCGTGCGACATTGTGCCCAAATTAAATTTGCGTCCTTTTTTTCCCACAAATAGAGCTTTCTTTTGGTGGTATTTGATCATCGCTGCGTCATTTCTGATCGCCGCTATAAGCAAAAGAAGAGCGACAATTTTCAAAAAAAAACCCCCAAATTTCTTACTTTTTGCTAAAATACAAATCCAAAAAAAAAAATACAAAAAAACATTTTTTTTCATCGGTTTTGGCCGATTTATATTCTTCCTCATATTTGTGATAAAAAAAATCGCAATCTGCGTTTATTGATTGGTTTGCGCAAAAGTTGCCGCGTTTACGGATGATGAGAATTCATTTCTGGGGTTTTTATTTTTTACTAGTAATGGCGGCGATCTGCGATTTTTAGCGGTATTGCGATATTGCGGCGGACATGTCGGACCATTTTGACACTTTTTTGGGACCATTGGCATTTATACAGCGATCAGTGCTATAAAAATGCACTGATTATTGTGTAAATGCCATTGGCAGTGAAGGGGTTAACCTGCAGGGGGCGCTCTAAGGGTTAACTGTGTTCCCTCAGTGTGTTCTAACTGTATGTGGGCTGCCCTAGCAGGGGAAGGGAAGTGATCACAGCGTCCATGTAGAGGAAGGCTGTCCTTCCCCCTCTCACAGAACGGAGATCCGTGTTTACTTACACGGACCTCCATTCCAGTGTTGTCAACCTCCCGCAGCGTTTTTTACTGGCAAAACATGGAAAATTTACTGGCGGAGCACATTTTTTACTGGCAACCTGAAAAATAACTGAACTCCTATTAAAAACTAAGACAATTGATATTTAAACCCAACATGGAAACACTGACAATACCCATATCAAGTAGTTTGCCCGGTTTACACTTAAAAAGTCAGCACAGCATGACAAATTTCAGACCCTGATATTTACAGACAGTTGTAGAAATCACAGATTTTTACAAACTGTCAGTAAATTTACTGGCGGTTGGCAACACTGCTCCATTCTTTCAGTGCGGGGGGGCATCGCGGGTAGCCGGCGGCGATCGAGTCCGCCGCACCTGCTCCCTGGCCCCCCCCCCCAATACAGTGAGCGCGCGGGCACACCTCCGGCAGCACGCGCGCGCTCACAGTGCACGATCTCGCAGCCGCCGTCGTATGACGGTGGTTTGCGATATCGAGCCACTTTGTCGCCGTCAACCTGTGGTTGAAGGTCTGCAAGTGGTTAAACAGGCCATTCATGCTGAAAAACCCTCCAATGTGGCTGAAATAAACCAATTCCGCAAAGAAGAGTGGCCAGTTTTGACAAATGCTTGATTGCAGTTGTTGCCGCCAAAGGTGGCACAACCAGTTATTAGGTTTAGGGGGCCACATAGGGCCAGGCAGGTTTGGGCAGCTTTTTTTTCCTTAATAAATGAAATCATTTAAAAACTGCATTTTGTATTTACTCGGGTTATCTTTGTGTAATATTAAAATTTGTTTGATGATCTGAATCATTTAAAGTAGTTGTAAAGGCAGAAGGTTTTTTTATCTTAAAGCATTTTATGCATTAAGATTAAAAAAACCTTCTGTGTGTAGCAGCCCCCCCAGCACCCCCCTAATTACTTACCTGAGCCCCTCTCTCTCCAGCAATGTCCACGAGTGTCTTAGCTGTCCCAGACACTCCTCCTGATTGACTGAGACACAGCAGCGGCGCCATTGGCTCCCACGGCTGTCAATCAAAGTCAGTTAGCCAATCAGGGGAGAGAGAGGACGGGCCGGGTCAGGGCTCCGTGTCTGAATGGATACATGGAGCTGTGACTCGGCTCGGGTGCCCCCATAGAGAGCTGCTGGCTGAGGGGGCACTCGATAAGAGGGAGAGGCCAGGAGAGCAGAAAAGGGAACCAGAAAGAGGAGGAACCGGGCTGCTCTGTGCAAAACCAACTGCACAGAGGAGGTAAGTATAACATGTTTGTTATTTAAAAAAAAAAAATAGACTTTACAATCACTTTAAATGTGACAAATATGTAGGGTGGAAACAACTAATCGATTAATCGGCCAGCCGATTAGTTGGCCTGCATACAGAATGCATTGTTTACATATCAGGTATTACAGTGCAGCACACATACAGCTCAGTACACTGCCCATACATGTCAGTAAGTGTCTAAGAACTTGTGAATGTGAATGTGCGAGGAGCGGTGCTTCATGGGACATGTAGTCCTGGGCAGGAAGTGAGTGGTTCTAAAGGCAGGCACTTTCTTTACCTTGCGATAGGGGGCGCTCTATACTATACTTTGCAGCTTGCTGTTGGGGCACTCTGAAGGCAGGAGGAGCAAGAAGTGTCGGTGAGGGACCCCAGAAGAGGAGGATCTGGGCTGCTCTGTGCAAAACCATTACACAGAGCAGGTAAGTTAAGCATGTTTGTTGTTTTAACTAAAAAAAAACAAGGCTTTAACCACTTGCCGACCACAGTCTGACGGCGACAGAGTGGCTCGTTATCGCAAACCTGTGATAACTTGTGCTGTGCGCGCGCTCACTGTGTTCGGGGGGGAGCCAGGGAGTGGGTAGGGCGGACTCGATCGCCGCCGGCTACCCGCAATGGCCCCCCCACAGTGAAAGAACGTAGGTCCGTGTAAGTAAACACGGATCTCCGTTCTCATAGAGGGGGGAAGGGCGATGATCACAGGCTTCCTGTATATGGAAGCCGTGATCATCCCCCTTCCCTAGCCAGGGCAGCCCACACACAGTTAGAACACGCCCAGGGAACACAGTTAACCCTTAGAGCGCCCCCTGCAGGTTAACGCATTCACTGCAAATGGCATTTATACAGTAATCAGTGCATTTTTATAGCACTGATCACTGTATAAATGCCAATGGTCCCAAAAAAGTGTCAAAATGGTCCGACATGTCAGCCACAATATCGCAGTACCGCTAAAAATCGCAGATCGCCGCCATTACTAGTATAAAAAAAAAACCCAGAAATGAATTCTCATCATCCGTAAACGTGGCAACTGTTGCGCAAACCAATCAATAAACGCCGATTGCGTTTTTTTAACCAAAAATATGAGGAAGAATATAAATCGGCCAAAACTGATGGAAAAAAATGTTTTTTTATTTTTTATTTTTTTGGATTTGTATTTTAGCAAAAAGTAAGAAATTTGGGTTTTTTGCAAAATTGTCGCTTTTCTTTTGTTTATAGCGGCAATCAGAAATGACGCAGAGAGGATCAAATACCACCAAAAGAAAGCTCTATTTGTGGGAAAAAAAGGACGCAAATTTTGACGCACGACCGCACAATTGTCAGTTAAAGAGACGCAAAGCCGAATCGCAAAAAGTGCTCCGGTCCTAAAGTGGGAAATCCTTCCGGGGCTGAAGTGGTTAAAGACTCAGGGAAGATCAGCATTGGATCCCAGAGGAGGTGGAGAATGATAGACTGGAGGTAATAGAAGGCATTACAATCACATTTAAAGTAAACTTTTACCAGTATTGTGCATTATATTTAAAACGATCATCCAGGAAAAAAAAAGTCTCAAATTTTAGTCCTACTTTAATATAAAAGATTTCTATCTCCCTTCCACCCTTCATATAACTTCATGTCTGACTCCTAATTAAAATGCCCATATATCCTACTTCTGGGTGTAATTATTATTATATATGTGATATAGGAAATATATGCGATTACTTTCACTGTTTCACTGTTTCACAGTATAAATGAACTCGGCACAGTGGTGTAGTGGATAGCACTGTCGCCTAGCAGCAAAAGGGTCACTGGTTCGAATCCCGACCACGACACTACCTGCCTGGAGTTTGCATGTTCTCCCTGTGCCTGCGTGGGTTTCCTCCGGGTTCTCCGGTTTCCTCCCACACTCCAAAGACATGCTGGGAGGTAAATTAGATCCTGTCTAAATTGGCCCCTAGTATGTGTATGAATGTGAGTTAGGGACCTTAGATTGTAAGCTCCTTGAGGGCAGAGATTGATGTGAATGTACAATGTATATGTAAAGCGCTGCGTAAATTGACGGCGCTATATAAGTACATAAAATAAATAAATAAACTCCTTATAGCAGCGATTTATCTGCTCTCTTTGTACTATAAACGGCTCATTTTAGTTTTTTAACCCCATTATGACCGGTGATACAAAAAAAGCATGCTGCTGCGACTAAACGTCTTAGGCCTGGTTCTCACCTATGCGTTTTTTGGTGCAGAAACGCACTGCAGTTCATTTAACATGGTTTTCTATGGGACACGTTCACATCTACGCTTTTTTTCAGCCGCTGCGTATTTGGAAAAGGTCAAGGACTTAACGCAAAACGGTGCTTTTTTGGTTCCATATACTTCAATAGAGAAGCTGCAGAAAGGCATGCAGTGCGTTTTTGCAGCAATTTGTGTTTTTTAATCTGCCCAACAACAAAATGGCCAAAAAAAAAAAAAAAAAGCATTAAAAACGAAAATCTCCGCAAAATCCAGTGAGCAAAAAATCAAAACGCACGCTTACATGTTTCTGAAAAGCGTAATTATAAGGGCAGACTTTTAGCTATTCACGTACCGGTCGTATTCCGAGCCAAGTGTGGATACGTCAAACGAAAACTAAAGGCAAAGACGCCACGAAAAACGACACGCAAAACTAAAAAACGAGTGACCTAAAACGCCTCTAAAAGCAAAAATTACGAAAAAAAAAAAAAAA
>BLSH010271615.1:206209-216648 GCA_018402905.1 Glandirana rugosa | reverse complement strand
CGGCGTACGCAAAGGCAAACCCCCCCCCCCCCCCAAAAAAAAATATTGAGGCCTCCCACATATACACACATACAAACGGAAACGCATGCGGCGGGGCGGCTACACCTGAAATTGTCGATTGCGATGCACATGTTACATATCGCCGCTCATGCTGGAATGAGAGCAATAATTCTAGCACCAGACTTCCTTTGTAAAACACTAAACTGGTGACCTACAGGGTACTGAAGTTTGTCGCCATTTCACGGACGCGCAAAAATTTAAGGTTTGACATGTTGGGTATCTATTTACTCAGTGCAACCTTATCTTTTATATTTTACCAAAAAAATGGGTAATTTATTGCATTTTTTTAACCTTCATGGTAATATTGTGACATAAAAAATTGGGACTACCACTATTTTATTCTCTAGGTTGTCTGCTTTCATAAAATGTGTAATGTTTGGGGGTTTTGTGTAAACTTCAGGCCTAAAATTATTTTTTAAAATGAACGTAAAAATGGCTCTGGCAGCAAAAGGGTTAAAGGTAAGTTCACCTTCGGGAACATGTTCCAACCGTAAGCTTTGTTGGTTAAAAAAAATGGCTCCTAACTTTTTTAGCTGGCTCTTAGAGTAAAAGCAAATTTGTTAACCCCCGGTGTATGGTCACCTTAACCGCTTGCTTACTGGGCACTTATACCCCCTTCCTGCCCAGGCCAATTTTCAGCGCTGTCACACTTTGAATGACAATTGCGCAGTCATGCAACACTGGACCCAAACTATTTTTTTTCAAATTTTTTCACACAGAGATTTCTTTTGGTGATATTTGATCACCACTGGGGTTTTTATTTTTTTTTGCTAAATAAACGAAAAAAGACCAAAAATTTAAAAAAAAAATCACTGATGTGCACTGATGGATACTGGTGAGGCTGCACTGATGGGCAATGATGAGGCTGCCCTGATGGGCACTGATAGGTGGCACTGATGGGCATGGATAGGTGGCACTGATGAGGAAGCACTGATGGGGAAGCACCGATGGGCACTGATGAGGCTGCACTGATGTGCACTGATGAGGCTGCACTGATGGGCACTGATAGGCATGGATAGGTGGCACCGATGAGGCAGCACTGATGGGGCAGCAGTGATGATGCAGCACTAATGGGCACTGATGAGGCAGCACTAATGAGGCTGCACTGATGAGGCGGTACTGATGGGCACTGATGAGGCGGTACTGATGGGCATGGATAGGTGGCACTAATGAGGCAGCACTGATGGGCATTGATGAGGCAGCACTAATGGGCACCCTGGAGGCAGCACTAATGGGCACAATGAGGCAGCACTGATGGGCACTGATGAGGCAGCAGTGATGGACACTGATGAGGCAGCACTGATGGACACTGATGAGGCAGCACTGATGGACACTGATGAGGCAGCACTGATGGGCACTAATGATGCAGCACTGATAGGCAGCACTGATGAGCAGGGATAGGTGGCACTGATAAGTGACACTGATGAGGAGATACTGATTGGGTACTGATTGGGTACACTGGTAGGCACTGATGGGGTTGCACTGATAGGCAGCACTGATAGGTAACACTGATAAGGAGGCACTGATGGGCACTGATTGGCAGCACTGGAGGGCACTCTTGGGACTGCACTGATTATCACTGCGGATGTCCCTTTAACACAAGCTGGCTATTGGCTTTCCTTGTCCCTGACTTGAGTTGACATATGTGATCAGCTGTCATTGGGCGCAGTCGATCACGTGATCAGCCAAGTCCTACTGACGTCCTCCAGGCAAAGTAAGCCCATGCCGTAACCGTCACACGGCTACAGCGCAGGCAGCAACAGGTTAAAGCTTGGCGCACACTATACAATATCCTTTACCACACACCTAAGCAATCCATTCATTTTGTATCCAGTCAGGCAAGCAACACACAGCTGATGGCAGAGGTTGTACAATCAGATTGTGCGGTGTATGGCCAGTTTTAGAGCCACATTTTCTTTTCAGCTCAGAAAGCTCTGTGGTTGAACCCTGTGCTGGGGCCAGGACACTGCGCAGGCAAAAACTGAAGATTTTTATTAGTTAGATGAAGAAGTGTTAGAGATTTTCTGGCAGGCAACCCTGAGATCTGGAGTTTCTGGTCTCCTAAAAGCTTCAGCGAATACTTCAGACCATTATATTTCCTTTACATCGTTCAATCATTTAATCAAATCTCTTGGAATTAAATTTGTATTTTTCGATGACGTTCGAGGAACCGTAAAACAAGTGCCTGGCGGGGAACACAGATTTTTTTTTTTTTTTTTAAGAAACCTGCATTTTTATTTTTTTCTTCTTTAATTTGGAATCAGACAGATCCATCATACGTGAAAACAGGCCTTCGATTAAAAAGAAGAATAGCGAAACCCCAAAGCGGTCCCCAGAGAAGGGACTGTAAAACGTCCCGGCTGGACCCTTCATTACTCGGGTTTGATGAATATTCAGCGCTCCGAGTCCCGGACCTCACAAATCTCCCCTGACAAGCTGACAGCCACAATTTCCATGAATGACAAGATGACTGCTGGCAGTCAAAGAGTTAACCTGCTGCCATCTAGTGGGGAAAGAGGAGAACAGGCGGACAAATTCTTTATTAGAGGGTCCGGTCGTCCTAAAGTGATACTCCGGATACAGATGGAGCCTAGAGGGCCAAGTCACCGGCTGGAGATTTTCGATAGAGAGAGGACTGCAGTGGTATGAGTTCCCTGCCATAATTCCCACCTCAGCTGGTTGTTCCTTTATATGTATAGAGGACAAGAGACCGCCCTGTAATGCAGGGGTGCTCCACTAACTTCATATAGGGGGCTCCGACAGTGGCACCTAAAGGGCCACACATAATATTCAGTGCATACAATAGTAGGGAAAACTGTCACGCTGCAATTGTGTCACATTACTATACAAGTATAGAATAGTGTATAAGTATCACGTCAGAGACAGGAGATGGTCAGAGACTGCAGACGTGATGCAAGAGATGGTCAGAGACTGCAGACATGATACAAGAGATGGTCAGAGACTGCAGACATGATACAAGAGATGGTCAGAGACTGCGGACATAGTACAAGAGATGTTCAGAGACTGCGGACATAGTACAAGAGATATTCAGAGACTGCGGACATGATACAAGAGATGATCAGAGACTGCGGATATGATACAAGAGATATTCAGAGACTGCAGACATGATACAAGAGATGTTCAGAGAATGCAAACATGATACAAGAGATAGTCAGAGACTGTGGACATGAGACAGTCAGAGACTACAGACATGATACAAGAGATGTTCAGAGACTGCAGACATGATACAAGAGATGGTCAGAGACTACAGACATGATACAAGACATGGTCAGAGACTGCAGACATGATACAAGAGATGTTCAGAGACTCCGGACATGATACAAGAGATGTTCAGAGACTACAGACATGATACAAGAGATGGTCAGAGACTGCAGACATGATACAAGAGATGTTCAGAGACTCCGGACATAATACAAGAGGTGTTCGGAGACTGCAGACATGATACAAGAGATGTTCAGAGACTGCGGACATGATACAAGAGATGTTCAGAGACTGCGGACATGATACAAGAGATGATCAGAGACTGCGGATATGATACAAGAGATGTTCAGAGACTGCAGACATGATACAAGAGATGTTCAGAGACTGCGGACATGATACAAGAGATAATCAGAGACTGCAGATATGATACAAGAGATATTCAGAGACTGCGGATATGATACAAGAGATGTTCAGAGACTGCGGACATGAGACAGGAGATGGTCAGAGACTGCAGACATGATACAAGAGATGATCAGAGACTGCGGATAAGATACAAGAGATGTTCAGAGACTGCGGACATGAGACAGGAGATGGTCAGAGACTGCGGACATGATACAAGAGATGATCAGAGACTGCGGATATGATACAAGAGATATTCAGAGACTGCAGACATGATACAAGAGATGTTCAGAGACTGCGGACATGATACAAGAGATGTTCAGAGACTGCGGACATGTTACAAGAGATGTTCAGAGACTGCGGACATGATACAAGAGATGGTCAGAGACTGCGGACATGATACAAGAGATGATCAGAGACTGCGGATTTGATACAAGAGATATTCAGAGACTGCGGACATGATACAAGAGATGTTCAGAGACTGTGGACATGATACAAGAGATGTTCAGAGACTGCGGACATGGTACAAGAGATGGTCAGAGACTGCGGACATGATACAAGAGATGATCAGAGACTGCAGATTTGATACAAGAGATATTCAGAGACTGTAAACATGATACAAGAGATGATCAGAGACTGCGGACATGATACAAGAGATGATCAGAGACTGCGGACATGATACAAGAGATGATCAGAGACTGCGGATTTGATACAAGAGATATTCAGAGACTGCGGACATGATACAAGAGATGATCAGAGACTGCGGACATGATACAAGAGATGATCAGAGACTGCGGACATGATACAAGAGATGATCAGAGACTGTGAACATGATACAAGAGATGTTCAGAGACTGCGGACATGAGACAGGAGATGGTCAGAGACTGCGGACATGAGACAGGAGATGGTCAGAGACTGCGGACATGATACAAGAGATGGTCAGAGACTGCAGACATGATACAAGAGATGGTCAGAGACTGCGGACATGATACAAGAGATGATCAGAGACTGTGAACATGATACAAGAGATGATCAGAGACTGCGGACATGATACAAGAGATGGTCAAAGACTGCAGACATGATACAAGAGATGGTCAGAGACTGCAGACATGATACAAGAGATGTTCAGAGACTGTGGACATGATACATTTGCAGTGTGTTTATGTTGACGTGAATGGAGGCTTTTGGGGAGCGGTAAGGGCTTGTTTACACTTGCAGTGCTCTCACAAGCGGTCAGATGACTTTGTATCTCCTCCTCACCAACTGCTTTAACCCCTTGGACCCCTCACTTGCAAGCCGCAACTGCAAATGTTGCATGCGGTTGCAGAGCAGCCCCATTCACTTTCTGAATGCAGCAGGGGGTATAATGCTGGCTAAGAAGGAAGGCATTGCGGCTGCGGCATGTGTACATCTCTGGACGCTGCCTCTGCAGTTAAAGTGGGGGGTTAGCTGCGGTGTTTTACCACCCCCCAACCTCTAGTGCGAATGAGCCCTAAAGCCAGCTGCACGCTAAATGTCAGATACCTTTTGGGGCAATGCAAACACAACTATGTGAACAACACTGTCCGCTGCAATGTACATAGTTGACACAGAGTGCTCACAGGCTTCTGAAACGCTCGCCAATGTAAACTTAAGGCCCGTACACACGATCCAAAAATCGGGCGAAAAATACCGCATACGATGCGATCGTACGATAATCGGATCGTTAGTACACAGCTTACGAGAGCCGATCATGACAGTTCATCCGATAATATCCGATCGGACATGCATGAAAATTTTGATCGTATGATACCAGATCGTACGATTTTCGTTTAATCAGTAGAGTTGTCATCCCAAAATACAATACAAATACACTACAACACATGACATCACTTCCGATTTTTTATTCTGTTGTACGAGAATTTTCGTGACTTTAGTAAACTCTTCCGATTCGATCTGAGATTAGCATCTAATAAAAAAACGACGATCTGTTGTCTGACTTTCGGGCCGTGTGTATGGGGGCTTAAGCCTTAGGCTGCATTCACACAGGGGCGACCCCACTTCAGTGCGACTTTGCTAGGCGATTTCAGCGCGACTTTCAGCGTGACTTCAGGCGACTTACAACACGACTTATGCCAGGCGACTTTGCCTGTGGCCAATCAGAGAAGGGAGGGAGGGGGTTGCCCCAAATAAATTCTATTCTTTTCCACTATAAAGTCGCTTGTATTTAGATGAAGGATCCGACTTGGAGGCGACTTCTGTCGAATTCTATGGGCACAAGTCGGATAGAAGTCGCCTCCAAGTAGTACAGGAACCTTTTCTGAAGTCGCCTTGAAGTCGGAGCGACTTCAGTAGTGTACATTAAGACGGCTCCCAGCCACTTCAATGGGATTTCAGATGTCAAGTGACTTGGGGCGACTTGAAACAACGCAAGTCGGGTCGCAAGTCGCCCCTGTGTGAATGCAGCCTTATGGAAAATGGCTCCCATTCACTTCAATGGGATTTCAGATGTCAAGTGACTTGGGGCGACTTGAGACAACGCAAGTCGGATCGCAAGTCGCCCCTGTGTGAATGCAGCCTTATGGAAAATGGCTCCCATTCACTTCAATGGGATTTCAGATGTCAAGTGACTTGGGGCGACTTGAGACAACTCAAGTCGGATCACAAGTCGCCCCTGTGTGAATGCAGCCTTATGGAAAATGGCTCCCATTCACTTCAATGGGATTTCAGATGTCAAGTGACTTGGGGCGACTTGAGACAACTCAAGTCGGATCGCAAGTCGCCCCTGTGTGAATGCAGCCTTAGGCTAGGTTCACGCTGCTGCGAACTCTACTGCGAATTTAAGCCGTTGCGATAGATTAAATTCGCAAGTCATCTCCAACAACATAGGGTTCTATCAGGGCAGTTCACACTGATGCGTTGCGAATCGAATCCGTGAAAAAAAAGGGTCCTGTGCGAGTTTGATCCGCGTGCGATGCTGTGCGTTGCGAATTCAGCTCCATAGACTAAAATAGAACACGGATTGAAAACGCAATCTCCCATTCACATCACTGCGATGGCTTCCCCCTCCAACTCCAGCTACAGCTCTGCAGTAGATTCGCACCAACACAGGTAGAAATCGCACTTGTGTCTGAACTGAAAAAACTCGCATCGCAATCGTATTAAATACTCAGAAAATTTGCACCGCAGCAGCCTTATGGAAAATGTTCTTTTTGAATAAAAAAAGTTATGAATAATAAAAAAAAAAAGATACAAATGTTTCTTCTTTGAAATGACACCGTTACTTTTCAAATAGAAGTTCCATCCTACAAAAGGGACACTGCGGCCCCCCCAAATAAGAGGCAGGCGTCCCAGAATCCCGGACTCATTTATTTTCTCATCCTGTAAACTTTTAACGAGACCTTCAGAGTGTGAAAGTAAAGCAGAATTGGGTGACGCATGCGTGTGTTTGGGCGCTGCGAGGTTGATATATGGACCTGTCCTATGGGGAGCGGCTCTGTACTCCAAATACTAACAATTATTTATGAGCCAAATCTCGATTTATACTCCCTGTTGTCCTGTTACATTCAAGTGTGGATTTAATGTAAGTCCGTGTATTAGCAGCACTCACAAACCATTAATACCGACCAGGAGTGGAGTCCCTACATGGGTAAGGACCCCAGTGCCAACTGCAGGCAGGCCCCCACCTTGTTGCCCTATTAAGGCTCCCCACCCCATATTATTGCTCAATTAGGCAGAACAGAAAAATGCAGCCACAAGATCCTCTATGTAGCGCTTACCCCCTAAGAAGTCGCTGTTTTCTCATAGTTACATAGCAGGTAAGGTTGAATAAAGACAATAGTCCATCCAGTTCAACCAGAGTTGGTGGACGTGTGTCAGTGTCTATAATTATTTCCTATATCCCTGTATGTTGTGTTCTTTAAGATGCACGTCCAAGAGTCTTTTAAAAATAACCATACTCCCCACTGCCACCACCAATTGTGGAAGAGAGTTCCACATCCTTATTGCCTTGACAGTGAAGAACCCCCTGCGCAGTTCAACCCCCGGAAGGATTTACCCCCTTCCTGACAAGAAAACTTTTTGGGATTCAGCACTGCGTCGCTTTAACTGACAATTGCGCGGCCGTGCAACGTTGCACCCAAAAGAAAATCGACGTCCTTTTTTCCCCACAAATAGAGCTTTCGTTTGGTGGTATTTGATCACCTCTGTGGTTTTTATTTTTTGTGCTATAAACAAATAAAGAGCCACAATTTTGAAAAAGAAGCAATATTTTTTTATTTTTTGCCAAAAAAAAAAACAAATTAAAAAAAAACAAATTTCTTCCTCAGTTTAGGCCAATATATATTCTTCTACATATTTTTGGTAAAGAAAAAAAAATCGCAATAAGCTTATATTTATCGGTTTGCGTAAAAGTTATAGCGTCTACAAACTATGGGAATAGATTTATGGTGTTTTTATTTGTTTGTTTTTTTTTTACTAGTAATGGCGGAGATCTGCGATTTTTAGCGGGACTGCGATATTGCGGCGGACAGATCGGACACTTTTTTGGGACCAGTGACATTTATACAGCGATCAGTGCTATAAATAGTCACTGATTGCTGTACTGTGTAAACAGGGGAGAGGTGGCAGCCTTAGGCCTGGGGGGCAAGTCCAGTCAAGTGGCCCATTGAGCCACCAAATCAGCTCACCATCCATGCCCACCGGGTTTTATAATGGATATTGATGTTATGAAGCAAGACAAATATGATACAATGCTGTAACATAATTTAATGTTAATAGCAACAAAGGAGGTTTAACAAAAATAATGCATTAATACAGCCTCATCGATGCCCATCAATGCAGCCTGATCAGTGCCCATCAATGAAGTCTCATCAGTGTCCATCAATGCAGCCTCATCAGTGCCCATCAATGCAGCCTCACCAGTGCCCATCCAATGCAGCCTGCAATGCAGAGAGAGGAGAGCCGCCGGATTACAAAGAGCAGGGATCTCCTGCTTAGTCCTGCCTCCTGGACCGGCTCCTATAATAGACATCATCCATGGTAAGGCCAGCCCTGGGTGCCCCCTTATGCTTGCAGTTAGTTGGCGGCCGCTCCCCTGGCCCCTGCTTCCTCCACAAAAAGAAATATTGTCAGCGGGCAATGGCCCCCAGCCATTTCAAATGTAAGTTGGGGTGGCCTGGGGGGCAATTGCCACCCTGCCCCCTGGCCCAGCCCTCCCCTGTGTGTAAATGTCACTGGCAGGGAAGAGGTTAACACTAGGGGCGATCAAAGGGTTAAATGGGTTCCCTGTTAGGTGTTTCTAACCATATGGGATGACTGGGGAAGGAGAGAGATCGTTGTTCCCTATCACAGGGAACAGACGATCACTCTCATCTTCCCTGTCAGAACGGGGATCCGCTTCTTTACACAGGCAGATCCCCGTCCTGTCACTGCGGGGAGCGTTCGCGGATTGCCGGCGGACATGGAGTCTGCCCCACCCGCTGATTGGCTCCCCAGCTAGCCAGTGAGCGCGCACCCACAATACGCACTCCTGCCATACACCTACGGCAAATTGCAAAGGAGAGCCGACCTGCCACAGTCAAACGCGGAGCTGGCAATAATCGCTGTCTTCTCCCGGCGGGGGCAGCTACCCCCGTCTGCCCCGCCCGTCGGGAGAAGACAATGGCCTAGCAGGAGAGATACCCATATCAACATGGTCTGTGCTGATAGGGGATTCAAGTGAATTTCTTTCCTGCAACCACGGGTTGCAGGAAATAAATTTGCTCCGTGTATGGCCTACCTAACACTTTTTTTTTTATAAGATACTTAAATATAAGAAATGTGTCTGGAATTTAATAAGATAGTTAACTCCCTTTAAGTCGTCCTTTCTCTGCACTCGGTGAGTCTCTGCTGGAAGGTTGAACCGGCATGTCCTTTCTCCTGCGTCAGCCGGTGTAATGAGTCAGGGAGAGTGTACATTAAACAAATCTCCATCGTGACCGGGTTAAGTATTCAGGAAAAAAAAAAAGCATTGAATTTCCAGTGCACTATGGCGGTCGTAATGAAACCACAGCATTAAACAGTGATCGCGGCTTGAATCGGAGTAACACATGATATACGTTCCCTGCATGGAAGGTGAGCGCTCAAATAAAACAAACTCGATGCAACTGAAAAATTAGCGAGAACATTCACTGAACTCCTAATCTCTGGTATAGCTTCTAAGGGGACAAATTAAAGAGGTGTTTTCACACTACCAAAAAACTATTTTGTTTTTTTTCTTTTCCATTAGAAGGTAACGTCTGTATTTTGTAAACCCCACCCCCCCTCCAAGTCCCCACACCCCCGAGGGCGTTCCTTCTTTGAATATCTGTATCCTTTTTATACTGGTTGATTTGTAAGTGTTGAAAATTGGATTTACAACTAGAGTTGAGCGAACCTCTGGAAGTTCGGGTTCTGCTGGTCCGTCCGAACTTCGGGACAAAGTCCGGGTCCGGACGGAACCCGAACGATCGCACGGACAACGAACCCCATTGAAATCAATGGGGACCCGAACTTTTATGCACAAAAATGGCTGTAACAAAGTCCTGGAAAGCCCTAGAGGGCTGCAAAAGGAAGTAAAATGGGGGTAAGGGTAGGGCAAGTGCCCTACAAAAAAATGGGGACAGGGAAATAACTGTAAATATTTAAAAAAAAATAAAAACATAAAAAAAGCAAAAATGGAGGTGAATGTGGATCATCTTCAAACTGTGTCTGAAAAGTATTACTTAACGGTAGAAGCCATATAACTGTTCTAAAATCAT
>BLSH010271615.1:186814-201369 GCA_018402905.1 Glandirana rugosa | reverse complement strand
GGTAACAAAGACGAAAGATGTGTAGTTGAAGGTCCCCTTGTACAAGTGAACTACGGATTATATAGGGTGGGTGAAAATCCAGCGGTCTATTAGTCACAATGAGTGAAATGAACAATCACCAGTATTATAAGATCCTGCTCCACAATGAAGGTGTCATCAGGTGGTCCACCTATTTGAAAGAGTTGCGTAAAGCAGTTGGTTTCAAGCGAAGGAGTCCTCGTCTACTATGCGTTCATGCTTATGTTGTGACATTAGTCGTCAGTAACATGATGTAGTCCCTATACAACATTTATCACAACTCGCTTGGGCCTGACATTGCAAGCCCAGGCATGGCTTGAAATCCCACAGGCACCGTGCCTGGGCCTGGGCCTGTAAAGTTTTTAGCAAGCCCAAGCCGAACGATTTTTGAAATGTCCGGGTCCGGGTCCGTGCCACGGACACCCTAAAGTTCGGTACGGACCCGAACGTTACAGTCCGGGTTCGCTCAACACTATTTACAACATATCCCTGATGTAGTACAATGACTGCTGATTACAGTGTTGTATTCGTACTTGCGTATCATCTGCTCCTGAGGAAGCGAACTTTGGTTGACGAAATGCGTTGAGAAAGTTTATCCACCTGGTGGACTACTGTGGAAGTAACACCTCGTCCTAGAATATTATGACCACTAACAAGTAAAGTGAGTAACACTGATTATCTGGCGACCTAAAAGTGGGTGGGATATATTAGGCATCAAGTGAACATGTTCCCCTGGAAGTTGATGTGTAGAAAGCAGAAACAATGGGCAAGTGTAAGGATTTCAGCGACGTTGACAAGGGCCAAATTGTTCAGAACAACTATCTGGAGTAAGAACCCATAACTGTGGCGGATTTTATAGGCAGTACAACAGTTTCACTTAAAAAAAAAAAAAGGTTTATTACAAAAACATTATTTATAAAAAAACAACAGTAACAACAAACATTTGTTAAAATAGATGTCAACCATATGTTGACTTTGCCCGAACAATGGGTTGGATAATCAGCATGGACCATACATGTTTATGTTTCCTGTGTGATTGATTGTACTGTACATCTATAATTTTGGCTCCTTCACATACTCAACGCATTTCCTGGATAAAGATCCACTTCATCAGGAGAGTCATTAGTGGAGTATTTTTATATTAACTGGGCACATGGGCACAAAGGAAAGGACCGCAAACCCCCTAAACGGAGGGAGCACATACACAGGGAAACAGGCCCTAAGGTTAGAAAAGAAGGGGGCCTGGGGAGACCACACTCAGGGTGTGGGTGTTTAACACCATGTATCTCATAAATTCCATAGATTGCTACTTGGGCTTGCATTTGGATCAATTTAATCAGAGCTTAGAATCTTGTAAGGATAATTATATATATGTCTCTCCACACTCCAGTGGGGCGGTGCGTCTCCCCAGGGCCAAATTGTAATGGCTGGACAACTGGGTCAGAGCAACTATAAAACTGCAGCTCTTGTCAGATGTTCCCAGTCTGCAAAGGTTGGACCTATCAAAAGTGGTCCACAGAAGAAACACCGGCCAACTGGCGACAGGGTCATGGGCAGGCAAGGCTCATTGATGTACATGGGGAGGGAAGGCTGGCTTGTGTAGACCAATCCAATAGAGACCAATCCAATAGAGGAGCTACTGGAGCTCAAATTGCTGAAAGAGTTCATTCTGGTTCCGATAGAAAGGTGTCATCGCAGTTTGTTGTGTATGGAGCTGTGTAGCCCCAGGCCGGTCAGGGTGTTCATGCTGACCCGTGTCCATAGCCAAAAGTTCCTACAATGGGCATGTGAGCATCAGAACTGGACCACGTAGCAATGAAAGAAGGTGGCCTGGTCTGATCAATCCCAATTTCTTTTACATCATGTGGATGGCCGGGTGCGTCACTTACCTGGGGAAACGATGGCACCAGGATGCAGTATGGGAAGAGGGCAAGCTGGCAGAGGCACTGTGACACTTTGTCTAGTGGAGTCCATGCCTTGATGGGTCAGGGTTGTTTTGGTGGCAAAAGGGGGACCTCCTTAATATTATTATATATTGCGATTGTACGATTCAAACCAGCCTTTGATTTTAGTAGGCTGGTGCACGGCCAAAAAATTTGTTTGTTTTCGCTTTCGTTCCGTTTGTTTTTTTATTTTTTCGGGAATTTGAAAAATTCTGAAATTCGGACATTCAAAATTTCGGGATTCGGAATTTGCGAATTCGGCAATTCGAAAATACCGAAATTCAATATTCGGAAGTAAAAAAAATCAGAAAATTAGAAAAAAACGGAAATTCGCAATTTGGAAATTCAAAAATAAGAAAGAACATTTGAAATAATAACTAAATAATAAATAACTATTAAATTATAGGTATTGGAATTTCCTTTCAAATTTGGCTGTTAGTGAACTTAAATACAAAATTTATCACCAACAGCCATATTTTCAAGGAAATTAGTTATTATTTCAAATGTTCTTTGTTATTTTCGAATTTTTGGATCTCCAAATTTCCGGAGTTTCAGATTTTCGGCTTTTCCGATTGCCGAATTTCCGAATTACCGCAATTCGGATTTGCCAGTTTTCGGATTACCGAATTTTCGAAATCGGAAAAACGAAAATTCTGAAAAACTTGGAAATTCGGATTCATCCGAATTGCCGAATTTAGAAAAAATTGCTAAAAAATGAATTTGGAACGAAACGAATTGCACAAGCCTAGATTTTCGGACTATTGTAGTTCATACACAAAATAAAGCTCAGATATATATTTATTGACATGGAAGGCTCACTAGCCTCATTTACAGGGGCAGACGAGGGGTGGTAAAACCAGGTAGTTAAGCTGAGGTGTTATCACTCCCCTGACCGCCAAGCCACAAGTTAACATTTACAGGGGCCATATTTGTTCATGTAGTGCACCCCTAAGGAGCCGCATGTAAATTGAGATACTCCACCCTGCACAGCCAGGCACACCGGATTTTCACAGGCACTCTTGAATCAGAGAACGGTCCGTGACCTTGTTTTTTTTTTTGTTTCATTGAGGATAATAAACTTGAATAGGGATGGGAATTATGGGATGCCATTTGACTTTAACAACAACTTCAGGGACAACTTCTCCTATATACAGTATCTATATACAGCTCCTCTTCTTCCTCCAGCACACACTTGCTTGCAGAACCCAGCTAGATCATTGTGAATACCTGACAGTCACTTAGTCAGATGAAGTAAATGGCCCATTACAGGCAGGAACCCTTAGTTGTGTAGCAGAATTTCAGTGTCCAGTTTACATCACTCCTGTGGCTACTGATCCCAGCACCATCTCTTCAGGCACTGCCAACCCATCTGGTTGCAGCTGCCCCTTTCACTAGCGCACCTGGCTAACCTCTCCAGCAAAGTCCTCCAGACTGGCATTGACCAGCCCACCTGGCTGACTCTCAGGAGATCTCCTTGCTCCTGTGCTTCATCCTGTGTGTTCTAAAAGGGACCCTCCAGCACCCAAGCACCAGCCGAAGGTCACCTCCTCCCAGACTAGGGGGCACTCTTAAGGGCCACCAACAGCCTCCTCAGCACCCCATCTCTATTTACCACCCGATGTCAGGAACCTGAATCGGATTGAGAAAGAAGTGCAGTAAAAATCACACTTTTTAATAACATAGTAAAATAGTACAAACAGAATATACATGGTCAAAACAGCCAGGGTTCGGTAACCAGAGCGGGTAGTCAGAACAAGCCAGTAAAACAGGAATCCAGAGATCACTGTATTCAGAAGCAGCAAACGGAAGTATCCGGATATGTTGACCAAGGCCAGGGCTGGCATTGTGCCAGACATTGTGCTGCCTGGGTCCAAAAATGAAATGCAGTCCCCCCCAAAAAAAAAATCACGCCCACCAAAAGGCCTCCACATGCATTATTTTATATCATGAGAATTAAAACTAAAATTAAATTTATCAGGAAGTCAAATTTACATGGAGCAGCATCTTGTCTATATGCAAAATTATATGACAGGAATATGCAATTAGCAGACCTCCAGCTGTTGCAAAACTACAAGTCCCATCATGCCTCTGCCTCTGGGTGTCATGATTGTGGCTGTCAGAGTCTTGCTATGCCTCATGGGACTTGTAGTTCTGCAACAGCTGGAGGTCCGCTAATTGCATATCTCTGTTATATGACATACCATTATGTTCAATTCCAAGGAGCGGGCTAGGGCAGTATATGAACAGCCTAGGGTAGTATATAGACAGGCTAGGGCAGTATATGAACAGGCTAGGGTAGTATATAGACAGGCTAGGGTAGTATATAGACAGGGTAGGGTAGTATAGGGGACAGGCTAGGGTAGTATATGATCAGGCTAGGGCAGTATAGGGGCAGGCTGGGGTAGTATATAGACAGGCTAGGGTAGTATATAGACAGGCTAGGGTAGTATATAGACAGGCTAGGATAGTATAGGAGCAGTTGTCATCAGGAAACACAAAACTGCTGGAAAAAATCTTGGTTGTCAATTTGCTGGGTAAATAGAAGAGAAGAAGAGGTGGTTCAATGTGCTGCCCCTCACAAAAGTGCTGCCTGGGTACAATGGACCCACTGGGACCCATAGTAGGGCTGGCCCTGACCAAGGCGAAGGCACAGGAGATGTGATCCAGGCAGTTTAAATAGCCAGCAGGGCTTGCTGACGAGCAGGATATGATCTTCAGGTGAGTCACTGTGGAATAATGAGTACTGGCAATTAACCAACAGCTAAGCAGTCTGAGCTCTGAGAAGGGAGGGCTGAGCCCAGCCCTGATACACGACTGCCCCTGCTGGCATGACTCATGCCTATTTATGAGGTGAACTGCCCCCTTCCAGACCCTTTTTGCTGGGGATTGGCCAAGGTCCTCATAAATATGCATTGCAGCCCCTCCTTACTCCCACCCTCCAGCTCTAGAAGTTTCTACCAACTTCCAGACCAGGGGAAGTGCCAGAGAGGGCTGCCAGATGAGTCATCCAGCCCCTGAGTCACTAAACCCTGACCCAGATTAACAGCCCAGGCTTGGCCCTAAGCTAAGCCAAAATATTTCTACACTAACAGCTAACCTATGCTAACTCTAGCACAGTTCTAGAGGATGCTGCATACACAACTTGGGTTGGCAGGGGGCAGGCCCCCTCAAATACTCTGGGTCAGCTCAGCTGGGGAGGAGAGTTTGGGTGGAAGCTGGAGATGGAATGTAAGGCTGTCGGTGGCCTTTGTGGGAGCTACCCAGTCGGGGGGGTTCCAGGAGGAACAAGAACAGCCAAGAGGGCTGGTAAATGACACACAGTCAGGAGGACTGGGAGGCACGCCTGAGAGGACTGGGATGGAGCAGTCTGGGATGGGCGCAGAGCTAGTCAGGAGGACTGTGGTGGCACGAGCAGTGGAAAGGGGCAGCTGCAGTCTGGAGGGCTGGCAGGGCCTGAAGAGGTGGTACTGGAAATACTAGCCACATATAGGACAGCTAGGACCAAGGACTTATATTTTTGATTCACCATAACAGCCCGTGGCCCCTGCCTGCAAAGGGTATTCAACCTGACCCAGCGGAGATTGTGCCGGGCCTGAAACCTGTGCTAGCTGGTCCTGGGAATGATAGTCTCCAAAAAGTATGTGCTGCAGGTAGAAGAGGAGAGAATTTATATACTGGAGTGTATATAGTTCAAGTCCCTACAGAGTGTCATTGATCAAATGGGCATCCCATACCATTCTTTCCCTATCCAAGTTCAATTCCCCAAATAAGAAAAAAAACAAAGCTGCAAGGACTGCTTCTGGTCTCTGAGTGACTGGAAATTCGGGTGGCCTGGCTGTGCAGGGTGGGAAACAACCACATCCACCAGCGGCCCTTGCAGGGGGTAGCGCTACTTTTGAAAAAGAGAAATTTCACCCCATTCAATATGGTCTGGGGCAAATTACCCGACAAATGTGCAACTTGC
Source organism: Glandirana rugosa (assembly GCA_018402905.1). NCBI lineage: Eukaryota > Metazoa > Chordata > Amphibia > Anura > Ranidae > Glandirana > Glandirana rugosa. Next base: position 195,444 of record BLSH010271615.1, on the reverse strand, counting down.
AAAGTGAACAGCCAAGTTACCTTTAGTAAATCAGCCCCATGGTTTCTTGCGCTGTTCCATGTTCAATCAATTTTGTGGTTCAATAGTTTTCTACTGTTATCAGCATATGAAGAATTTTGGATGGGTATAGAGGTGCGCCCAGTATAAAAGTCTCTCACACTCGAGGATATATTTGAGAAAGTTATTAAAGATAACAGTTCACAGGGAGTGTTTGGTGGCATTTCTATGTCCAAGTATGCTAAGGGTCTGTTGCATTCACTGCATTTGTATGTGAAAAAGGGAATTTTACTATCCTGGAAAGGGAAGTCCACCCCCACATTGAATTCTTGGCTGGAGTTAATTAATAAAACACTACCCTAATATAAACTTACTTTAGAACTCAGGAGGAAACCAAAGCTCTTTGATAAGTTGTGGGGTACTTGGATTGACAATCCACTCGCTTTGACCTCTCTAGATCCAGGATAATAGGACATGTCTATATTTCTGTTTCCTTTCCTTTACAATGCGACACCCATTTCTGGCTGATGTGCATTGAGACATAAGACGTTTTGTGTTTTAATAGCTCGCTATGTGTGTTTTTTTTTCGTATTGAAGGGTTTTTCTTCTTTTCTGTACACCTTTTATACAAAAATCAATAAAAAATATCTTAAAAAAAAAAAAAAGATAACAGTTTGCAGGTAACAGGTGAAGCCAACGCGTTTATGGGGAAATGCCCCCCTCCCCTTCCTCAGGGCTAGCATGCAGGGGAACAATAGACAGTGAAAAACATACAATAAACATCTCATCCAATAATGTAACTCACAGAGAGTTAATTTATAGACAGCTGTCTTTTATTCCTCCTTCTACTAATCCTAAGGAAAAGGCAATGCCTCTATACTAATTTTCCCCAAAAAACATTGAGTTTACCTGTCACCTCTTCAATGAGTTTCTAAAATATACCCTTAAGTGCGGCAAACTTTTATTTCCGGCGCGCCTTTACACCCATTCTAACGTTTCCAGCCGAGCATCCTCTCTGTCGCTTTTTGTTACGTACCAAACCTAGACAACAACAGGGTCCACCAACATTGCACCTCAATTGGGTTCTAGCCCCCCTGAAGGAACACTTACGTACATCCACCAATACCAAACCTTCAAATCGGTCTAGCACTGTCTCACACACACACACACCGGATAGCATATGAAATATGACAAGGCACAATAGTACATAGGGAAAATGTCATCAATGTACCGAACATCTGAAATAGATACTATGGGTCTGTACACTAAAAAAGAGTAAAATGGTTTGTGTCTGTTTACATGAGGTATCGATATTACAATGGAATAGGGAGTGAGATTGTGCACAAAGTGTGATGATCTTCCATATAGTTTTCATTTGGACCATATAAAAGGTAGATACCATATGTGCCTAAACTGAATGAAGAATTAAAGTACAAGGGTAAAGGAGAAGAATGCAGGAAGGGGGAATAGATGAAAGAACGAAAGGGCAAGAAGTGGTGGGAGTAAAGAGGAAAGGCTAGGGAAGGATAAGAGTGCCCAAGGCAATCTAGCTTCCTATGGAACCTGAGTCACATGATACTAAATTGCAGGTCAGAATTAGAAGGTGTCACGGCACCTGGGGTCAGGTGATGGATGCCCACCGCAGGAATCGCACCACTGAAGTGTGAAGCGCATGCTAAGGTTGCGATGTGCACTGCAAGGTTGTGAACCTATGGCTGACTGCTGCTGAGTAGTAACGGCTGATAAGGGGAGAGGGCCCCCTAGAGCACGGACACTGGAACATAGGGAGCTAGTGCTTCGGTTTCCCCAGGACGCGGAATCTAAGAGCCAGTGGGTATTCACCAGAGCCTCTGGTGGCGAGGATGGATTTGGCTGCAACTGGATCCAGGTCGCGGCCCCCCAAGGTCCCCTAACTCAGGCTCGGGATGGCTACAGGTGGAAGAGGGGAAGCAGCAGCACAGGAATAAGCAAGAATAGGCAGAGGAATAGCAAAGGGTCAGGGCTACAAGCAGACAGGAGAAATCTGAGAACAAGCCAAAGATCGAGGTATCAGGCAGGAAGGGATAGTCAGACAAGCCAAGAATCAGAACACGGATAAGATTCAAGCAACATGACAAGCCCTCTTGGAATCATGTCCCCAACATAAAATCTTAGCTCTTAAGAGCCATAAATATTATGTGACTATGTGGGTGTTCATGAGAATTATTGCATTATGAACTAGTACAGTGTTATGTATGTTTTATATTCTTGTATCAGTGTAGGGCATGGTCTCACATTGATATGTATGTATGTATGATTTGAAAATAAACAACACTGTTTTCATATTTACGTATTTTCACTTACCACTGCACGCCTCAGTTAAAGTCCTGCCTTTTGTCCCCCCCTTTGTAGAAAAAAGTCCCTCATCCATGTCTTTATGGACCTTGCTTTGTGCAGTGGTGTGCAGTCATGTTGGAAAAGGAAGGGGCCATCCCCAAACTGTTCCCACAAAGTTGGGAGCATGAAATTGTCCAAAATGTCTTGGTATGCTGATGCCTTAAGAGTTCCCTTCGCTGGAACTAAGGGACTAAGCTCAATGCCTGAAAAGCAACCTCCACCAAATGATTTGGACCACTGCACAAAGCAAGGTCCATAAAGACATGGATGAGTTTGGGGTGGAGGAACTTGACTGGCCTGCACAGAGTCCTGACCTCAACCCGATAGAACACCTTTGGGATGAATCCTGGTCCAAGATCAGTGCCTGACCTCACAAATGCTCTTCTGGAAGAATGGTCAAACATTCCCATAGACTCTCCTAAACCTTGTGGACAGCCTTCCCAGAAGAGTTGAAGCTGTTATAGCTGCAAAGGGTGGGCCAACTCAATATTGAACCCTACGGACTAAGACTGGGATGCCATTAAAGTTCATGTGCGTGTAAAGGCAGGCGTCACAATACTTTTTTGGTAGTGTATGTTTTCGGCGGGACCCTATTCTGTTACTGGAAGTGAGGTAACAGAGGTACCTGGGCAACTGGGCGAGTGGGGAGCAGCTCAGCCTAACCCTCCGAATGCCACATATCCATCAGTGCATGTGTGTAGGACTTGGGGCGAAGACGTTTAAGAAAGAACTCCGTATCTTGGGTACTGCACACTTGTGGCTCATATCGGAGTTAGGAAAACGCCTAAATGTTTGACTTTTCACATAACCGCAGCTCCCGGTTGGTCTTCGGGCATTGGTGGGCACAGTATTACCCCACGTGCCAGGGTTGGTGACCCATTCTATGCCTGATGCAGTCCAAAGAACGCACCCCGTTGGTGTGACCCTTGCTTGGTACCCAACGAGAGGGGGAAACATTGAGGACATGATGGACAACCTGCCTGCCCCCCACAGGCACACTGAGCATGCTTAGCGCAGTTGCAGAGTTTGCTGCATAATAGCGTTCACCAATTGATTCGACCTCCCAGACTTCGCTCTTCAGACAGAAGAAATAAAATACGGCGTGTTCTCTTGTAGAACTAGAAATCGTTTTCTTCCGAGACCAAAACACGATTGCTTGAGTTTGTAATTTTAAGCCAAACTAAGCCCGGCTTCTAAAAAATGATTTGCTTGGCTTCCGTCCAAGTGAACTCATACAGAGAGTTCAGAACGGAGGCTGCAGAGGAAACTGAAATGTCTGAGTCGTCCACAGGCACCAATCAGATTCCAGCTGTCGTTTTTCCCGTGTGGCCGAGAAAATTGAAAGATGATTGGTTGCAACGGAGAAAATTTAAAGTGAATTGGTTGCAATGGGCAGTGCAAATGTTTTTCATTACTGAAGGCGCAGAGTAGAGCGGCGGGGAAGGGAGGAATTTATCTAAGCGAGGTAAAGGGGTGGGGAGGTGCCCTCCTTCCCTGCACACCGCGCCTGCAGAACATCATCTGTGCATGGATGGTGCTCCTTTCCAGGACACGCACAGGAGATAAGTTGCGCACCACATGGATTTGGATTTAGGAGCAGCGGCTTTAAAAGAGGCTGCAGTCACCACTGGGCGTCTTAAATTGTGGGCAGCAGCGATTTCAAAATGCTCTGCCAAAATGACAAATCGCACAAGGCCGATTTCAGATGCCATTCATTTTAGGCTACATTCACACATAGGCTGCATTTACACATAGGCTGCATTTACACATAGGCTGCATCCACACATAGGCTGCATTTACACATAGGCTGCATTCACACATAGGCTGCATTCACACATAGGCTGCATTTACACATAGGCTGCATTCACACATAGGCTGCATTTACACCTGAGCGTAGAGTGTTTGACCACTTCAGCCCCGGAAGGATTTCACACTTTAGGACCAGAGCACTTTTTGCGATTCAGCACTGTGTCGCTTTAACTGACAATTGCGCGGTCATGCGGCGTTGTACCCAAACTAAATTTGCGTCCTTTTTTCCCCAAAAATAGAGCTTTCTTTTGGTGGTATTTGATCACCTCTGCGTCATTTCTGATCGCCGCTATAAACAAAAGAAGAGCGACAATTTTGCAAAAAAACCCAAATTTCTTACTTTTTGCTAAAATACAAATCCAAAAAAAAAATACAAAAAAAGCATTTTTTTTCATCGGTTTTGGCCGATTTATATTCTTCCTCATATTTGTGATAAAAAAAAAATCGCAATTGGCGTTTATTGATTGGTTTGCGCAAAAGTGGCCGCGTTTACAGATGATGAGAATTCATTTCTGGGGTTTTTATTTTTTTTAATTTTTTTTACTAGTAATGGCGGCGATCTGTGATTTTTAGCGGTACTGCGATATTGGGGCGGACATGTCGGACCATTTTGACACTTTTTTGGAACCATTGGCATTTATACAGCGATCAGTGCTATAAAAATGCACTGATTACTGTGTAAATGCCATTGGCAGTGAAGGGGTTAACCTGCAGGGGGCGCTCTAAAGGTTAACTGTGTTCCCTGGGCGTGTTCTAACTGTATGGGGGATGCCCTAGCAGGGGGAGGGAAGTGATCACAGCTTCCATGTACAGGAAGGCTGTGATCACAGCCCTTCCCCCTCTCACAGAACGGAGGTCCGTGTTTACTTACACGGACCTCCGTTCTTTCAGTGCGGGGGATCGACCCGCTCCCTGGCCCCCCCCCCCCGAACACAGTAAGCGCAGGTGTGCCTCCAGCGGCGCACGCGTGCTCACAGTGCACGATCTTGCAGCCGCCATCGTATGATGGTGGTTTGCGATATCGAGCCACTTTGTCGCCGTCAACCTGCGGTTGACGGTCGGCAAGTGCTTAAGCATTTTTCCAGCGTTTCTTGCATGTTTTTATTGCACGAATTTGGCGTGTTTTTATGCGTGACTTGTGCATTTTTATACAGCGTTTTTGAGCTTCAGTGGTTTTTATTAGCCGATAGAGAAAATCTATCATCTGTTGCACCACTTGTTGCTAGGTACTGTATTTCAGCTTCTTTTCTTTTTTTTTTTGGTTTTGCTTTTTTTTAGCTTTTCCGTGTTTTTAAATTATTTTCTATTTCCGTTAGTTTTAATTTCTGTTTTTATTATTATTATTCATTTATTATTATTATTTTCATTAGGTTACAGGGTTAGAGTTAAAGCGGCGCTCCAGGCTCCTTAAGAAAAAAAAAAAAGTCAGCAGCTACACATACTGTAGCTGCTGACATTTAGGCCTCATACACATGGGCGTTTTTTTACAGCCACGTTTTTTAACGTTTTTTACAACTCTCTGATATTATCTCTATGTTATTCAATGGCCCCATAAAAACGCCAAAGTTTTTGAGCTGTAGGGGGCGTCGGCGTTAATGAGCTGAAAGTAGAACCCGCGGCCAGCACGTTCCGAGGCTGTAACGTTTTGTCGTTTTTGGCGGCGACGCGGCAAAAAGCTCACTAACGCCGTACCGATGTTAACGGGCATTTTTGACGCCGGTGTTTTAAGGTTAAAAAATAGCAGAGGAATGTTTCTTTTTTAAAAAACGCCTACGCTCACTAACGCGCATTAATGCTGATGCAGAACGCTGGAAAAAATCGCCAATATTTCCCTGACGTCGGGCCCGACGTTTTGCTTATTTTTTTTCATATGCTGTGTGTATGAGGCCTTAATATTAGGACACTTACCTGTCCTGGAATCCTGCAATGTCGGCACCCCAGGCGATTTTTCCATCGGCTCTTGGGTGCTGCCGCTGCCATTGCCTGTAAGGGAAACCTTACAGGAAAGCCTTGCGGTTTCACGTCTGGTTCCCTACTGCACCGGTGGCGGGGGAAAGTGGAAGCGGGTACAGACACAGAAAACAATGGCGCACTGGCCTAGCACATTATCCTCAGATGTTCATTTATTAAAAGGTATAAAAACATACTCACAAGCGAGCTTGTAAACCAGACATATCAAGCATTGCACAATGGTTCGCGTCCCTGGCCACACATGCCACAAGAATGGTGTCTCACACAAACAGGCTGACGCGTTTCGAGGTACAAACCTCTTCCTCAGAGGGCTCTGAGGGAGAGGTTTGTACCTCGAAACGTGTCACGGACACGAACCATTGTGCAATGCTTGATATGTCTGGTTTACAAGCTCGCTTGTGAGTGTGTTTTTATACATTTTCATAAATGTAGATCTGAGGATAATGTGCTAGGCCAGTGCGCCATTGTTTTTTGTGTCTTTGCTACAGTGTGTTTGGACCTTCTCGGTTCACCAGTGGCAGCAAGGCGGCACATTATCCGAAACTGTTAGGTACTAGCTTTGGCTATCTAGTCGGAGAAGCCTTTCTCTTCGATCGCAGAAAGGATTTTATGCTTGCAAAGTGGGAGCGGGTACCTGTCAAAACCAGGTACCTGCTCCCCCCGCCCCCCGGAAAGGTGCCAAACGTGGCACCGGAGGGGTGGAGGAGGAAGATAAGCGGAGCTTCCCCTTTTGGGTGGAGCTCCATTTTAAGGTTAGGGTTAGGATTATTTATTATTTTATTTATTTAATTTTTGTCAGGGTGTTAATATAACTACTACTAATAATAAATGAATAAATGTAAAATAAATACACAAATAAATAAAAATAATCATAAATAAATTCAAGAAATGAAAACTAAGTAATAATAAATAGATGATTAACCCCTAACCTTTAAAAAATAAAAATAAAATAATAATAATAAAAAATAACAAAAACACCCTAACCCTAAACACAAAATAAATAATAATTATAATTATTATTATAGTAATAGCAATTATTTTTTTTTGTTTGGGTGTTTATTATTATTAATAATAATAATAATATTAATTAATGTAACTTTTTTAAGGATAGGTGTTATTTATGTATTATTACATATTATTTTATTTATTATTTAAGATGTTTTTTTTTGTTATTTGTGTATTTATTTTACATTTATTTATTCATATATTATTACTATTTTAATTTTTACATTTTCTAATTGAAACAGAAAATTGAGCAAATGCGCACAAAATCGCGCGAATGGCGCTTTTTCCATTAATTTCTATGAGAATAAAAATGCTCTAAAAACGCTCAAATCTGCCCGATTTGAGCTACAAATAAAACTCCAGAACTTTTTTGAGCTTCAGGCGACTTGGAGTGGAGATGTAAACCGTCTCCATAGAGAATCATTGGTTTTTTTTCTCCTCCAGCATTTTGGAGCTTCAAGCTATAAAACGGAGTGGAGCCTTAGCTGAGAATTTTCAGGCATGTTTTTTTATTTTAGCAGATTTGCAAATATTATAGCCGTTATTTTTAGGCGTTTTTTACTAAAACATGTGGAGCGCTGCTAAAAAAGGGGCAAAGAGCTGCTGTTTGAGCAGAAAATCGTGCGACAAAATGTTTGCGAAAATGTTGCGTTTTTCAAGGCATTTCCATTCAAGTCTATGGGGACAAAAATGTTCAAATCTGCCTGAAAAGAAGCTCATGAACATTTTTTGTGTGACGGGCGTTTTGCTGCAGGCGACAAAATGCTCAAATGCGGACAGGGGCCTTTGTAACGAATGGGATTTTGCTTGTTGAGTGTTTCCAAGCTTCAAGATGAAATATGCCCAAGTGTGAACCCCTTAAGGACCAGGCCTATTTATTTACACTTGGTGTTTACAAGTTAAAATCTGTTTTTTTTTTTTTTTTTTTGCTAGAAAATTACTTAGAACCCCCAAACATTATATATTTTTTGTTTCACACACCCTAGAGCAGGGGTGTCAAACTGGCGGCCTTCCAGCTGTTGCAAAACTACAAGTCCCATCATGCCTCTGCCTGTGGGAGTAATGCTTGTAATTGTCAGCCTTGCAATGCCTCATGGGATTTGTAGTTCTGCAACAGCTGGAGGGCCGCCAGTTTGACACCTGAGCCCTAGAGAATAAAATGGCGGTTGTTGCAATTCTTTATGTCACACGGTATTTGCGCAGCGGTTGCACAAATGCAATTTTTTTGGTGAAAAAATACACTTTTTTAAATTAAAAAATAAGAAAATAGTAAAGCTAGCCAATTTTTTTTTATATTGTGAAAGATAATGTTACGCCGAGTAAATTGATACCCAACATGTCAGGCTTCAAAATTGCGCCCGCTCGAACTTTGACTCATTAAAATCTCCATCTGCAAGGTTTAAACATTTCTACAGGTTACCAGTTAGAGTTACAGAGGAGGTCTAGTACTATGTTCGTAATGAGGGTGTCCG
>BLSH010271615.1:162754-174104 GCA_018402905.1 Glandirana rugosa | reverse complement strand
GATACTTACGGTTGTACATGACACGGTATGACTTCGTCACGTACTAGGGGAGGGAAGCCTCTGACCCGACGTCCCGTCATAAGGTTGTACTATTGCTGGGGTTTGTGTGGAGGTTCTGCTGGTGACGGAACGATTTCTTCGACTCCCATTTCCACTACCTGACCGGTTCGCAGAGGTCTGGATAACCCTCTTGGGCATGGAGTTCACCAGAGCTTCACAGGTTGCCACTGGAGTCCTCTTCCCCTCCTCCATGACGACATCACGGAGCTGGTGAATGTTAGAGACCTTGCGCTTCTCCACCTTCCGTTTGAGGATGCCCCAGAGATGCTAAATAGGGTTTAGGTCTGGAGACGCTTGGCCAGTCCATCACCTTTACCCTCAGCTTCTTTAGCAAGGCAGTGGTCGTCTTGGAGGTGTGTTTGGGGTCGTTATCATGTTGGAATACTGCCCTGCAGCCCAGTCTCCGAAGGGAGGGGATCATGCACTGCTTCAGTATGGCACAGTACATGTTGGCATTCATAGTTCCCTCAATGAACTGTAGCTCCCCAGTGCCGGCAGCACTCATGCAGCCCCAGACCATGACCCTCCCACTACCATGCTTGACTGTAGGTAAGACACACTTGTCTTTGTACTCCTCACCTGGTTGCCGCCACACACGACTGACACCATCTGAACCAAATAAGTTTATCTTGGTCTCATCAGACCACAGGACATGGTTCCAGTAATCCGTGTCCTTAGTCTGCTTGTCTTCAGCAAACTGTTTGTGGGCTTTCTTTTGCATCATCTTTAGAAGAGGCTTCCTTCTGACACCACAGCCATGCAGCAGAACAATTTGATGTGGTGTGCGGCGTATGTTCTGAGCACTGACAGGCTGACCCCCCACCCCTTTAACCTCTGCAGCAATGCTGGCAGCACTCATACGTCTATTTCCCAAAGACAACCTCTGGATAGGACGCTGAGCACTGCACTCAACTTCTTTGGTCGACCATGTCGAGGCGCTGTTCTGAGTGGAACCTGTCCTGTTAAACTGCTGTATGGTCTTGGCCACCGTGCTGCAGCTCAGTTTCAGGGTCTTGGAAATCTTCTTATAGCCTAGGCCATCTTTATGTAGAACGACAATCCTTTTTTTCAGATCCTCAGAGAGTTCTTTGCCATGAGGTGCCAGTATGAGAGAGTGAGAGCGATAACACCAAATTTAACACACCTGCTCCCCATTCACACCTGAGACCTTGTAACACTGAGTCACATGACACCAGGGAGGGAAAATGGCTAATTGGGCCCAATTTGGACATTTTAACTTATATAGTATATATTATTAATAATTGATCAATGACCAAGCGCTTGAGGTGCCTAAACATGTTTACATGCGTCAATAATTTTTTCTGCTGCCGGGAGGAAAAGCGTGTGGGAGAGCAGGGCAAATGCATGAGGCCTGAAAAAAAAAAAAAAGTTTAAATCAAACGAACAAAATATGATCATTGTAAGCTCCCCTTGCTGTGTTATATGATGTGTGGAGATAAGTTTGGCCGCCTTCCGAGCTCCTCCCTAGTCACATGCCTGATGAAGAGGTCCTGCGTGGCTCTGATGTTGCACCACACTATTTCTGATGTGATCTTTCTTAAAAAAAAAATTTAAATTGAAGATCGGCGTGGTGAATATTTCTGTTCTCTTCTCTAGACAAACTCTGAACTTGTGCTCCTTAACCCCCCTGAGCTGCGGGCCGAGTCATTCCCACCCCGCAGCTCACATAAAGATGGCGGGCCATGGGCGGAGGGAATGACTCAGCCCACACTTCCTAAAGCTGGCTACACATTATACAAATTTTCCTTTAGTTTTACCAAAACCATATAATATGAGTTCAAACGTAAACACTTTCAATTTGTATGCAACCAGGAAGGCCCTTGCACTACATAGTAGATGGCAAATCTGACCACTTCAGCCCCGGAAGGATTTCCCACTTTAAGACCAGAGCCCTTTTTGCAATTCGGCGCTGCGTCGCTTTAATTGACAATTGCGAGGTCGTGCGATGTTGTACCCAAACAAAATTTACGTCCTTTTTTTCCACAAATCGAGCTTTCTTTTGGTGGTAATTGATTCCCTCTGTGTCATTTCTGATCACCGCTACAAATAAAAAATGAGTGACAATTTTGCAAAAAAAAAAAACAATATTTCTTACTTTTTGCTACAATACATATAAAAAAGACAAATGTATTCATCGGTTTTGGCCAATTTATATTCTTCCTCATATTTTTGGTAAAAAAAAAAAAAAAAATCGTGTTTATTGATTGGTTTGCACAAAAGTTGCTGCGTTTACAAATCATGAGAATTCATTTCTGACATTTCTACAATTTTTTATTTTTTTTTTACTAGTGATGGCAGCAATCTGTGATTTTTATCGGGACTGCGATATTGCAGCGGACATGTCGGACATTTTTGACACTTTTTTGGGACCAATGACATTTATACAGCGATCAGAAATGTAAATATCCACTGATTACTGTATAAATGTCATTGGCAGTGAAGGGGTTAACCTGGAGGGGGCGCTCTAGGGGTTAACTGTGTTCCCTAGGCGTGTTCTAACTGTGAGGGGGCTGGGCTGTCAGGTGCATAAGAGATCTAACTGATCCCAGTGACAGAGCGGGTAACCACCGTGTTTACATCGGCGGTTCCCCGCTCTTCCTCCCTGCAAGGCGCACTCTTGTGCCCGCCGCACTCTGCAGGAGTGTGGCCGTGGGTCGGGCGGACTCGATCTCCACCGGCGAGCCGCGATTGCCTATCAGGGAAGAAGAGCGGGGAACCGCCGATGTAAACACGGCGGTTCCCCGCTCTTCCTCCCTGCTAGGCAATCGCGGGTCGCCGGTGGAGATGGAGTCCGCCCGACCCGCGGCCACACTCCTGCAGAGTGCGGCGGGCACAAGAGTGCGCCGGCAGGCCCGGCACGTTCCCGCCCGCTACAGCGCACGCGCAAGCTGCCGTTTACAGATGGCGATTCGTGGGGCAGTGGCACTTTGCAGCAGTAAATGTATGCGAGCCGGTTGGGTATCGGTTAAAGGATATTGAATCTGAAAAAAAAATTGTCTGTGTAGCCGGCTTTAGACAAAAAAAATAATGGCATGTTTGGAGTGTGTCCCAGCTGATCTCTAATGGTTTGTCCCAGCTGATCTCTAATGGTTTGTCCCAACCCCAGCAACAGCCACTTTTGCTGCCGATAAACATGGAGAAAATATTAAGGCATGTGAAATACTCAAAAGAGTTGACTTCCTGAATACTATCATGACAGGTATGAGCCCAATACAGTTACCAAAGTCACAAAACCAGATGCACCACCCTGGCACAAAGGAGTGATTTGGCTGGATTAGCAGTCAGTGGTAGCTGATCATCATCAGTGACTGGAAGAATATCCACAACAGGACAAAGCACCTTCTTTACAGCTTTAGGCCTCATGCACACGGAAGTTTTTTGACGCCGGCGTTTTCTGGCGTTTTTTGCAGCTCTCCATGTTAGTCAATGGCCCTATAAAAACGCCGACGTGTTTGAGCTGTAGATGGCGTTGGCATTAGTGAGCTGAAACAAGAACCCACGGCCAGCGCGTTCTGAGGCTGTAACGTTTTGGCGTTTTTTGATGCCGACGCCGCAAAACGCTCACTAACGCCGCACCGGCGTTAACCAACGTTTTTTGACGCCAACGTTTTTAGGTTGAAAAATAGGGATGATTTTTTTTTTTTTAAAAAACGCCTATTGACGCTGGCGCTCACTAATTTTTTTTTCCTTGACGTCGGGCCCGACGTTTTTTTTTTTTTTTTAAGAAACGTCCGTGTGTGTTAGGCCCTAGGCTCCATGCACACTGGACGCCATCTGGGCTCTCTCGGCATCGGGCAGGAGACGCTGCTTAGAAAACGTTCTTTTGCAGCGTTTTGTAAGCAGCGTTTACCTGCGTTTTTGGGTGTTTTTTTTTCTTTTCTTCATTAGCTTCCATTGACTGCAAAAAACGCCGGACGCCGATAAACGTTTATGAGCGTTTAGCGTTTTTTTGTGGTAAAAAAAACGACTTTTGAACGCCAATTCAGGGCGTCCAGATAACAGCCCAAAAAACACCACTGCTGATAAACGACAATTAACGTCCATGTGTGCATGGGCACATAGGATAACATAAAGGGGTGTTTTTGAGCTGTTAAAAAAAAACCGCCCAAACGACCAAAAACGGTCGTTTATCAGAGACAGTGTGCATGGAGCCTTATAGAACAAGTTTGTAAATATAACGCTCAGTCACATAAACAGTTCACAGCATAAAATATCAACATACAAAAACGATATAAAATAAAACAAGTCACAATTCATAGTGAGGTCATTTCAGCATGCTGGCTTGGTTGCAGTCATTTCTAAAAAGGGAAACGTGGGCTTTGCCACTTTTGTGGACGTTTTCATTAAAATATACAATTGCTACACAATCCACATTGCAAATTAGTGATATTGCAATATACTGTAGCTTTCTATTTCATTCTGCAAGGCCTCATACACACGGATGTTTTTTGACGCCGGTGTTTTCTGGCGTTTTTTGCAGCTCTCCATGTTAGTCAATGGCCCCATAAAAACGTCGGCGTTTTTGAGCTGTAGATGGTGTCGGCGTTAGTGAGCTGAAACTAGAACCCCCGGCCAGCGCGTTCTGAGGCTGTAACGTTTTGGCATTTCTTTGACACCGACGTTTTTAGGTTGAAAAATAGCAGAGGGGTGATTTTTTTTTAAAAACGCCTATTGACGCTGACACCCACTTACGCTCACTAACGCCGATGCATAACGCCGAAAAACGCAGATTTTTTTTTCCTTGACGTCAGGCCCAACGTTTTGTTTATTTTTAGGCCTCACACACACGGGCGTCTGCAAAAAAATAAGCAAAACGTCGGGTCCGACGTTTTGAAAAAGATCAGCGTTTTTTGCGGCGTTTTGCATCGGCGTTAGTGAGCGTCGGCGTCAATAGACGTTTTTTTTAAAAAAATTAGTCCTCTGCTATTTTTTAACCTAAAAACGTCCGCGTCAAAAAACGCCGGTTAACGCCGGTACGGCGTTAGTGAGCGTTTTGCCGATTAGCGCCAAAATACGCCAAAACGCTACAGCCTCAGAACGCACTGGTCCTGCGTTCTAAAAATAGCTCACTAACGCCGATGCCCTTTACTGCTCACAAACGCCGGCGTTTTTAGAGGGCCATTGAATAACATGGAGAGCTGCAAAAAACGCCTACAAACGCCGGCGTCCAAAACGCCCGTGTGTATGAGGCCTAGAATTTCCTAGAATTTCCAAAAATTGCAAACCAAGTCTCCTTGCAGGCATGCCAGCCTGAGAGCGTTCTGTGCTTATATTAGTTTTGTAGTCGAGGGCTTCAGCTTGTATAACGGTACAGCAAGATCGAGGCTGGGTTCCCACTATGATCGCATGCGTCCAATTCACATTGGCGTGAACCCAGCCTTACAAAGCGTTTGATTATGCAGCGCCTTGATAAAAGTATTCATACCCCTTGAAATGTTCAACATTTTCTCATGTTACAACCAAAAACGTAAATGTATTTTATTGGGATTTTATGTGATAGACCAATACAAAGTGGCTCATAATTGTGAAGTGGAAGGAAAATGGCTTTCAACACTTTTTGCAAATAAATATGTAAAAAGTGTGGGGGGGGGGGCATTTGTATTCGGCCACCTTTACTCTGATACCCCTAACTAAAATCTAGTGGAACCAATTGCCTTTAGAAGTCACCTAATTCGTAAATAGAGCCCTCCTGTGTGTCATTTAATCTCTGTATAAATACAGCTTTTCTTTGAAGCCCTCAGAGGTTTGTTGGAGAACCTTAGTGAACAAACAGCATCATGAAGGCCAAGGAACACACCAGACAGGTCAGGGATAATGTTGTGGAGAAGTTTAAAGCAGGGTTAGGTTATAAAAAAAAATATCCCAAGCTTTGAACATCTCACAGAGCTCTGTTCAATCCATCATCCGAAAATGGAAAGAGTATGGCACAACTGCAAACCTACCAAGACATGGCCATCCACCTAAACTGACCGCCATGCAAGGAGAGCATTCATCAGAGAAGCAGCCAAGAGGTCCATGGTAACTCTGGAGGAGCTGCAGAGATCCACAGCTCAGGTGGGAGAATCTGTCCACAGGACAACTATTAGGCTACTTTCACACTGGGGCGGGCGGGCATTACCGGTAAATCCCAGCTAGTCTCAGTGGGGATTTACCGCTGTTATAGCGGCCCTACGGTGCTGTGCTTTTAACCCCCCACAAGGGGTTAAAACGGGGTTAAAAGTGCCGGCGCGCCGCACTACCGAGGCGTTGTGCAGCTACTTCGAAAGCAATTCCCATTGTTTGGGAGAATGAAGAAGACCCCTCAGAAGATGGAAGACCCCGCAAAAGAGCTGAAGAAAGAAGAGCCAGAGAGGGGAGAAGACCGCCGGAGCAGATTTAATAAAATATTTTAAAAAGCTGTGTGGTGTTTTTTTGTACATATTTCTTTTCAGGTAAATGGGTAGGAGTACGATGTACCCCATACTCATTTACATAGGGTGGGGGGGGCCGGCATCTGGGGGCCCCCTTGTTAAAGGGGGCTTCCAGATTCCGATAAGTCCCCGCCCGCAGACCAAAGGCCAGGGTTGTCGGGAAGAGGCCCTTGTCCTCATCAACATGGGGAAAGGTGCTTTGGGGTGGGGGGGCGCAGAGCCCCCCTGCCCCGAAGCACCCATACTCCCCATGTTGAGGGCACGTGGCCTGGTATGGTCCAGGAGGGGGCGCGCTCGCTCGTCCCCGTCCCCTTTCCTGGCCTTCCGGGCTGCTTGCTCGGATAAGGGTCTGGTATGGATTTTGGGGGGGGACCCCACGCTGTTTTTTCGGCGTGGGGGTTCCCTTAAAACCCACACTAGACCAAAGGGCTTGGTATGCTCCTGGAGGGGGACTCCATGCCATTTTTTTTTTAATTTGGCCTGGTGTTCCCCTTGAAGAACCCCAGAGCACAAGGTGCCTGGCATTGTCGGGATCAAAGTCGGATCCCTGTTCACAGACAAACGGTCCGACTTTGACCCTATGTAGGACCGTAAATCGCACAGCAAAGTAGAGTCAAAGTCGGACCGTTTTTTTGTCAGATAGTGTGAACCCAGCCTTAGCTGCATTAAATTAGCCTCAGAACAACCTGTGTAATTCATATGTGTTTGGGTTTAAAGGGATGAGGTGGCAACCCTAGCCCCGAGGCCTGATTCACACGGCTCCATGCACATTGCAGCAACACTTATGCGAAGGTGTGAATAGGCCCATAAAACTCCCCACTAAACTGCTGTACATAGGTGCAACCACCTACGGATTTATGGGAAATCTACTTGACGTGTAGAAAAACGCATGGGTTTTACAGCAGGAAAACAGCCAAATGGGAATGGGCCTATAAGATCATCAAGCCAAGACTATGCACAGGTATGCTGCCCCTGAGGAGCTGAAAGGGGAAACCCCAAAGGTAACTCAAGAGATATTGCAGGGATTACTCATAAAATACCCAGGAAGGGTAACATTTCTTAACTTACCTGCTCCCTGATCCTCACACTCAGGCTGTTCTAGATGGAGCGCACAGCTGCTCCAATCAGAGTACTGATCCGGCTTAAAGGAACAACATCCTCAGAATTTTTTCTTTGCTTAACCCCTTTGCTGCAGTTGCATAATTTTATTTCATGCAATATTTACGCTATTGTTTATTAAAGCGTAACTCAACTTTTGTTGAGAATAAAACATTCCCCTCTGGGTGATCTCTGTACATTGCAAGGATTATAAAAAAAAACTTTGCTGCAGACAGGGCTGTCTTAATGCATGGGCACCCCTGGGCACTGCCCAGGGGCCCCAAGTGCATAGGGTCCCCATGATAATATTGCATTACATCATACTTGCCAACTAACCTGGATTTTCCGGGATAGTCACGCTTTTTACTAAGCTGTCCCGGGATGGCTGTGTCCCGGACAGTGTCCCAGAACCTGTACTGTGCCCTCCTGCCTTCCCTCGTACTGTGCCCTTCTGACTGCCCCATACTGTGTTCTTTGTGTTGATTAGTCTTTGATTTATGGCATTTTTTTTATTATTTAAAATCATTTTTATTGAAAGTACTTAGAAATATATGCTTTATTCTATTAACTATTTATACTTTAATTCTTGAGAGTTGGTGCCTAACTTGGGGCAAGCTGGTAGGGGGCCCCAGTGCATTACTTTGCCCAGGGGCCCATGATGCTATTAAGACAGCTCTGGTTGCAGATTCCTACCTTTTGATCTTCTGAAGAAATTGCTGTGTGTTTCTTTCTGCCCATGTGGGAAAGTGAGTCTAATAGGAGTGGTTTCATAATTCTCAATCAGTTGTGCACCTGCAGGGCTCTAATGAGGAAAATTACAGGGTCTGCACCCCTTTAGACGTGTTCCTATTGGGAGTATCTCACCAAAAATGACATTTTTGTTGCAGGGGATGCCTAAAATCTGACTTGTATCTTAGTGCAGAGTTTCGGGAAAATCAGTGAGCCAATCACACAAGCAGGGAATTATGTTTCTGGGCGGCATTTTGTATACCATCTGTGTACCTCCTCCAGGTGGCCATATTGCATTTTCAGAAAATTACAGTGCTGCAGATTGAAAAGGAAAGGAAATTTTTAACCACTTCAGCCCCGGAAGGATTTCCCCCTTTAGGACCAGAACACTTTTTGCGATACGGCACTGCATCGTTTTAACTCACAATTGCGCGGTCGTGCGACGTTGTACCCAAACAAAATTGGCGTCCTTTTTTTCCCACAAATAGAACTTTTTTGGTGGTATTTGATCCCCTCTGCGTTACTTTTGATCACCGCTATAAACAAATAAAGAGCAACAATTTTGCAAAAAACACATTTCTTACTTTTTGCTAAAATACATATCCAAAAAATATATATATTTAATAAAACAAATGTATTCATCAGTTTTGGCTGATTTATATTCGCAATCGGCGTATATTCATTGGTTTGCGCAAAAGTTGCCGCGTTTACAAACGATGAGAATTTATTTATGGGGTTTTTATTTATTTATTTTTTTTTTACTAGTAATGGCGGCGATCTGCGATTTTTAGCGGTACTGCGACATTGCAGAGGACATGTCGGACTCTTTTGACACTTTTTTGGGACCATTGACATTTATACAGTGAACAGTACTATGAAAATGCACTGATTACTGTGTAAATGTCATTGGCAGGGAAGGGGTTAACCTGTAGGGAGCGATAAAAGGGTTAACGGGGGGCTGTTCCCTGGGATGTGTTACTGACTGTATAGGGGCTGGGCTGACTGCAGGAGGAGAGAGATCGCCGCTCCCATATAGAGGAATCCTGCGATCACTCTCCTCTCCCCTGTCAGAATGAAGATCCGTTGATTACACACACAGATCCCCATTCTGTCACTGCGGGGAGCAATCGCGGGTAGCTGGCGGACATCAAGTCCGCCCTACCCGCTCTCTGGCTCCCCCGCTACACAATGAGTGGACGAGTGCGCCTCCGGCGGCGTGCGCACGCTCACGTTCCGTGATCTCGCAGCCGCCGTCAGGTGACGGTGATATGCCATATCGAGCCATGTTGCCGCCATCAACCCACGGCGGGCGGTCGGCAGCTGATTAATAACATTCAATTACAACATGAATTGTATACAATACACTATATTATTTTTTCTTTATTTGCTATTTTTTCCCCCACAAAAGTGGAGTTACCCTTTAACCACTTGCCGACCAGCTGCCGTCATTATACTGCGGCAAGGTGGCTTGATCCTGCAAATCGCCGTAGGTGTACATCGGCTCAAGGTCTCCCATTGGCCAGCGGGGAAGCCAATCAGTGGGTGGGGTGGACTCCATGTCCGCCGGCTACCCGCGATTGTTCCCTGCAGTGACAGAATGGGGATCTGCCTGTTGTAAACAAGGCAGATCTCCGTTCTGACATGGGAGATCGCACAGATCCTGTGCTAGGCAGAAAGATGGATTTGTGTGTTTCCCCAGGCTGCCCATCCCCCATACAGTTAGAAAACAAAAACGGGGAACACATTTAACCCTTTGATCGCCCCCTAGTGTTAACCCCTTCCCTGCCAGTGTCATTAGTACAATAACAGTGCGTATTGTTAGCACTGATCACTGTAATAATGTCACTGGTTCCCAAAAAAGTGTCAAAAATGTCAGTTAGGTGTCCGATCTGTCCGCCGCAATGTCGCAGTCCCGCCATAAATCACTGATCGCCGCCATTGCTAGTAAAAAAAAAAAAATAATAATAAAAATGTCATAAATCTATCCCCTATTTTGTAGACGTGATAACATTGTGCAAACCAATCAATAAACCCTTATTGCGATTTCTTTTTTACCAAAAATATGTAGAAGAATACACATTGGCCTAAACTGATGAATACATTTGTTTTTTTTACATTTTTTTTTGGATATTTATTATAGCAAAAAGTAAAAAAATATAGGGTTTTTTTTTTCAAAACTGTCGCTCTTTTTTTGTTTATAGCGCAAAAAATAAAAAACGCAGAGAGGATCAAATACCACCAAAAGAAAGTTCTATCTGTGGGAAGAAAAGGACATTCATTTCGTTTGGATACAATGTCGCACGACAGCACAATTGACAGTTAAAGCGACGCAGTGCCGTATCGCAAAAAAATGGCCTGGTCAGGAAGGGGGTAAATCCTTCCGGTCCTTAAGTGGCTAAATTTATGTTTTTTGTTGCAGCAGACTCATCGGAGCCGTCGCGCTCTGTATGAATTTGAATGACTTTCTTCAACCATGATTAAATGTATTCGCATCTTCACAGGGTGGTACAGGTAGCAAAGTGCCACGTCCCAGGGGTACATCTATATCGAAAGTTTGGATTTCTATGGACTTTGTAAAAAATGTATCATTTTTATAATATATATATATATATATAGTACAATTTTTATAGTTGGAGTACGTCGGGGCCTATAAAGCCCATAGAAGCCCAAACTTTTGATATAGAATTCTTCAACTATGAACTACTGAAAAGTCCAATCCAGCGCTTCCGATATACATGTTCTGGGTTTTTACTCATGAGCGCCCCCCTAGCTCTCCACACCTGCCAATCACCAATGTCACATCCTGTTAAAGCTGAACTCTGGACTGGACACATCTTAACCACTTAGCCTCTGGAAGATTTACCCTCCCCCCTTCATGACCAGGCCATTTTTTTGGGAAACGGCACTGCGTTATTTTAACTGACAATTGCGCGGCCGTGCGACGTTATACCCAAATAAAATCAATGTCGTTAACAGTCAATTTTATTGCGTCACGGCAAAGGGTTTTTTTACCGGACCAGTACTTCCCCCCT
>BLSH010271615.1:129409-144077 GCA_018402905.1 Glandirana rugosa | reverse complement strand
ACAGATACTCTTACAAGCTGGTAAGAAGGTCTTCGCGCAAAAACTCCAGTCGGGACTACAACCTGCTCTTCCGGACCGAGTGTCAGAGACGAGATTAAGAAGGGTTTCCACAAGATAGTCCAACTCCAGTCCTGAGACACGTCCGGTCAGTTCAAGAAGGTCGGGTTTGAGCGAGTAGGTACAGAAATACCTGGAACGAAACACGTGACCAGGTTTAGTAAACCACCTCCCCCTAATACCACAGCCCAACAAGAAGTCTCCAACCCGAACCGGGGAATCAAGGTCACTTCCCTTGACAATTCCGCAGTCGTATGGTTCTGTAAAACCTGTTAAAGTACGAGCAGTCATGTTGGAACAGGAAGGGGCCATCCCCAAACTGTTCTCACAAAGTTGGGAGCATGAAATTGTCCAAAATGTCTTGGTATGCTGACGCCTTAACAGTTCCCTTCACTGGAACTAAGGGGCCAAGCCCAACCTCTGAAGAACAACCCGACACCATAATCCCCCTCCACCAAATGATTTGGACCAGTGCACAAAGCAAGGTCCATAAAGACATGGATGAGCGAGTTTGGGCTGGAAGAACTTGACTGGCCTGCACAGAGTCCTGACCTCAACCTGATAGAACACCTTTGGGAAGAATTAGAGCAGAGACTGTGAGCCAGGCCTTCTCGTCCAACATCAGGGCTGACCTCAAAAACGCGCTTCTGGAAGAATGGTCGAACATTCTCATAGACACGCCTAAACCTTGTGGACACCCTTCCCAGAAGAGTTGAAGCTCTTATAGCTGCAAAGGGTGGGCCAACACAATGTTGAACCCTATGGACGAAGACTGGGTTCCCATTATAGTTCATGTGCGTGTAAAGGCAGGCGTCCTAATACTTTTGACAATATAGTGTATGTGATCAGTAAAGGTGTCCCTCTTATGAGTAGTATTTCACCGCTTGAGACGAGTAGAACCTCTCCAATGTCATTACTCCATAATGACTTGATAGCCCCCATAATAATGGCTGACACTCTTAAAATAAAACACGTTGCGCGTTAGATATCTTTTTCTTATTCAAACCATACAATGAATAAAAGATCTCCTTTCCTGCTGTAGGAATAATTATTTTGGGTACAATTTTATGCAATGTCAAAAGTCATGATGCCTCGGTAGGTGCCCTTTCTTTAAAAAATGTCCTCCCTCATCTAATGGTATTACAATGGACGTAGCTTATAGAAGGCAAGTGACAAGGACTATTTCCTTAATTACTGTACTTACATAATAGCATTTGCTGTGGCAGTTCCAGTGCTATTCAGTCAAGTGAGATTCGATACAAAAAAAGCTGATTTGCCAGAAAAGAGCTTAAGTATAAGTGCCTGGAGTCACAATCTATTTGCTTTATAAGGTAAAGGTATCTGCAACGCGTAGCACTTTTTTATCAAAACTTTCTTTGCGGCAAATAAAATGTCTTTTTTATCCATTCTTCTCTGTGATAAAATTTAAAGTCTATCTAAACCCAATAACAAAAATGCAATACATTCCAGCTTACAAGTCCTTAGAAGGAAGACGGTAACTGTATTTGTTTCATAGATACCTGGACGAACATTGAAGGAGGCGTCCATTGTGAGCGTAAAATTCAGCTTCAGCTGTTGAGCTATGTCAGTGGTTCTCAACTCCTGTCCTCGGGACCCACTAACAGGCCAGGTTTGCAGGATAACTGAAATACCTCACAGGTGATATAATTTGCTGCTCAGTGATTGCAGTATTCTAGTCTGCATCTCCCCGAGGTAATACTGAAAATCTGGCCTGTTGGTGGGTCCTGAGGACAGGAGTTGAGAACCACTGAGCTATGTAGACAGCAAGAATTTTACAACAAAGCAAGCATAAATGTCCTGGGAAACAAGGAAAAGAGCTCGCAGCTCCACCTGCTGGTTGAAAATGATACAAAAGAATATGGCTTAATAAAATGTATTTAAACCCAAAAATGTAATATATTGCAGCTTACCAAGTAGTAAAATTACTGAATTACTGTGTGCTCTTAGGTATTACTAATATTGTCACATTCCAAAAGTGTAGAAAAAAAAAGGAATGGTACAAAAAGGAAAATTTAAGCATGGAAACCTCTGCAAACTTTTAATGAATATACCCCTAAATGAAAGAAACAAAACTACCCTAAATACACCCCCCCCCCCAAAAAAAAAAAATCACACTCTATAAATAAAAAATTTAGAGTATTTTGTTTCTGAAGAACAATTCCACCTAAGTATCTCAGTAAGCAAAACTAAACGTTTCCATTATGAAATGGCAAAATGATATTCTTAACCAGCAAAGCAAACTTCAATGGTACCAAGTCAATAACTCCAATGCTGTACTATCAAAAAACACAAAAAAAACGCACATTTTTATTCATACACTATCAGAAAAACCTATAAAATATTGATATTCACAATTTTTTTGTTACATTTCCAATTTCCTTTCATACATAAAACTGTAAGGGCCGGTTCACACTTGCGCGGCGCGACTTCGCGGCCCGTTCACATCTAGGCGAATTGTCAGGCGACTGACAATTCGCCTCAATGCTGTGCAAATGGGACCGTTCTAATAGGAGCGAATCGCTTCGCTCCGCCTTAGAAAAATGGTCCCTGCACTATTTTCAGGGCGATCTCAGGCGGCTTGCATTGACTTCTATGATAGAAGTCTCCTAGCAAGCCGCTTTGAGATCGCCTCGAGCGCTCCGCGCCGCTCCAGTGTGAGCCGGCCCTTATCGAAATAGTCCTAAGGAAATCATTGCATATTCAGCTTCCTTGACCCCCTTATTACAGAATGTTTGTTAAATAAAGAATATAGGAGAATGGTGGGAAGAGCTAGAAGTGGACCATGGGTCCTCTTCCTCAGGAGACAGTTGGAAGTCATAATACAGGGCCTTGAAAAAGTATTCATACCCCTTAAAATTTTCCACATTTTCTCACGTTACAACCAAAAACATAAATGTATTTTATTGGGATTTTATGTGATAGACCGACACAAAGTGGCACAGAATTGTGACGTGGAAGGAAAATGATAAATGGTTTTCAGCATTTTTTACAAATAAATCTGTGAAAAGTGTGGGGGGCATTTGTATTCAGCCCCCTTTACTCTGATACCCCCTAACTAAAATCTAGTGGAACCAATTGCCTACAGGAGTCACCCATAGCTCCCAACTGTCCCTGATTTTGAGGGACTGTCCCTCATTTGGAACAATGTCCCTCTGTCCCTCATTGCTCTTCATTTGTCCCTCATTTTGGTCTGATGCATATATATAAAATGCACTATTTATCTATCTAAAAGTGTTTTACAATGCTAAACCTTTCATCCAATTTCTATATTGCTGCATTTGTACATTTAAAAAGCTAATATAAGGGAATAGTAGTGGTAAAAAAAAGCACTTGTGGGTTTACCTAGTCATTTTTTTGGTATAATTCTCCTTTAACCGCTTGCCGACCGTCAATAGGCAATTGACGGCGACAAGGTGGTGCTCCTGCGCAAATCGCCGTCATATGACGAGTGAGGGCGCGCCCGCACGCTCACTGTGTCCGGGGAGGGCCAGGGAGCGGGTGCGGCGGCTTCGATTGCCGCCTGCCACCCGCGATGCCTCCCCCAGAGTGAAAGAACAGAGGTCCGTGTAAGTAAACAAGGACCTCCGTTCTGTGAGGGGGGAAGGGCTGTGATCATAGCCTTCCTCTACATGGAAGCTGTGATCACTTCCCTTCCCCAGCTAGGGCAGTCCCCATACAGTTAGAACACGCCCAGGGAACACAGTTAACCCTTAGAGCGCCCCCTGCAGGTTAACCCCTTCACTGCCAATGACATTTACACAGTAATCAGTGCATTTTTATAGCACTGATCACTGTATAAATGCCAATGGTCCCAAAAAAGTGTCAAAATGGTCCGACATGTCCGCCGCAATATCGCAGTACTGCTAAAAATTGCAGATCGCCGCCATTACTAGTAAAAAATAAAAAAACCCCAGAAATGAATTCTCATCATCCGTAAACGCGACCACTTTTGCGCAAACCAATCAATAAACGCCAATTGCGATTTTTTTTATCGCAAATATGAGGAAGAATATAAATCGGCCAAAACCGATGAAAAAAAATGTTTTTTTATATATTTTTTTGGATTTGTATTTTAGCAAAAAGTAAGAAATTTGTGTTTTTTTGCAAAATTGTCGCTCTTCTTTTGTTTATAGCGGCGATCAGAAATGACGCAGTGGTGATCAAATACCACCAAAGGAAAGCTCTATTTGTGGGAAAAAAGGGACGCAAATTTCGTTAGGGTACAACGTCGCACGACCGCGCAATTGTCAGTTAAAGCGACGCAGCGCCGAATCGCAAAAAGGGCTCCGGTCCTAAAGGGGGAAATCCTTCCGGGCTGAAGTGGTTAAGGGGCGTGGCAGGGGGTGTGTCCTATGCCTACATACTTTTTCTAATAGGTGGCCCTCTTTCCCTTCTCAGAAAGTTGGGAGGTATGGTCACCTAATTAGTAAATAAAGTCCACATGTGTGTAATTTAATCTCGGTATAAATACAGCTGTTCTGTGAAGCCCTCAGAGGTTTGTTAGAGAACCGTAGTGAACAAACAGCATCATGAAGGCCAAGGAACACACCAGACAGGTCAGGGATAAAGTTGTGGAGACATTTAAAGCAGGGTTAGGTTATAAAAAAATATTCCAAGCTTTGAACATCTCACTGAGCTCTGTTCAATCCATCATCGGAAAATGGAAAGACTATGGCTCAACTGCAAACCTACCAAGACATGGCCATCCACCTAAACTGACCGGCCGGGCAAGGAGAGCATTCATCAGAGAGCAGCCAAGAGGCCCATGGTAACTCTGGAGGAGCTGCAGAGATCCACAGCTCAGGTGGGAGAATCTGTCCACAGGACAACTATTAGTCGTGCACTCCACAAATCTGCCCTTTATGGAAAAGTGGCAAGAAGAAAGCCATTGTTGAAAGAAAGTCATAAGAAGTCCTGTTTGCAGTTAGTGAGAGGCCATGTGAGGGACACAGCAAACATGTGGAAGAAGGGGCTCCGGTCAGATGAGACCAAAATTGAACTTTTTGGTCTAAAAGTAAAACGCTATGTGTGGTGGAAAACGAACACTGCACATCACCCTGAACACACCATCCCCACCGTGAAACATGGTGGTGGCAGCATCATGTTGTAAGGATGCTTTCCTTCAGCAGGGACAGGGAAGCTGGTCAGAATTCATGTGAAGATGGATGGAGCCAAATGCAGGGCAAATTACAGGAAAACCTGCAAAAAACTTGAGATAAGGGTGGAAGTTCACCTTCCAGCAGTGCCTTTCTTTTTGCCACTCTTCCATAAAGGGCAGATTTGTGGAGAGCACGACTAATAGTTGTCCTATGGACAGATTCTCCCCCCTGAGCTATGGATCTCTGCAGCTCCTCCAGAGTTACCATGGGCCTCTTGGCTGCTTCTCTGATGAATGCTCTCCTTGCCCGGCTGGTCAGTTTAGGTGGGCGGCCATGTCTTGGTAGGTTGGCAGTTGTGCCATACTCTTTCCATTTTCAGATGATGGATTGAACAGAGCTCTGTGAGATGTTCAAAGCTTGCGATATTTTTTTATAACCTAACCCTGCTTTAAACTTCTCCACAACTTTATCCCTGACCTGACTGTTGTGTTCCTTGGCCGTTATGACGCTGTTTGTGCACTAAGGTTTTCTAACAAACCTCTGAGGGCTTCACAGAACAGCTGTATTTATACCGAGATTAAATTACACACATGTGGACTTTATTTACTAATTAGATTAGGTGACCTCTGAACGCAATTGGTTCCACTAGATTTTAATTAGGGGTATCAGAGTAAAGGGGGCGCCATCAGTGTTGCCAACCTCCTGCAGCATTTTTTACTGGCAAAACATGGGAAATTTACTGGCAGAGCACATTTTTTACTGGCACCTTGAAAAATAACAGAACTCCTATGAAAAACTAAGACAATTGATATTTAAACACAACATGGAGACACTGACAATACCCATATCAAGTAATTTGCCGGGTTTACACTTAAAAAACCAGCGCAGCATGACAAATTATCAGACCCTGATATTTATAGACAGTTGTAAAAATCACTGATTTTTACAAACTGTCAGTAAATTTACTGGCGGTTGGCAACCCTGGGCGCCATACAAATGCCCCCCACACTTTTCACAGATTTATTTGTAAAAAAAATGTTGAAAACCATTTATCATTTTCCTTCCACTTCACCATTATGTGCCACTTTGTGTCGGTCTATCGCATAAAATCCCAATGAAATACATTTACGTTTTTGGTTGTAACATGACAAAATGTGGAAAATTTAAAGGGGTATGAATACTTTTTCAAAGCACTGTATTTAGAATTCATGCAGCATTTCAACCAGTTAAAATCCTTGTCTCCGCCTTCTGCGAAGAACTGCTCTTGTGTCCGGGAAGAGGATCGCCCATGGAAAAAGTGACTATCAGTACCGTGATCTATTATAAAAAAACAATCTGTAGGCTTGATTATCGTCTAAACCAACTAAACAAACATGAATTTAATGGTACCAAGTCACTAACAGCAATGTTGTTCTGTTAAAAAAAAAATACAAATTTTTATTTTTTGTAATACATTTTTATTTTTATACATTATTATAAAAGCATACAATATTCTGATAATCACACTTTTGTTCGTCACATTATTTTCAACCTTTGTCTTTCATCCACCAATCTCTTATCTGGAAAATCAGAAGGAAATCGTATTTTTGACTTTCTGGTCTCCATTATTACAGAATGTTTGTTAAACAAAGAGTATAGCTGAATGGTGGGAAGAAATGTCTCAACATGTTTTGTAGACGATGGGTTCACTTCTTCAGGAAATCGTTCAAGGTAATAATATATAAAATGAATGAAATATTTCAGTATGGTAATCTTGTATAAACAATCTGTAGGCCTGATTCTCTTATCATAATGGTGTTGGTCTAATTGTTAAATAATCAATATAGGAGGTGAACAACTTTGTCAGGACCCGGGTCTGAACCTGCAAAGTCTGCTGTGTCTGACGATGTCTCTTCTTGCTGAGCCACCTAGGATTCTGGACAGTTCCCTGGACAATTCCTTTATCGATCTTACCTTGAACCTTGTTTTTCTTCAACCTTGAACTCTTTGTTCCTCCCATAAACTTCCTGATTTAAGCTATGTCTCTTCACTTCCTCTTTGCCAGATTATTGTGCTCTCTCCAGCCAATATCTTGCGCTTGTCACTCCTGCTGCCATCCGTATCATCACTACCACTTGTTGCCGACCTTTAGCTTGTTCCTTGACTATGCTTCTGCTTGATCCCATCCTGCAACCACTTGTTACCGACCTTTAGCTTGTTTACTGACTACACTTCTGCTTATCCCTACCTGCTATATCTGCTACTGGACCCCAGCTTGCTCACCTGCTGGTGGGACGATTTCTGAGGACCTAGACCTGGTACTAACATGCAGCAAAACCCATCCCCACCATGAGGAGCTCTGGTGAACTGTACTTAGACTCCCCACTTCAGATGAGCCCATGTGATCCACCAGGTCTGGTTGGTGAGTGCCTCTCTATTGCTATAGCTACTAGCCTCTGAGCCTGAATCCAAACCATGACACTTTGATTCTCAACATGTTTTCTAGATTGTGGGAGCACTTCCTCAGGAAACAGTTGGAGTCAATAATAAATTATATTAATGCAATGATTCAGTACTATGATCTATAATAAAAAATCAGTAGGCCTGATTCTCTCATCATCGTGACTCAGGTCCCATTGTTAAAGAATAGAGGTCAACAGTGTGATTCCTAACATGTTTCTTAGACCATGGGTCCACTTCCTCAGGAGACAACTGGAAGTAATAATATATTATATTAAAGTGGAAGTCCACTCTAAAACTAAAATCACTGCATCTACAGACATCCACATTCTAAGACTAACCTATCTAGCCCTGTAAGGAAGAAATCAGTATACATGCCTTTTCTGAAGCTGATCCAACCCAATCTTCAGTGGTGGAAACTCTGCAGAGTACACAGCCGACAACGGGTCGGAGCGGCTTCAGAAAGGTATGTATACTGATTTCTTCTTTACAGGGTTAGATAGGTTAGTGTTAGATCGTGGATATCTGTAGATGCAGGGATTTTAGATTTAGGATGAACTTCTACTTTAATGTAACAGTACTGCGATCTAGTATAAAAAAAAAATTAGGCCTGATTTTCTTATCATCATGTATTAGGTCCATTTGGTTAAAAAAGAATATAGGTGAACAGCTTTTATTTTCAACACACTTGGTGGACCATGGGTCCACATCTTCAAGAGACGATTGGCAGTAATAATATATAATATTAATGTAACATTTCAGCACTGTAATCTAATATAAAATGTGTAGGTCTGAATCTCTTATTGTCATGACTTAAGTCCATATGTTAAATAAGGAATACAGATGAACCACTTTGGTTCTCAATGTATTTAATAAACCATGTGTCCACTTCTTCAGGTTGGTGGTAATAGTACATAATAATAATGCAGCATTTCAGCACTGCTGTGATATAATATAAAAAAGGTAGGCCTAACTCTTTTTTTTCATTATGACTTAGGTCTAGTTGTTAAATAAAGAATATAGGTGAACAGTGTGATTCTTAACATGTTTCGTAGACCATGGGTCCACTTCCTCAGGAGACAACTGGAAGTAATAAAATATTATATTATTGCAACAGTACTGTGATCTAGTAGAAAAAAAATGTACACCTGATTCTCTTATCATCATGCCTTTGGTCCAATTGGTAAATAAAGAATATTGGTGAACAGCTTTTATTCTCAACACATTTCGTAGACCATGCGTCCACTTCCTCACAAGACAACTGGAAGTAATAATATATATTATTAATACAACAGTACTGTGATCTAGTATAAAAAAGTATAGACCTGATTCTAGTATCCTCATGACTTATGTGCAATTAGAGACAGCCTATAGCCACAGTTCTGAGTATCCAGATATGGATAGCTTGAATATCAGATATAAATGTCTGAACTGACACAGTGTCGGGTATCTTCTACTGCCCAGCCCTCCCTCTACCAGGTAAATTGCAAATTAGTCATTTTGTAGCAAAATCAGTTATGCCAAAATCACTTTGCTCATCCTTATTCACAACCCTTATAGCCAGTGGAGGCTGGTGCTCAATATTTGGGGGGGGGGGGCGCAAACAAACCTCCCCTCACTCACACCACTGCCACCCCCGCCCACCCCCCTCCCACAGGAGACAGACTGGAGGCGGCCTTACCTTAAGAGATGACCAGGATTGAGGACAAGGGGTAGGGCAGCTGCTCCTCGCTCCAGCCGGGGCTCTGGCCGAACATACGTTGCTTCTCCTCCCGGCCGAACAGGAAGTGGGTCCTGAGACCCAACTGGCCGGGAGTCCTAAGACTCCTTGGCCAATCAGGTCTCAGGACCCACTTCCTGATTGGCCGGGAGGAGAATCAGGAAGACAATAGTGAATATCAATTCTCTATTCTCACACAACTGGGTGGGCTCAGGCCGCAGTGCTCTGCGCCCTGAGCCCACCCTTTTTTTAAGCCAATTAGAGCCTCTGGCTCTAATTATATGCTTCAAAAAAAAAAAAAACCCCCATTGAAATCTATGCATCCGGCACCCTGCATGTAGATTAGGCCACATGGATGGGGGGAGGGCGGTGCCATTTATGGACAGGCCGCCACTGCTTATAGCTGAGGGGAGGGCGGCGCCCCTTATGGACAGGCCGCCACTGCTTATAGCTGAGGGGAGGGCGGCGCCCCTTATGGACAGGCCGCAGGCCGCCACTGCTTATAGCTAATGGTGACTCGCTGGACACTCATTTTCATAACAGGGTTGGCATTTGGGGGCACAACTGGGCCAACCTCTCCGGTCCAATCCAGATGTCCAGCATGTAGCGCTTTCTGTCATCCCTCTACATTAAATTGAAGAATACAGTTTCCTATTCTTATAACAACTCTCTTTTTAACAGGAAATAAAGTTTGCTAACAATAAAAAAAAAAGACATCCTCTTCTGCAAGCCCATTACTCATTGTGCACCTCTTAAACTTCGAAACGCAAACAGAGCTATCCACTGTCTTCGACGTACGTTAATGGCCATCGTCTCTCATGACAAACTATGTTTGCAATCATTATTCTAAGCCCTCGTAAGATGATTACAGTTTTCTAAATCCAGGGCTGTGAATAAATGTGAGGGACAATGATGTAAGTGTTCCCAGGGACCAATATTTATCCTTCATATCTCGAGGTGAGCCAAGATGCTCATAAGCTCTGTTAAACCTTTAACATAGGAAGCGATCTATCACAGCCGGGCCACATGCTACGTCCATACTGAACCAATTAGGCCCGGCCTGTTTCGTCATCTTTCATAAAGGCAAGATAAGTTTTCCAAGCGTGGTACAGAGCAGTGATTGAATTTTGATCAAACACACATGCTCCACAACCTAGTATGGATATTTAAAAGCTGTGAAATGTTCTGAAAACTTCAGACTCGAGCAGCCGGCCAAGAGGACAGGATGTACTGGAAGGGAGCGAGAAAGAGGCGTTTTGTAACTCAGTACATCTGCAAAACAAATATTTTTGTCCTTTTTTTGTTATTGAAATCTGCAGTCAGTGCCCAGCTTTTTAAATTATAATGTACGGTAGCCTAATATTCCACATGTGGGCACAAGGCGGCAGTGACCATTAAGACTTTTTACCTATTCTTAACCCTTGGTTCACACCTATGCGTTTTTACTGAGATATTCAGAAACGCGCTATAGTCCATTTAACGTGGTTTCCTATGGGGCACGTTCTATGCGTTTTCAGCTGCTGCGTTTATTTTGGAAAGGTGACTTTTTTTTTTTCCCTGCAGCAGATTGCGGTTTTGGTGCAATAGACATCAATTGAACAGCACCAAAAATGCAAATGTTATGATGCATTTTTGATGCATTTCGCTTTTTTTTCGGCCAATAACTATGACAGTTTTGGGTTAGGGTTTGCGTTTAGGCCCCTTTCACACTGAGGTGCTTCAAAACTGCCAATAAACACTGAGCGATTTTGAAGAGCTTTTCAGGCGCTTTTGGAGAGCAGTTCAGGAGCTTTTGATGAGCTTTTCATTCATTTAAATGGAGAGGGGCGTTTTTTCACCGCCCTGCCCCAGCGTAAAAGCATTCATTGATTTGAATGGAAATAGGTTTTCGTGAGCTTTTCAGGCACTTTTTTTTAGTGTGAAAGTGCTTGAAGAGTGCCTCAGTGTGAAAGGGGTCTAAATATTAGGGTTAAGGGCTAGGATTAGCGTTAAGGCCCCTTTCACACCAGGGCCGCCCGAGCGTTAGCGGTAAAACACCGCTAATTTGCGGCGCTTTAGCGCTCGTTATAGTGGCGTTGTGGCGCCACTATTCGGGCAGCGGCGGTGCACTTTTAACCCCCCCCCCACAAGGGGTTAAACAGGGGTTAAAAGTGCTGGTTAGCGGCGCTTCCGAAGCAGTGTTCAACGCTTTGGGAGTGCTGCCCCATTGTTTTCAATAGGCAGGGACGGTATAAGAATGGTGAATACAACGCTCCCACACCGCCGCAAAGATGCGGCTTGCAGGACTTTTTTTTACCGTCGCGCAAGCACACCGCCTCAGTCTGAAAGCACTCGAGCTTTCACATTGGGGTGTATTGGGGGGAGTTTTTCAGGCGCTTTTTAGACGCTATTTTTATCGCAAAAGCGCCTGAAAAACGTTCTGGTGTGAAAGGGGTCTAAATGTTAGGGTTAGACCCCTTTTACACTGAATCACTTTTCAGGCGCTTTCGTGCTAAAAAAGCACCTGAAAAGCTCACGAAAACCTATTTCCATTAAAATCAATGAATGCTTTCACACTGGGGCAGTGCGCTGGTAGGGAGGTGAAAAAAACGCCCCTCTCCATTGAAATGAATGTAAAGCTCTTCAAAAGCACCTGAAAAGCTCTTCAAAATCGCTCAGGCCACTTTCACGCTGGGGCAGGAGGGCGGTAGTGGTAAAGTGCCGCTAGTTTTAGCAACGCTTTCTGGGTGGCAGCGGGGCGTTTTTAACCCCCTACAAGGGGTTTAAAAGGGGTTAAAAGCGCGAGTGCACCCGAGGCGGTGTTCAGCTAATTTGGAAGCGCTGTCCATTGATTTCAATAGCAGGGGCGGTGGAGGAGCGCTGTATACACAGCTCACCACACCGCCCCAAAGATGCGGCTTGCAGAACTTTTTGTTACCGTCCTGCAAACACACCGCCCCACTCAGGCTTTCACACTGGGGAGACAGAAGAGGCAGTTTAGAGGCGCTTTACAGGCGCTATTTTTGGCCTGAAAATGCCTGTAAAGCGCCTCAGTGTGAAAGTGCCCTCTGTGTTTTAAACCCTTTTCACACCGAGGCAGTTTTCAGGCGTTTTAGCGCTAGAAATAGGGACTGTAAAGCACCTCTAAATTGCCACTCCCCAGTGTGAAAGTGCGAGTGCTTTCACACTGGGGCGGTGCGCTTGCGGGAAAAAAACTCCTGCAAGCAGCATCTATGGGGCGGTGTGGGAGCGATGTGTACACCGCTCCTCCACCACCCCTGCCCATTGGAATGAATGGCCAGCGCTTCAGAAGAGTGGCAACACGGGCGCTTTTAACTCCGTGTTAACCCCTTCTGGGGGGTTAAAAGCACCCCGCTAGTGGCGGCAGAGCTGCGCTTAAACAGCAGTAAAGTGCCACTAAAACTACTGGCACTTTACCTCTAGCGGACCCGTTGCCCTGGTGTGAAAGGGGTCTTACTGGCAGTTTAGAAGCCCCTCAGTGTGAAACGGGCCTAAGTGTTCTGACCCTAGCCCAAAACTGTCATACTTTCCTTCTGGCCAAACCCCCCGGCGTTAAAAAAACAGCAATAGGACTTAAAGGATGGACTTAAATGCCTCCTCTATCTTATTTTATATATATATATATATACTATATTGTCAAAAGTATTGGGACACCTGCCTTTACACGCACATGAACTTTAATGGCATCCCAGTCTTAGTCCGTAGGGTTCAATATTGAGTTGGCCCACCCTTTGCAGCTATAACAGCTTCAACTCTTCTGGGAAGGCTGTCCACAAGGTTTAGGAGTGTCTATGGGAATGTTTGACCATTCTAAAAG
This sequence comes from Glandirana rugosa, assembly GCA_018402905.1. Lineage (NCBI taxonomy): Eukaryota > Metazoa > Chordata > Amphibia > Anura > Ranidae > Glandirana > Glandirana rugosa. Next base: position 130,924 of record BLSH010271615.1, on the reverse strand, counting down.
AAGCACATTTCTGAGGTGATTGTACAGCTTGTATAACAGTGTAAATTTGCTGCCCCCCCCCCCCCCCAAATAACTCAACACACAGCCATTAATGTCTAAACCGCTGGCAACAAAAGTGAGTACACCCCTAAGTGAAAATGTCCAAATTGGGCCCAAAGTGTCAATATTTTGTGTGGCCAGCATTATTTTGCAGCACTGCCTTAACCCTTTTGGGTATGGAGTTCACCAGAGCTTCACAGGTTGCCACTGGAGTCCTCTTCCCCTCCTCCCTGACGACATCACAGAGCTGGTGGATGTTAGAGACCTTGCGCTCCTCCACCTTCCGTTTAAGGATGTCCCACAGATGCTCAATAGGGTTTAGGTCTGGAGATGCTGGGCCAGTCCATCACCTTTACCCTCAGCTTCTTTAGCAAGGCAGTGGTCGTCTTGGTGGTGTGTTTGGGGTCGTTATGTTGGAATACTGCCCTGCGGCCCAGTCTCCCAAGGGAGGGGATCATGCTCTGCTTCAGTATGTCACAGTACATTGCTGGCATTCATGGTTCCCTCAATGAACTGTAGCTCCCCAGTGCCGGCAGCACTCATGCAGCCCCAGACCATGGCGCTCCCACCACCATGCTTAACTGTAGGCAAGACACACTTGTCTTTGTACTCCTCACCTGGATGCCACCACACACGCTTGACATCATCTGAACCAAATTAGTCTATCTTGGTCTCATCAGACCACAGGGCATGGTTCCAGTAATGCATGTCCTTAGTCTGCTTGTCTTCAGCAAAGTGTTTGCAGACTTTCTTGTGAATCATCTTTAGAAGAGGCTTCCTTCTGGGACGACAGCCATGCAGACCAATTTGATGCAGTGTGTGGCATATGGTCTGAGCACTGACAGGCTGACCCCCCCACCCCTTCAACCTCCTCAGCAATGCTGGCAGCACTCATACATCTATTTCCCAAAGACAACCTCTGGATATGACGCTGAGCACTGCACTCAACCTCTTTGGTTGACCATGGTGAGGCGCTGTTCTGAGTGGAACCTGTCCAGTTAAACCGCTGTATGGTCTTGGCCACCGTGCTGCAGCTCAGTTTCAGGGTCTTGGCAATCTTCTTATAGCCTAGGCCATCTTTATGTAGAGCAACAATTCTTTTTTTCAGATCCCCAAAGAGTTCTTTGGCATGAGGTGCCATGTTGAACTTCCAGTGACCAGTATGAGAGAGTGAGAGCGATAACACCAAATTTAACACACCTGCTCCCCATTCACACCTGAGACCTTGTAACACTAACGAGTCACATGACACCTGGGGGGAAAATGGCTAATTGCGCCCAATTTGGACATTATCACTTAGGGGTGTACTCACTTTTGTTGCCAGTGGTTTAGATATTAATGGCTGTGTGTTGAGTAATTTTGAGGGGACAGTAAATTTACACCGTTATACAAGCTGTACACTCACTACTTTACATTGTAGCAAAGTGTCATTTCTTCAGTGTTCTTCTAACGGTTCTGGGACTTTGACTCGACGTC
>BLSH010271615.1:30807-56075 GCA_018402905.1 Glandirana rugosa | reverse complement strand
CTTTGGATAGAGCGGGGGGGGGGGGGGTATAGCCCGGCAGATTTTGCCATCTGTGTCCCATTGCAGAGATTTCCCTTCACTTCCTGTGCCATAGCCAAACAGGAAGTGAGAGGAAATCCCTGCAAATTAATGGAATTCCCTGATTGTCACCAGAACTAGAGTCCCCATTGGAAGATTTCCCCTTTCTTCCTGTTTTGGTGACAACTTGGGATGTTCTCGGTGATTATTTGTCCTGTTTACTACTGAGAGGGGGAATCTCAATAACGGGGACACAAATAGACAGCAATAAAAACCTGTCAGGGGTTCTGACCCCTCTCCACTTTCTCCAGAACTACAAGTTTGTCCCTCCATTCTACATCTAATGCTAGGCCTGGTGTGGTGACTGGGCCTCTACAGAGGGGTCCAGCTGTCTGTAGGGTGGGTTGCCCCCCCCCCCATGGTACTGCTGGGTCCTGTAGTCCCTACCCAAGCAGAGAGCCCAGCCCTCCCTTACCTAGGCCTCAGTCCCCTGGCAGCCCATTGCTGGGATGTGTAGTGCCCCCCCAAATAACCACACATCCTCCTCTCAGGATATTGTCCCAGCCGCAGCTCCTCACACTTGAAGCTTCCATCCTCAGCAGACACACAGGCCAGCTGCGCCCACCACGACAGCGAGAGCCCAGCGACCAAAAGCAGCAGCAGACGACCCCTGGGCGCCGCCATCTTGCCGGTGGCACAACAAAGCGAAGCAGTCACATGACGCGACGCCATCTTAGGCGTGGCACGGCAGGAGGCTCAGCACAACGTTGGCTCCGCCCCGCCGTCACTGGTCGCCATCTTGGGAGTGGCACAAGAACGAACCGCCGTAGGACGCGCCTGCTGTCCGCCATCTTGGGAGTGGCAAGCTGTGAGGGGGGGGGGGGGTGTAATTTAAATATATATATATAATATATATGACAGAGCTTGTGAGGGGAATGTGAGCCGTGAGGAAACCTTCTTCCAGGAGTCTTCATTACTTGTTAGTTTCTGTTTCATTAGAAAGTAAGTATGGCGGCAGAGAGATTCTGAGGTAAAATAGTGTCCATGGTGATGGAGATGGGTCAGGAAAACCAGAACTTTTTATTTTGGATAAAATAGGGAAGGGGTGTAACTCCCTTTGTCTGTCTTTCTATTCTTTTCTTCCCCTTTGGGAGATTTTCCTTCACTTCCTGTCTCATAACCGCAACAGGAAGTGAGAGGAAATCCCTCCGATGTCAGGGAAATCTCCCCCTCTTCGTAGCTTACAAGGTCAGGTGGTGGCAGCAAAAATCAGCAAAAAAAACAACCTGCAGATTGCGTAAAACCCCCCCAAAACACGATGTATTTTCTGAAATCAGACACCCTAGAGAATAAAATAGCGGTGGTTCTCATTTTTTACATTACATTATATTTCTAAAAAGGTCTAGGAAATGCAAATTGCCAGTAAAAAGTACACTAACGTTTATTTTAGGGCGCACAGACGCAACAAATGACCCAATTTCATGGTAAAATATAAAAAGATGAGGCTGCACCGAGTAAATAGATACCCAACGTGTCGCACTTTAACCCCTTCAACACCGGGCACTTTCACCCCCTTCCTGCCCAGGACAATTCTCAGCTTTCAGCGCTGTCACACTTTGAATGACAATGGCGCGGTCATGTGACACTGCACCCATGTGGCATATTTATCATTTTTTCCCCACAGATAGAGCTCTCTGTTGTTGATATTTCATCACCACTGGGGTTTTATTTTTTGCTAAACAAACTAAAAAAGACCGACATTTTTGAAAAAATAAAAACGTTTTTCTTTGTTTCTTTTAGAAAGCATTGTTTTCTCCTTCACTGATGGGCACCGATGAGGAGGCACTTATATGTGGAATTGATGGTTACTGATAGACGGCACAGATGGGCACTAATAGGCAGCATTGATAGGCGGCACAGATGGGCACTAATTACCGGCACTGATGGGTACTGATAGGCGACGCTGATAGGTGGCACTGATGAGCACTAATGGGCGGCACTCATGGGTACTGATAGGCGGCACTGATGGGCACTAATAGGCGGCATTAATGGGCACTGATAGGCAGCACCGATAGGAGGAACAGATGGGCACTAATAAGTGGCACAGATGGGCACTAATAGGCGGCACTGATGGGCACTAATAGGCAGCATTGATGGGCACTGATAAGTGGCACTGATGGGCACTGATAGGTGACACTGATTGGCACTGATGGGCACTAATAGGCAGCACTGATGGGCACTGAGGTGGCACTAATGGGCAGCACTGATGGGTACTGATAGGCGGCACTGATGGGCACTGATAGGTGGCACTGATGGGCACTAATAGGCGGCACTGATGGGCACTAATAGATGGCACTGATGGACACTAATCGATAGCACCGATGAGGAGTTACTAACAGTCATTGCTGATGTGCACTGATTGGCACTTTGATGGGCACTGATTGGCACTTTGGTGGGCACTAGTTGAGATTTTCATGGGCACTGATTGGCATTGTGGTGGGCACCTCTGGTGAGGACTGCGCTGATAATCAATGCGCTGGTTATCAGCACAGACCCCCCCCCCCCCCTCTGACAGGAGAGCCGCCGATCGTCTCTCCCTGTCAGCACGAACTGAGGAAAGCCGTTTGCGGCACTTCCTGGTTACCGCTGTGATCAGCTGTGATTGGTCACAGCTAATCACGTGGTAAAGCGCCTACGTCATAGGCTCTTTACCATGATCGAAAATGCAGTGTTACACACCGCACCACCGATCGCCGCTCCGGGGGGCGCGCACGAGCGGCTTCTCCCGCTGGACATCATATGAAGCCCAGTCAGGATAACAGAGCCACATTGCAGACGTCAGTCCGCAATGGGGCGGATGGGAAGGGGTTAAATCTGCGTGCGCCCGTGAAATGGCAATAAACTTCAGTACCCGATATTTTCTATAGGCGATGGTTTAGAAGCCCCCTATAGGTCATCAGTTCAGCATCACAAAGGAGGTCTGGTGCATGCGCAGCGATATGTATCGTTTTCAGGCATCGGTGCCCCGACACATTTGTACATACGTATATGTCTGTGTGTGTGTGTGTGGGGGGGGGCATTTAAACAATTTTGGGGGGATTTTATATGCTTGGGTGTGACTTACATTTTTTTACAGTTGTAAACTGCGGCTGGTAAAAAAAAAAAAACACTTGCAAGGCAATTGCATAATGTGCTAGTATGCATCACATATGTATGCAATCACATTATGAAATACAGGCCTTAGAACGAAGCCCTCCCATGGCGCGCTGTCACGGATGATGTCAGCCGTCTCATCGGTGACTGATAGGTGGCACTGATGGGCACTAATAGGTGGCACTGATGGGCACTAACAGGCGGCATTAATGGGCACTGATAGGCAGCACCGATAGGAGGAACAGATGGGTACTAATAAGTGGCACAGATGGGCACTAATAGGCGGCACTAATGGGCACTAATAGGCAGCATTGATGGGCACTAATAAGTGGCACTGATGGGCACTGATAGGTGACACTGATTGGCACTGATAGGCGGCACTGATGGGCACTAATAGGCAGCGCTGATGGGCACTGATAGGTGGCACTGATGAGCACTAATGGGCGGCACTGATGGGTACTGATAGGCGGCACTGTTGGGCACTGATAGGTGGCACTAATAGGCGGCACTGATGGGCACTAATAGATGGCACTAATGGACACTAATCGATGGCACAGATGAGGAGGTACTAACAGTCATTACTAATTTGCACTGATTGGCATTTTGATGGGCATGCGAGCGGGAGCCCTGGGTTCCGGCACCAAGCTCTGAAGTTCCGGCAAGGCATTCCCAACCTTCAGAGCGCATGCGCCGGTGATGTCACTGGCTGCATGCAGGGTGAATATCTCCTAAAGGAAGTTTAGGAGATATTCACAGCACCTTCAGGTAAGCCTTATTATAGACTTGTAAGTAAGAATCACAAAGCGGGCTTTACTACCGCTTTAACTTTTTTTTTTTCCGTGATTTTTTTAGTGACAGGTTCTCTTTAGCTACGCTGTACCCAAATAAAATTGATGTCCTTTTTCCCCCCACAAATAAAGTTTTCTTTTGGTGGTATTTGATCACCTCTGCAATTTTTATTTTTTGCGCTATAAACAAAAAAAGTTTGACAATCTTAAAAAAAAAAAAAAAAAACAATATTTTTTACTTTCTGCTATAAAACAATAACAATAAAAAAATGAAAAAATCAACTTTCTTCATCAATTTAGGCCGATATATACTCTAATACATATTGTCGGTAATAAAAATATACCAATAAGCGTATATTGATTGGTTTGCGCAAAAGTTATAGCGTCTACAAACAATTGGATAATTAAAAAAAAAAATTTTATGCTAGTAATGGCGGTGATCAGCGACTTATAGCGGGACTGCGATATTGCGGCGGACATTCTGACACTAACTGACGCTTTTGACACTTTTTTGGGGACCAGTGACACTAATACAGTGATCAGTGCTAAAAATATGCACTGTCACTGTACTGTAGGAGTTAAACATCAGGGGGCGATCAAACGCTTAACTGTGTGCCTAGTCAGTGTTTTACTGAAGTGGGGGAGGTGCTTTTACTAGGGGAAGACATGGATCTATGTCACTGCTTTGCAAGAACACAGGATCCCATGCCTTCCTTCCTGTCACACCGCCATTTTGCCTCTGTGCTGGATGATAGGTGGGTGCCAGCGGACATCAAGTCCTGCAGATCAGTTCCCACTGTGCTCCCACAGCTTGAACGGGCCTCCGGTGGGGTACATGTGCCCCCTAGTCTCGGACGTGTCGGATCACGTACTCAGTACAAGATCTGGCGAAGCAGTGCCACTTTGCCTCCGTATCATGTAAGTTGTGGAAGCAATCAGGTGTTCCATGCATCCCTGTGCAGGCAATCCCAATCATGTCAATTGGGACACAGCGGCCGCACGGACAAAGCTTCTGCTCCACATCCATGTGGGTGCGGGTCCCTGAACTCACCCTGTCTACATTCAGAGACCCGCAGCGGCACTGCTGTCATATTTGGAGCAGCGCCTGCGTCCAAGCAGCTGCTGTGTCCCAATTGACATGAATGGGACTGCCTGCATGGGGGATGCATGGAAAATCTGTGCATCCCCATGGCGGTAAACATGGCCCTTGTACGCTGTAGTAGGCCCGTGTGAATGAGACCTACTGTAATCCCCTCTCTAAAAAACAGTTTTGCCTTTAGAAATACTTTAAAGCCAAGGCTTAATCAACATAGGTGGAAAAAAATCAGTACAAGGGACATTGCTTACAGTTAATGTGATGTGTCCCTTGTGCTGATTGCTGCAGAATTAGTCTTCCATTCTTCTTCAATCTCCAATTAATAGATCCAAGGGACCGATCGTATGCATTCATCAAGAGTGTCAACTATGGCCGTCCTTTCCCCTCCCCTCCCCTCCTCCATTCATAGATGATGTACTATAGCTTTCATGAATGAAAACAGTCTGTGAATGGAGGAGGTGGACCTTTCATTCATTCATTAAATGAAACACATATTAGCAAATGTCACCAGTTACATCATGGTTTAAGTAGGGCAACCATCCTATCACTTTATAGCCTAACTTGGACATTTTTTTTTTTTTTGTTTGATTTTTTTGAAAGAATGGTTAAAGAAAGGGTAAAGAGTTAACATTGCTTTTGGGGCTTTACTTAATTGTTGCCCCATCAGGGGGATCCACCCACCCTGTAACTCCTACACATAAAATTAGGGGATCAGTTGTCACCCACACAGGACGTTACAGACAGCAATAAAAACATGTTTTTGTTTGTGTCTCCTTTAGAGATTTCCCATCACTTCCCGTCCAAACAGGAAGGGAGGGACACTCTTCCTAATTCGCTGCACCTAGTGTGCTGTACAATGAATATTCTTGCACTGTATATACTATGCTGTACATTACATACTCCCGACCCCTGCACTGTACAAGCCATGTTGTACATTATATAGTCCTGACCCCTGCACCGTATTCGCTATATTGTACATTACATACTCCTGAGTCATGACCCTTGCACTGTACACACTATGCTGTATGCTGTGCTTTACATACCCCTGACCCTTGCAGTATATACACTCTGCTGTACATTACATACTCCTGACCCTTGCACTGTATACGCTATGCTGTACATCACATACTCCTGACCCCTGCACTGTACACACTATGCTGTACATTACACATTCCTGACCCCTGCACTGTACACACTATGCTGTACATTACATTCTCCTGACCCCTGCACTGTACACACTATGCTGTAATTACATACTCTTGACCCCTGCACTGTACAAACTATGTTGTATGCTGTACTTTATATACCCCTGACCCTTGCAGTATATAAACTCTCCTGTACATTACATACTCCTGACCCCTGCACTGTACACACTATGCTGTACATTACATACTCCTGACCCCTGTACTGTACACACTATGCTGTACATTGCATACTCCTGACTCCTGCACTGTACACACTATGCTGTACATTATATTCTCTTGACCCCTGCACTTAACCACTTGCCGACCGTCGATCGGCATTTGATGGCGGCAAAGTAGCTCTGTAACGCGAATCGGCGTCATATGACGGCGGCCGCGAGATCGCGCCCAGTCACTGTGTCCGGGGAGGGCCAGGGAGCGGGTGCGGCGGATTCGATCTCCGCCGGCCACCCGCGATGCCCCCCCCCGGAGTGAAAGAACGGAGGTCCGTGTAAGTAAACACGGACCTCCGTTCTGTGTGAGGGGGAAGGGCTGTGATCACAGCCTTCCTCTGCACGGAAGGTGTGATCGCTTCCCTTCCCCTGTTAGGGCAGCCCCTATACAGTTAGAACACGCCCAGGGAACACAGTTAACCCTTAGAGCGCCCCCTGCAGGTTAACCCCTTCACTGCCAATGGCATTTACACAGTAATCAGTGCATTTTTATAGCACTGATCGCTGTATAAATGCCAATGGTCCCAAAAAAGTGTCAAAATGGTCCGACATGTCCGCTGAAATATCGCAGTACCGCTAAAAATCGCAGATCGCTGACATTACTAGTAAAAAATAAAAAAAAATATTAAAAACCCCAAAAATGAGATCTCATCATCCGTAAACGTGACCACTTTTGCACAAACCAATCAATAAACGCCGATTGCGATTTTTTTTATCGCAAATATGAGGAAGAATATAAATCGGCCAAAAACGGTGAAAAAAAATGTTTTTTTTATATTTTTTTTTTGGATTTGTATTTTAGCAAAAAGTAAGAAATTTGGGTTTTTTGCAAAATTGTCGCTCTTCTTTTGTTTATAGCGGCGATCAGAAATGACGCAGCTATGATCAAATACCACCAAAAGAAAGCTCTATTTGTGGGAAAAAAAGGACGCAAATTTTGTTTGGGTACAACGTCGCACGACCGCGCAATCGTCAGTTAAAGCGACGAAGTGCCGAATCGCAAAAAGAGCTCCGGTCCTAAAGCTGGAAATCCTTCCGGGGCTGAAGTGGTTAATATGCTATGTTGTACACTACATTTTTCTGACCTCTGCACTATATATGCTATATTGTACCTTACATATTCCTGACCTAAATTTTATTGTCTCAGCAGTTCCTGGCGGATGAGTAGTCCCCGAACGTTATAATGTCGATCTTCTTGAAGGTAGGTAGATAGTGTGCAGTAAAGTGGATATCTTGGTAATATTTTTCTTTTTAATGCTGCATCTGTTGAAGTTTGCGTGTGCCTGTAAATGCTCCTTCACACGTGCGGCCAGGCGGCAGTAAATCCAGGAGGTTGAGCCGTGGTTTTATTTTACTCCCCGACCACCCACCTGTACACTAACATGCCAACTCACAGCTGTACACAGGTCACTGCCATGATGCTGTGCTTTGCGGCCACAGCAAAACCTGAACAGAATGTCGTCTTCAGCGGGCAGTGCCACCGCCGAATGCGACTACTGCAGTTTTATGGGTTTCAGTCAGCGGTACCATGAAAGGATAAGCTCACAATAGCGAAGTACCATCGGCACAGGTTTAATAATAATAAAAATCCTACTTACAAAAAGTTGCAAAGATAAAAACATTTAGCAGCTGTCCGGCAAATTCCCGTCTCGCGGGCTGTAGATCTCCCGACGTACGTTTCGTCATAAAAAGACGTCGTCCAGGGGATGTATCTTTGCAACTTTTTGTAAGTAGGATTTTTATTATTATTAAGTCTGTGCTGATGGTACTTCACTATTGTGAGCTTATCCTTTCATGGTACCGCTGACTGATACTACACACGGTCCGGGATATACTGTGAGGTCCTCTACCATTGGTATTGTTGGAGCGAGTTGGGCTCATATACCCTTGGCCGGGAAAAAGCCATAGGCGCATCTCTGTTTCCCATCTGGTAAGCCTCTCCCTTAATCGGTGGTGTATTTCACAGAGTGATTTGTTTGGTGCACCGGGTGCCAATTATCTATACTATATGAACTGTCATCACCCACTGAGGACACAAGTGGATACTGTTTCTGTACTGACTAACAGACTGGCACATTGGGTGTTTTTGTTATTTATGCTATAACAATTCCACAAACTGCAATTTATTAGATGATATATTTAGTTATCGTCATCAGATTGGATTTGTCTACACATAATCTCTGGACATCATTTTACCAGAATTTTCATTGATTATTTAGTGCAGACTCCTATTTATTTTTGTCTATTTTCTATACTTCTATTGTGTATATTGGCTGCTGCTTCATTTAACAGGACTTTAGCATGGTATTACCTTTTACTATCTATACTGATTGGCACTGCTGTAGCCGCACTGATGATCAGTGCTCTGATTATCAGTGTAATTGTGCACTGTCAGAGTTGCAGTCACCGGCTCTCCCCTCGCGCTGTGGCAACGCGTGAGGAAAGTACTGCCAATAACAGTCAAGCTTGTTTATTTTGTGATTGGACACAGATGACTACATGGTAAAGGGCCTCTATGATTGGCCCTTTACCCTGGTCTGTAATCACTGTGTCCAAAGGATACAGAGATCAGAGTGTGCCAGGTGTGCTTGATGGGAGGTATGGTTCTAGGAGGACAACCCAGAACTGGATGACTGCGCTGTAGCTGTCTTTTGGCTGTAGCACGGTCAGGAAGTGGCTAAAGGATTAAATCAGGCGGTGAGGAGCTGACATATCACCTCCTCACTGCCTGTCAAACACCTCTCAAAAGCGATCCGAGCATGGATTGCTTTTCTGCAGTGCAGCCGGCCATGCCGCACTTGTGAACGAGCCCTAAGAGTCTCACTTGTGGAGCAGTAAGTAAAAGAGAACTATGGCCAAAACTTTTTCAGCCATACTTCTCTTCATGGTCACAGTGCACTCCTGAGACCCAGGCCCTCCATCAGCTGATGTCACAGAGCCGAGCCAGATTCTACAGGGATCCCAACAATAATGTTGGGATCCACCCTGGTTTCTCACTGGCTCAGCCTCTCAGCACACCACTGAGAACCTGAGCCAGTTGCTCTCTCCACAGACTGGCGCTTCAGCAGAACAGAGAGCGGTGACTGACAGTTACCACTCTCTGCTCGAGAACTGAGCAGTCAGTGGTCATGTTACCGCTCAGTTCTTTGTCTTAGAGCCGGCAGGGAATGGATCGGATTGATACTGCAGCCCTCTGGATGTGTGTTTATTTTTTTCCATTCCAACACCTCTCCTTTGAGTTATATTTTGAGGTTATAAGGCCTATGGTATAAAAGTGTGTTTACTGCCAATATGCTCAGACTCTAATAGTGTCAGTGGGACACTATTCCTCCCACTGACACCAGTGACGGGGCCCTATTCCTCCCACTGACACCAATGATGGGGCGCTATTCCTTCCACTGACACCAATGATGGGACACAATCCTCCCACTGAAACCAATGATGGGACACTATTCCTCCCACTGAAACCAATGATGGGGCACTATTCCTCCCACTGACACCAATGATGGGGTACTATTCCTCCCACTGACACCAATGATGGGACACTATTCCTCCCACTGATACCAATGATGGGGCACTATTCCTCCCACTGACACCAATGATGGGGCACTATTCCTCCTACTGACACCAATGATGGGGCACTATTCCTCCCACTGATGCCAATTGGGACACTATTCCTCCCACTGACACCAATGATGGGGCACTATTCCTCCCACTGACGCCAATTGGGACACTATTCCTCAAACTGACACCAATGACGGGACACTAATGTGTACATCTCTATATAGAATGTACTATGTTGGTACAAAATGTGTTATGCTTAACTGATATTCTTATCCAACCAATTTTTATTTTGAAATGACAATATAAAGGAAAAATGGAGGTTAGAAAAAAGCACTTTTGTGGTTCAGCCAATAGTTTTTTGCATATTATATCTGTGCAGTCTGTGTAAGCGGGGCCATGCCAGGGATGTGTCTTTTGCCTACCTACTGTTTGCTAAAAGGTGTTCCTTTGTATCATGTCAGAAAGTTGGGAGGTATCGGAACACACTGCATTGGGCTTTGAGATAGCACAAGGGAGTACGGAAATTTGGATTTGTTATAAAGTGGGGTCATAGGTGTGCGCAGCCTATTGCATTAGGGTGTGCAAAGCTCAAACAAACATGAGAGTGTGTATATATATATATATAGCACAGTAGGGCAATGGATAGTATCAGTAGAGCAGAGATTGGTGTTAGTAGTTTATTCTTTACTATTTTTTATTACTAATTTTTTACAATTACATTTTTGTTTTGTTTTTACAATAATTTTATTTATTTTTTTTTACAATTTTTTAGGAGCCTCATGGGGGGGGGGGGCTTTGGTGAAATATCAGGGGTCTAAACAGACCCCCAATGTCTCACTGTCCATTTCTCTGCAGCCAAACAGCAGGGGAAATCTGTGCAGCACAGGGTGATTAGGGCGTGCCAAGGCACACCTGGCACACCCTGCGGGCACTCCTATGAGTGGGGTACAGTATGTTTTTCAGCACCACAGGTTCACTTTACTTAATTTGAAGTCATTTAGAGTAAATTCATGCCTTATCTGCATTTAATCAACCGTAACCTAGTGTCAGTAATTGATATTGAACTCCAGGCAGATATAAAAGACAAATGAATGGAGCATTGAATTCATTCATAAATCATAATTTATTATGTAACTAATGTATAAATACCGGGGTTTGACTTGGTATCAGCATTTTGCATTCCAGCAGCACTCAGAATGAAAGGGGAGTGAGGGCAAGACTGGGGGTCAGCGAGGTTTGATGCATGCAAACATGTTAGGCCCCTTGCACACGGGAGTCATAATTTACTGATGTTTACTGATGGAACTTGTGACGCCTGTGTGCAAGGGGCCAAAAACATGAGTACAGGCGAGTAAAGGTGTGCGAGCGTACAGATGAGTATAGACAAGTAAAATTCTTCTTCATTGTCAGTATTGTAATATACTCAATTATACTTGCGTAAATATTAAACAAGTAAACATGCGAGTAAATAACTGCACTCAAATGTAACATTTTCTATTTTTGTTTTCCTATTCTGTACTCAACGCTGTATTAGGGCCGGTTCACACTGAGGCGATCCTAGGCGATTTGCGATCCGACTTGTGTCGCCCCAATTCGCCTCAAATCGCCTGACATCAGAAATCCCATTGGAATGAATGGAGCCGTCTTAATATGCGCTACTCAAGTCCAAAGCGATTCCAAAAAAGGTTCCTGTACTATTTTCAAGCGGCTTCTAGGCGAATTGAACCCATAGAAGTCAATGGAAGTTCGCTTCCAAGTCGGATCCCCATCTATGAAGAAGCGAATTTCCAGGAAGAAGAACATAATTTTGCCAGAAGACACACCTCTCATGTCCCAGGTACTCGTGTTGAAATCGGCTGAAATCGCCTGAAGTCGCGCCGCTTCGCCTTTTCAAATCGCGCCGCTTCGCCTTTTCAAATCGCCTAGCAAAGTCGCCCCGAAGTCGGATCGCCTCAGTGTGAACCGGCCCTTACTGATCTTTACTCTTGCTGTATGCAATGTACCATAGACAACATTGCATCTCATTGCAGAACAGTAAAAAATATTTTTTTACTCCCGTGTGCAACAGGGAATAGAACTGCCAGTTAAAGTTGAACTCCAGGCAAACAGCTTTGATGAAATTCATATAATGCTCGTAGGACGAAAGAACAGAGGGATGAACTCATAAGTCTGCTGCTGCTCTTTTCCTGTCCAGTTAGCACATGGTGGTGCCCTGGTGTACTGTGCGAAGGAACTGTGTAAAGCCTAGGAATGAATGGACAGAAGTACACATCCTTTGCTAAGCTAAAAAGCTCCATTATAGACTATATTGTCAAAAGTACATGAACTTTAATGGCATCCCAGTCTTAGTCCGTAGGGTTCAATATTGAGTCGGCCCACCCTTTGCAGCTATAACAGCTTCAACTCTTCTGGAAAGGCTGTCCACAAGCTTTAGGAGTGTCTATGGGAATGTTTGACCATTCTTCCAGAAGGGCATTTGTGAGGTCAGGCACTGATGTGGACAAGAAGGCCTGGCTAGCAGTCTCCCTTCTAATTCATTCCAAAGGTGTTCTACCAGGTTGAGGTCAAAACTCTGTGCAGACCAGTCAAGTTCCTCCACCCCAAACTCGCTCATCCATGTCTTTATGGACCTTGCTTTGTGCACTGGTCCAAATCATTTGGAGGAGGGGAGATTATGGTGTGGGGTTGTTTTTCAGGGGTTGGGCTTGGCCCCTTAGTTCCAGTGAAGGGAACACTTAAGGCGTCAGCATACCAAGACATTTTGGATAATTTCATGCTCCCAGCTTTGTGGGAAGAGTTTGGGCACCAGAGCATAAAGCAAGGTCCATAAAAAGATGGATTAGCGAGTTTTGGGTGGAGGAATTTGACTGGCCTGCACAGAGTCCTGACCTCAACCCGATAGAACACCTTTAGGATGAATTAGAGTGGAGGCTACGACCCAGGCCTTCTCGTCCAATATCAGTGCCTGACCTCACAACTGGAAAAATGGTCAAACGTTACCATAGACACACTCCTAAACCTTGTGGACAGCCTTCCCAGAATAGCTGCAAAGGGTGGGCCAACTCAATATTGAACCTCACGGACTAAGACTGGGATGCAATTAAAGTTCATGTGCGTGTAAAGGCAGACGTCCCAAGACTTTTGACAATATAATGTATGTATTTCATCATAGCTGTTTGCACCAGAGCCGCATAAGAGATATGTGAACCAGTTCCATAGAGAGCCGGTCAAAATCTCCTATTGCAAATTGGATGCTGGGAATCCCCTGCGGCTCCGGAGGCCTGTGCGTCTTTTGGTCCGTTTCAGGTTCGAATTCAGTAAAAAATTTGGACTGAAATCGGAAACCGGAAACGGTTAACCATGATGCACCGGACCCCTGCTGGGAGCCGCATCTGTATTAGGCGTGAACCCAGCCTTAACTGGCAACTCTTTTCAGAAGTGCTCTACTCTGGTTTTGCATGCCTATGTTTGTGCATGATAAAAAGATCAGTGCTGTAAATAATGCTAATACATTTTAAAAATGATTCTTCTGCTGAGGTTTAAATGGGCTGGAAACATGTTGGTGAGGTGCAGAGTGGTGCAGAGGCAATGGGGTTTATTTACTTAAACTGGAGAGTCCAAAATCTGGTGCCGCTCTGCATAGAAACCAATCAGCTTCCAGTTTTTTTTTTTCAAAAGCTTTACCCCCTTCCTGACTAGAGCACTTTTTGTGATTCGGCACTGCGTCACTTTAACTGACATTTGCGCTGTCGTGCGACGTGGTACCCAAACAAAATTGACTTCTTTTTTTTCCCACAAACAGAACTTTATTTTAGTGGTATTTGATCACCTCTGCGGTTTTTATCTTTTGCGCTATAATCAAACAAAGAGCGACAATTTTGAAAAAATATTTTTTACTTTTTGCTATAATATATATCCAAAAAAAATATAAATAAAAAAACGAATTTAATTATCCGTTTAGGATGATATGTATTCTTCCTCATACTGATTGGTTTGCGCAAAAGTAATAGCGTCTACAAACGATGAGAATTGATTTATCGCATTTTCATTTTTTTTTTTTTTTTACTAGTAATGGCGGCGATCTGCGATTTTTAGGGGCACTGCAATATTGCGGTGGACATATCGGACACTTTTTGGGGACCATTGACATTTATACAGCGATCAGTGCTATGAAAATGCACTGATTACTGTGTAAATGTCACTGGCAGGGAAGGGGTTAACACTAGGGGTGATCAAGGGGTTAAATGTGTTCCCTGTCAGTGTGTTCTAACTGTGTGGGGGCTAGGCTGACTGGGGGAGGAGAGTGATCGCTGCTCCCATATACTGGGAACATATGATCACTCTCCTCTCCCCTGTCAGAATGTGGATCCACTTGTTTACATACATGGATCCCCATTCTGTCACTGCTGGAGAGCGATTGCGGGTGGCTAGTGGACATTGAATCCGCCCCACTTGCTGATTGGCTCCCCCTCTAGAGTGTGAGCGCACTAGCGCCCACAATACTCGCTCAGCTGACGGCGGCTTGTGCAGGAGAGGCATGTTGCCCGCCGTCAAGCCATGGCGGGCGGTCAGCAACTGGTTAATTGAGCAAGCTGAAGTTAGAAGCTGATTGGCTACCACGGACAGCTGCACCAGATTCTGCACTCTGCAGTAAATCAACCCCAATAACTCACACAAGCAGGTGCAATAAGACTTTATATTGAAGCAATGCAGCAGCAGTTCATAACAAACCCGGTGCAATAGATACGCAGCCTTGTGCACTCACAGTTCCGGTAGTGTGACAGGAGCAGGTTCCATCCAGAATGGTAGCATCTTTTAACGGAGGGCAGAATGCTCCTTTGCCATCTGGTACCCAGTCGGGCAGGACTCCAGCTGAGCAGCGAACTTACGCTTTCCCTTCTCATCAGGAACCTTTCCCTTCCGCTATTAAGATCCCTAACAGACGAGAGGTACATGTCTCTACTCTGTCCACTTGCAAAAAACACGCCAACCGTGGGAGCCAGGGCCTTAAATAGGGAGAAAATCTTGTAATTTGGTCCTGTATTTTTGTACAAATTGAGGATTCAAATATGGAATGAATTATGTTAGCACGCTATGGGCTGAACTTTGGTGCAGTTGGCAATGTTCAGATATAATAGGGGTTTATTTAATGACCAAATTCAAAGATGAGCAATATGCTGCTGGTCCATAGTCTCCAAACTATGGCCTGTTGGCTAAATCTGGCCCTTTATCTGGCCCTTGAGGCACTATTTCTCCCACTGATACCAGTGTTGGGGCATTATTCCTCCCACAGAAACCAACACGGGGGCAGCATTCCTCCCTTGAATACCAACCATGGGGCACCATTCCAACTAATGATATCACCAATGGGGCAAAATGTCTCCCACTAAAGCCAATGATGGGGCATTGTTTGCTCCCACTGATGCCAGGGCATATTCTAATCCCACTGCCCCCCCCCCCGTAAGCCTGAAGGACAGTTGACTGGACCTTTGCTTAGAAAGTTTGGAGACCCTTGCTGCAGGTCAAAGATGCACATAGTCATGATTGCTTACAGAGTTGTACAGATGTCTCTCCCAAGAATAACATACGGGCATCTGCAGACCCCTGGCCGCT
Organism: Glandirana rugosa; assembly: GCA_018402905.1. Lineage (NCBI taxonomy): Eukaryota > Metazoa > Chordata > Amphibia > Anura > Ranidae > Glandirana > Glandirana rugosa. Next base: position 40,429 of record BLSH010271615.1, on the reverse strand, counting down.
GCCTTTGTAGCTTCAGGAGGGAGCTGTTTGGGGGGGGGGGGGCAGCAAAAACACAGCTCAACTGCATGTTTTTACAGAGCCGACCCCCAAGTGTAAACACGCACTAAAGACCCGTACACGCGGTACAACAATTGGCCAACAACGGTTGTCCAACAGCCTGTTGGCCGATAATCTGACCGTTAGTACGCACGATCCAACAGCCAATTTCCAATTGTTGGCCAACAGAAGTTGGCTGACAAGACTAGAAAACTTTTGTTGGACAGCAAGGCACTGGCCAATTGTTGGCTCGTGTGTACAGAAGTTGGCCAACAAAAAGTTGGAAGTGCAAACACGCATGCTTGGAATCCAGGAAGTGTTGGGTTGTGTAAACCTGCATCCATAATTCACAAATCACATTCACCTGAACTTCCTCGTTATACGCTCGTAAAGCCTCGTACACATGGTGCGACGGTCATACGACTGGACGTCCAAAATCGTACGTTGGCTGTTGCAATCGCGCGTACGGTCGGATGATCATACAACAAGCTGTTGTACGACCGTTGTACGACCGTCGCACCGTGTGTACGAGGCTTAACACATCACTGCGTTCGGCTTTGTTGACCGATTACTTGACTCACGTCAGTACGCTAGACCAAACCGCCAACAGCCAATTTGGACAAAAGTTGGACAACAATCCGCGCGCGTGTACGAAGCTTTTGAGTTACAAAAAAAGAATAATATTAAGAAATGACCACAATTATAAATGGAAAGGTCTAATCAATAAAAAAATTCTCAGGCAGGTAAACTAAGAACCGCAAATGACATAAAGACTTAATTTCAGTGACCGTTAAATAATAAAGGGCTTCCAGGAAGATCTTAACTGGACGAAATGATAAAACATAAAATTAGTTATGGGGTAAGCAGTTTTATTCCGGACAGCAGTTAAACGATAATGCGTCAGCTATTCAATCAAAATTAAACACGACATAATGTTTGCTGGGAGATTAGTGAGGAAAATTAAAAGACACGCACGCATATCCCCGAATGCTAGAAAAAAATTATCTTTCATCGCCATCCTCCACAATTATAGCCTTCCCAGCTCTGCTCTGTACATTTTTACATTTGTTATAAAAGAAGAAGTGCAAAAATAATATAATCGAGCATCACCATCCTAGGGTGTCGGGTGTGATGTGTTTTTTATTGGTGATTATGTTTGTGATTGCAGAGCAGTTTCCCTTGATAAAGCCAAGGTTTTGGGTGAAACGGTGAGACAGAATCTCGGGTGGAATATATAATGTATAAAGCAGCACATAGACGGGGCAAACTTCTTTCCTGCAGGAAAGAAGTTTGCTCAATTCCACCCATCGACACAGATAGTATTGACGGGAATCCGTCCAGCCGAGCCATTATATTCTCCTGGCGGGGGAAGCCGTCCTGGCCAGGAGAAGACCGTGATTATTGCTAGCAGCTATACCAGTCGCTAGCGATAATCACATACAAAATCCGGCAGGCTGGTTGTACCCAAGTTAATAGATTGATAAATCTGGTGCATTCCGCCTGCCCATACATGATTCGAATCTCAGCTGGATCAGCAGGATTCTAACCGTCAATGGCCGGCCTACCTGTCCCCTTCTCCAATGGTTTCAGTTGTTGCTTTAACCTATGTGTTTGCTGTCTGTATTGGTTTGCTGGTTATGATAGTAGACATACTGTACATGCGCATTAAAGCAGTTGAAAACTGCTGCACTTTTTTTTTTCTTCCCTTACCTGCACGGCAAAGGCATAATGCGCTTGTATGCTTTGCATACTAGCACATTATGTGAAACTTAGCTAAAAAAAAGCCTTCCAGCAACAGCAATGCAATGTCATTGCTGGAGACCGCATCCATCTATACCCGGTCTTCCTTCCGGGTTGGCGGCTACCTGCAATGACATCCCTCCACGGGACCCGCCGGGCATGGCACATGTCTCTGAAGAAATGGCTTGTGTGGCTGGTCCTTCAGAACGCATGCGCCAGTGTTGGCACTGGCTGCATGGACAGTAAATATCTCCTATACGGCACACTTTTAGGAGATTTTTACACTACCTATAGCATAGGTAAGCCTTAGGCTGGGTTCACACCTATGCGAATTGGATATGACTTACACCGCATCCAATTCGCATGATACTTGCAAACACATTGTTTTCAATGTGTCAGGTTCACATAGGTGCGGTGCATTCGCACTCCGCACTGCACAGAATACGTGTGCTATTCTGTGCAATGTGGTGCGAATTCCCAGCCTATTGAGTTCAATGGGAACGCATCTAACACAGACATGTGTTCCGCACTGAACGGGGATATTTTCCCTGCTCACAGCCTCTCCCCCTCCCTCCCACTGCAGCTGCTGCGCTGTGAGAACGGACAGGAGCTGCCGAACTGCACTTCTCAGCAGCAAACAGGCTGGAATTCGCACCCCAATGGTTTGAATCCAGCCTTAGTATAAGCTTACCTATGGGTAAAACCTAAAGATGGAAGTTTACTTCCTCTTTAATGTGCTCAGAATAATATAAAACAGCCTTTTTCAACCCTTTCACACAGAGGAACCCTAGAAATAACTTTCCTGTCGCAGGGAAACCCCTGCTACAAAATGACTATATCTGCAGCTTATGATACACTATATTACCAAAATGTATTGGGACGTCTGCCTTTACACACACATGAACTTTAATGGCATCCCAGCCTTAGTCCGTAATGTTCAAAATTAAGTTGGCCCACCCTTTGCAGCTATAACAGCTTCCACTCTTCTGGGAAGGCTGTCCACAAGGTTTAGGAGTGTCTATGGGAATGTTTGACCATTCTTCCTGAAGGGCATTCCTGAGGTCAGGCACTGATGTGGACGAGAAGGCCTGGCTCGCAGTCTCTGCTCTAATTTATCCCAAAGGTATTAGATCGGGTTGAGGTCAGGACTCTGTGCAGGCCAGTCAAGTTCCTCCACCCCAAACTTGCTCATCGATGTCTTTATGGGCCTTGCTTTGTGCACTGCTGTGCAGTCATGTTGGAACAGGAAGAGGTCATCCCCAAACTCTTCCTACAAAGTTGGGAGGATAAAATTGTCCAAAATGTCTTGGTATGCTGACGCCTTAAGAGTTCTCTTCAATGGAACTAAAGCCCCATACACACGATCAGAAAATCGTACGGAAAATACCACTTTAGAAGCGATCGTACGATAATCGGATCGTTAGTACAGAGCTTTCAGGAGCCGATCATGACAGTTCATCCAATGTTTTCCGTCTGGACACGATCGGACATGCAGGAAAAATCTTCTTGCACGGTGACCAATCGTACGATTTTCATTTCATCAGTACAGCTGTCGTTTGAAAATGCAATACAAATACACTACAGCACATCATTTCCGATTTTTTTATTCGATCTGAGATTATCATGCGAAAGAAAACGGACCATCGTTCGCCCGATAATCTTATCGTGTGTACCGGGCATTAGGGGCCAAGCCCAACCCTTGAAATACAACCCCACACCATAATCCCCCCCCCCCCCCCCTCCACCTAATGATTTGGACCAGTGCACAAAGCAAGGTCCATAAAGACATGGATGAGCAAGTTTGGGGTGAGCCTGGGTTTGAAAAAGGACCCCATATTTGAAAAAAAAAAAACAATATTTTCTACTTTCTGTCATAAAACATATCCAATAAAATCAAATTTCTTTATACATTTAGGCCAATATGTATTCTGCTACATGTCTTTGGTAAAAACAAATCCCAATAAGCTTATATTAATCGTCTTGTGTGAAAAGTATAGCATCTACAAACTATGTGGAAATATTTAAAAACTGATCAATTCTAATATAATGACGGCCTATCTCATTTCCTGAGGCCCTTAAAATGCCAGGACAGTACAAATACCCCCCCCCCTCAAATTACCCTTTTTTGGAAAGTAAACAGTTTTTTTTTTTTTTTTAAACCAGTATTGCTTTATTGAACATTATGTGGTACAAATAATAAACAATCAGAGGCAAAGTACAAAGCAGAGTACAAGGCTGTACATCAACAGTTACATATCACTAATGACAAATAATACTTTATACCTGAAAAGACATATACAGTCCCCAGGTTACAAACAAGATAGGGTCTGTAGGTATTGTGGGAGATTTGCTCGTGGGGATCAACTTTTCTGAGGAAAATAGTCAGCGTGCAGGCAACTTTCTTTAAAATTTGGCAGCTTGCCAGGTTTATTGGTAAAAGGTTTGCAGGTTAAAAACTAACAAAACTGAAAATAAGAGCCGATTCACACTACAGCGACATGGGATCCGACTTGTGTCGCCCCAAGTCGCTTGACATAGGAAATCCCATTGAACTGAATGAGAGCCGTCTTAATGTACACTACTGAAGTCGCTCCAACTTCAGAAAAGGTTCCTGTACTACTTCAAGGCGACTTCTATCCGCCTTGTGCCCATAGAATTCAATGACAGTCGCCTCCAAGGCGGATCCCCATCTATATTGAAGCGACTGTACAGGAAAAAGAAAAGAATTTACCCAGGTAAAAGGAATGATTTTAGAAAAGCTATATTCTCTGATTGGCCACAGGCAAAGTCATCTGGCATGGAGGTCGCTTTAAGTCACGTTGTAAGTCACCCAAAGTCACGCTGAAGTCACCTTGAAGTCGCGTTCAAATCACCTACAAAGTCTCGTCTGAAGTCAGACCGCCCCTGTGTTAACTGACTCTTAGTCCTTGCAGTCTGGCGCTAAACTAAACAGTATAGTTTACTTACTATACGGTGTGGGGCAGGCCCCGACACCCACAAAACATAAGCCAAAATGCAAACCTTGTCTTTTAAAGTCCAAACAGACACAGAGCTCCCTCAGATCCCTCTCTGAGTTCCAAGTCAGAGCTAGCGTGTGTTCTCTGCCTGGTAATTTAAGCCACCTGCTGGTAAACTCTGGACCGGAACCAGCCCTGCCATGGTGGCTGGTAAAATCCAGAGGGGATTCTGTTTAATCCAGTCCACATGAATGCATACGAGGCGACAGGTAGCATCAGTCTACCACTTTGCCTCGCATACTGTCACAGTTTGTTCTTAGGTTGAATTTGTTTATAAGTCAGAACAGGTACATTTTTTAAGTGTAGATCCAGCCAAAAAAATAATTTTTACGTTTTTGGATAGCATAGGGAAGGGTTAGCACCCTGTAACGTTTGTTTTGCTGTCTGTACCCCTGTTCAGAAGATGTCCCCTCACTTTCTGTCCCTGTGACAATTGGATTTTGAAAATTTTGGGTTATTGTGTGTAACCCGGGCCCTAACCTCCACAGGCCTGATGGTGACCTCCAGAGTGATGAAGGACTGACATCCATCCTCACAGTGTGGGTTACTAGGCATAGTGGGTGCAGACAGAATACTTGAGTTGGGTGCTAGACACTTTGATGATGCAGAACAAAAGAGATTTATTTTTCTTTTTAATAAATGAGGAGAGAGGGTTAGGGCCAGGACACCCCTTGGATGGGTGCAATAGCTCTTAGCAGACTCCGAGACTCTTTGAACATGCCTCTTATTAATGTAGCGATAAAGTCCCACAGACCTTCCAACTGACTTTGCCTGACTAGAACTGTTTCCTGGGACTCCGAACTTGAACTTTGGACTTCAGCACAGATTGATGCACATACCAACTTGGTATCCCCGTTGTGCAGATCTGACCTCCATCTCACAGCCTCCCGCTGTAGCTTCACGAGTTTACACTCACAGTCTCCCAACAAGACTACTTGAACTCCCACTGCCACTGGCTTCCTTGTGCTTCACACAGCCAACTGCTGTATATGCCGAGTGTCCCCACGCCAACTCACTGGGTCTCTTCCTCGGCTCTTCAGCCCAACTGCTGAACTCCCTCTTGCAAGCGTCACCCCCACTATCCTGCTGGGTTTCTAGCTTGACTTCTGCTGAGACTTTCCCACTTTTTCACTGTCCCCCAGCTAGTGAAAAAGGCTGCTCTGGTACTCTCTGTCAGACCTCAACTCTGGCCTCTGATAACAGGAGCGTTGGTCCCTCATAGGCGACATCTTCCCCTTTACCTCTGACCCTGGTTCACACTTTGCCTCTGGCGACAGGAACGATTGTCTTCCGTGAGATCTGTCTCTTCACCTCCAACATAGAGGGGTCCTCCAGTCGGTAGGACCCCCTGCAACTCAGTTAGGCTACCGACATGAAGTCCCAACTCTCCGCTGTTGCTGCCGGTCCTGAGTAAGCTTCAGACTGCCTAGAAACCAGGAACTCCCGGATAGGCCTCAGGCTTCTGGCCTAGCAGCCACCCAGACAACCGTCCAGGTGGCACAGAACCCCGATCGCCTGACTCCCATTGGCTGGAGCAGCCTACCATTCATATTCCAAGTTCATGTACACCTTGTCAATCCAATGCCATCAGGAGCAGTGCCACCCAATGGTAGAGGAGAGAGATGCACCAAGCCCAGATTAGGAAAAGAGTCATAAAATCCCCTAACAGTTTGTCCAGGCCATTTACCGCCCACCAAACTAAATTTAACAGCTCCCCGCTGTAAACCAGGGTGCTACATGTGGAAACAAGGATTGGTGATACAGCTCCAGTGGAGAGACCTTTTTCCCATGATACCTCTTACAGGTGTGAATTTCCCTTCCTAGGGGTAGATTTCCTCTCCCTTCCTGTTGTCTCCCTCCGTTTAAGTTGGAGCAGTTAGTAAGTCGGATGTTTGTAACCTGGGTACCACCTGTAATGTACTAGGGTCTTATAAATCAGCCAAGATTATACATATGAAGGGATCTCTTTCTTAGCATAATTTAGTAGATACAAAATCAAAAGTTTTGTGCATCTATGGCCGCTGCTCATCCTCATGAATACCCAATAGAGCCAGTTCAGGAGTCACTGGGAGGGATAGTTGAAGAGGAGTATTGATGAGATCAAATACATCAGTCCAGAACATGTGAAAGAATAAGCCAAAAGAAGAGTAACAACGAGTATTTTTTTTTTTTTTTTTAGCTTTATTTACATAGTTACATAATTAGTCCTTTTTAAAAAAAGACACAAGTCCATCTAGTTCAACCAATAAAAGGGAGAAATCTTATATAGACAATCCTATACCCACAGTTGATCCAGAGGAAGGCGAAAAACCCCAGCAAAGCATCAACCAATTTGCTCCAGCAGGGGAAAAAATTCCTTCCTGATCCCACGAGAGGCAATCGGATTTTCCCTGGATCAACTTTACCTATAAATGTTAGTACCCAGTTATATTATGTACATTTAGGAATGAATCCCGTCCTTTTCTAATGCAGTCTACTGAGATGGACAGAACCAGCTCTTGAAGGAGTCTTTTCCACATTTTCACAGCTCTTACTGTGAAGAAACCTTTCCGTATTTGGAGATTAAACCTCTTTTCCTCCAGACATAAAGGGGTTGATTTACTAAAGCTGGAGAGTGCAAAAACTGGTGCAGCTTTGCATGCTAGCCAATCAGCTTCTAACCTCAGCTTGTTCAATCAAGCTTTGACAATAAAACCTTGAAGCTGATTGGTTTCTGTGTGGAGCTGCACCAAATTTTGCACTTTCAAGCTTTAGTAAATCAACCCCAAAGAGTGCCCCCTTGTCGTCTTTGATGACCTTAAAGTGAATAACTCAACACCAAGTTCACTATATGGACCACTTATGTATTTATGCATGGTGATCATATCCCCCCTTAATCTACTCTTCTCAAGAAAGATTTCTTTTTTTTTTTTTTACTATTTTTTGTTTATATACTTTCATCAGAGTAGTTCAGTGTCACTGTAGTAACACTGTAATATTCAGGGGGTTATTTAGACATACCAGTATTCAGGATAGCCACCATTCGACTGGACACTATGGGTGACAATGAGCCATCCCAGGTTGAGTGTATATAAGGGCCAGGACAGATTAAAACAGAGCCTAAGGGTGGGACAGGTGGAGCTCAATAGAGCAGACCACCAATCTGCATGCCACATCCCGGCCACATCTCCCTCCCCCTGGGGTGTGCTGGGCTGTGGCTTGTGGATTGGATTAAGCCATGGCAGGTTGCGTGCATTTAAAGGCCAGGGTGATTTGAAACAGAGCCAATAGGGTGGGATGGGTGGAGCTCAGTAGAGCAGACCACCAATCCAATGCCCAAGCCACAGCTCAGCCACAGACCCCCCCCCCCCCCCAGGGTGTAGCAGGGCTGTGGTTTGTGGATTGGATTAGTGGCCTGCTCTATTGAGCTCCACCTGTCTCACCCTATTGGCTCTGTTTCAAATAATCCTAGCCTTTAAATACACTCAACCTGGGATGGCTCCTTGTTGCCCATGGTGTCCGGTCGAATGGTGTCTATCCTGAACGCTGGTATGCCTAAATAGTACTTTTGAGCTTTTCCCTCTTCTATTTGTATTTGGATGATGGCACTCCCATAGCACTCCACCATGCTTATATGCTGTGATTACTAGTGATCTGTGATTGTCTACAGTTAGTCACATGGTACAGGGTGCTGTGATTGGCCCAGGTACCATGTGATAGCTCTGGGACAATCACAGCTCACTAATATAGGAGGCAGAGCTATTATGAATGCAATTCATTCATAATAACTTTATTGACAATGTGAGCATGTGATCGTGTACTGTGAGCTCCAATCCGCCGTGCCTGGGGGGGCAGCGCCCCCCTTAGCCTGAGAAGGCACAATGGCAAATATGTACGTGATTGTGTTGGCCCACCCCAGTATATGTACTGTGGCGGGTAGGCAAGTGGCGTTGAATACAGCTGAATAGTATCCACGCTGCTTATTGTGGATGGGTGAATCCATGGATTTCCTTCATTCAGCTCTTAGTGTTGAACAAAAGTAAAAGAATTTATAGACAGCTTAAAGCAGAACTTCATCTGAAAAGAGAAGTTCCGATTTTCGTGCTCCTGGAGCTTTTTTTGGAACCCGATTCAGGCAGATTAGTGCACTTTTGAGACATTTTTCTATCCACGCTACTTACTGTGAATTGGGGACTCTATGGATCTCCTTCATTCAACCCTTGGTGTTGAACAAAAGTAATTAGAAGAATTTATGGACATTTTTGCACTGAACTTCATCTAAAAGAGAAGTTCTGATTATTGTCCTCCTGGAGCTTTTTTTTTGAAGCTCGATTCAGGCAGATTAGTGCGTTTTCAAATAGTTTTTTGTTCCATAGAAATACATGGAAATGCTTGAGTCAAGCGCTGTTGAGCGTTTTAGCGCTCAAAAGCAATAATTAAAATCCTAAAGCCTAACCTGAATAGTAACCCCTAATCCTAAACCCAAACCCCTAACCCAAACCTAAACCCAAACCCCTAACCCAAACCCTAACCCAAGTCCCCACACCTAACCCAAATATTAACCCCTAATCCTGAACTCAAATCCTAACCCCTAACCTGAATAATAACCCCTAACCCCAATCCTACTCCTAACACTAATATTAACCCCTAACCCTAATCCTAAACCCTAGCCTTAATATTAACCCCTACGCATACCCAATAAATAAATAAAATAACCCCAACCCTAATATTAACCAAACCTAATCCCAATCTCCAATCCCAAATCCTAAGTCCGATCGCCCAATTATAATCCCAACCCCAATAAAATAAATAAATAACCCATACGCATCCCCAATTATAATTCCGATCCC
>BLSH010271615.1:11486-21927 GCA_018402905.1 Glandirana rugosa | reverse complement strand
CCATAGAGGAAGAATTGTGTGCTTGGACTTGCAGCCAAATTAGAAAGGGAGAAGAGTCAATTTTTGGTTGATTGCAGGCGGGGGGACAGTACCAGAGGTAAGAGCCTGGGAGGGGACGGAGCCATGGTTAGGTGATTATGTAGACTTGATAACTTTTTTCGCAAACCAATGAATAAACGCTTATTGGAATTTTTTTTTAACCAAATATTTGTAGCAAAATACAAATTACCAATTTTTATTGGATATGTTTTATAGCAGAAAGTAAAAAATATTGTATTTTTTGTTTCAAAGATGTCGCTCTTTTTTTGTTTAAAGCGCAAAGAATAAAAAAACTGCGGAGGTGATCAAATACCACCAAAATAAAGCTCTATTTGTGGGGGGGGGCATCAATTTTGTTTGGGTACAGCGTCGCACGACCGCACAATTGTCAGTTAAAGCGACGCAGTGCCGTATCGCAAAAAATGGCCTGGTCATTAAGGGGCAAATCCTTCCATGGCTAAAGTGGTTAATAAAGCAACCCCAATTGCACTGTAATTAAAGTTTTCTATCCCTTAAATATATCTAGTGCTGTATAATAAAAGCCTGAGTTACTCACTTTTTGGGTACGTATTTGGACTTTTTCCAGTCGAATTCCATCCACAGGAGATCGGAGGGGAAGACCTGCTTGCTGTCTTTAAACAGCACGGCGAAGGCGATAACTGTGGGATCCTTTATGAGGAGACGGGCGCTCCTCCAAAGCCGATCACAGAATCCATTATTGGTGATCTAAACAAGAAAGAGCAAACACGTTTAAATACTGTATCTCATTATATATACTGTATATATGCATTTAATATTTTTGTGGTAGCCCTATGTAAAAATGAATTAACATGACACAACATTAATAAATTCACACACACATTTATATATGACAGAGGTTCTAAACCTTCCACACTTCATCCCAAACAACAGCAAAAAAAAAAAAGGCTTTGGCTTGAGTTCCTAAATCCTGACAATATGATAAAAAAAAAAAAACATATTTCCTAACTGGTCATTGGTCACAAGACAAGGCATGTGACCTGTAATAACAATCCTAAACAGTCAGTAAAAAGTAGACCATGTGCGGTTCGTTTCGAATTTTAATTTGGACAAATTTTTCTTTATACAGAAATTCGGTTGTATCCAAAATCCCAAATTACAATAGTAACGAATTTAAACTAATCCGAAATAACGAAACAAAATTCGAAACAAACGAAAGTCGAACTTGAATAGTTTTTTAATCAAATTGGAATTGTTTTCAAATCAAATTCAAATTTCTGAAGAGAATAAAATAGAATAGAAAATAAAGGAATAGAATAGAAAAAAATAGAATAGAAAATAAAATAAAAGAATAGAGTGTAATAAAGTAAAATAGAACAGAATAGAACATTAAGGAATAGAACATAATAGAGTAAGACAGAACAGAATACAAAATAAAATAATAGAAAAATAGAATAGAAAACAAAGGGATAAAATAGAAAATAAAAAGCATAGAGTAAAACCCAGCAAAATAGAATAGAAAATAAAGTAACAAAATAGGAAATAAAGGAATAGAATAGAAAAGAATGACAAATAGAATAGAATAAAATAGAATATAACCATCTTCTGTAATTTGAATTTCATGTAGAAAAATGTTGAATTAGAAAAAAATAGAATAGAAAAGAGAAAAGAATAGCATAGAAAAAAAAAGAATAGAATAGACTTAAATAGAAAGAATATAAGCTTCTTCCTCAATTTGAATTTTCTAATAGAATAAATTGAAATTTGAATAGAGTAGAAAGGAATAGAATAGAAAATAAAGGAATCGAATAGTAAAAAACAATAGAATAGAATTGAATAGAGAGAATATAACCATCTTCCAAAATTTGAATTTCGAATGCAATTTGAATGAGATTTGAATTGATTCGTTTTTTATGAATTCGGGCGATTTGAACTCAATTCGGAAAATTTAAAATTGATTTGATTTCAAATAAACTAAACAAATTTTGGAAATGAATTAAACAAATGAATGTAAATAATGATTCTAAAGGAAACAAATGATTTTGTTTTGCACATGTCTAGTAAAAAGTATCACCTTTTATATAACAAGAGCCACACAAAGAAGATGACTTACCTCAGTGAACCGCCCTGGCATCAGATAGGCGTTGTCTGGCATGTCATAGCGGTTGCCCGCTAACCCAGAGTCGCGGAGGTCACGGTAGATGGAAGTCATTCCTTCAAAAACCTGCAGAGAAGATAAAGATATAAAGAGTGAGCCGAGTGACACAATAGGGGGTTAATAACTTAAAACAAACATTGTAATCCAATCACTGGAGATGTGGATTGATTATACAAATATAAAAAGAATCGATGGGAACCCGTCAGTCATAAAAGTGTACAAACTGACCACCTTTGTGGCTTCTGAAGCAGTACCGATTCTTATACTGTATGCCCGGGGAGCCCCCGTCCCTAGGTGCACTCTATACAAAGGCCTCAATGTCTGCCCATTCTAAATGCTAAAGCTGGCTGTACACTATACAGTCTCCTTCCAAGGCGCTTGCTATGGGGGCACTCGTGTGGGATCACTCCCGAGCCTTGCTGTCTGCATCTATTGACACAGACAGAGGGATTCTGCAATCACCCCCGCTCCCTCGTCACTGGCTGTGATTGACAGGAGTAAGAGCCACTGGCTCCCACTAATGTATCTGAGCCAATGAGGAGGTAGAGAGCAGACAGAGTCTCTGCTCTCGTGCAGATTGTTGGATCGGGATTGGGCTCAGGTAAGTATAATAAGGGGAACTGGGAGGAGGGGGGGGGGGTACTGCATGCAGAAGGTTTTTTAACCTAATGCATAGAATGCAGTACAGTAAAAAAACCTTCAGGCTTTACAACCTATTTAAGGCTAGGTTCACACACAACATTCATGTAACTGGGCTTCCGTGCTTCCTGAATCGCAGAGAAAAGGTCCCTGATACATTTTTGCGATCGCAGCCCACATGGGAACTGCAAGTGAAGCTATTTCCAGTGTGTGTGACAAAGCATTAGGATTAATGGCACCCACACACATCTCCTATATTTTTCTGTGAGGGTGATTACGGATGTGGGAACCGGAGTGAACCCGCAGCAGGAACCCCCCGCCCAAGTGAGCCTAGCCTTAGGGAACTCTATATAGATTGTACTAGCAAATTGTATGGCCAGCTTCTTCCCTTACTTTTGTTACATTTTACAATGACAGGTTCACTTTGAAGCAAATCTAAAGCCAAAGCTTATATTGGATAGCATGGGGAAGGGCTAAACCCCTCGTTATGTTTAATTTTGCCATTTGTGTCCTATTGGGAAAATTCCACTTCACTTTCTGACCCATAGACACAACTGGAAATAAGAGGAAATCTCCCCAAAGGAAGGAGAAATCCCCTCTTAGGCAGTTGTAACTTCTACATTTGTCTCTTAGTTCCTGTTCTGGTGGCGACTCAAAATTTTGGATTTGCCAACATTTTAAAGTGTAATTAAATGCAAAATAGAATTACTCAGTGTATGTGTGCGTGTGCGTGTGTGTGTATATATATATATATATATATACCAAAAGTATTGGGATGCCTGCCTTTTACACGCACATGAACTTTATGCCATTAAATTTCATGTGCGTGTAAAGGCAGACGGTAATATAGTCTGTATACAGAGCCACCCATACATTGAGCTGTATACAGAGACACCCATACATTGAGCTGTATACAGAGACACCCATACATTGAGCTGTATACAGAGACACCCATACATTGAGCTGTATACAGAGACACCCCTGCATTGTACTGTATACAGAGAGATCCCTTTCATGGGAAATAGGAAAAGGTGGATACTTTTGTCATCATCCATACCGGGCTCACCTTACTCTACAGAGGCCTCATGAACTTTCTGGTCTAGGCATGCTTTATATCCCTGACAGTAAAGCAGAGAGATGAGTGGAGGGTTCCCCCACTACTATTGTGCTGTATTGGGCTTGCTCTATAAATGGTCCTTTCAGACAGTGTAAGAATATATATGCATAAAATACGCTGCCACCAGTGTACACTATTTGTACAGCTCATTCAGTGTATAGTATATAGAGTCAGTTCATTGTATGTGTATGTATATATGTACACTATCTATATATCTATATAGTGTATATAGTAACCATTGAATGGGATGGCTGCATTTGCCACTTTCATTCCTCCTCTGCATCTATGGAGGAGCAGCTTAGCCACCCTTGGACAGCAGCATTGTCAGTCCCTGGAGAGGGTGGTGTTGGATGGACTTGTAGATTTAAGCCTCGTACACACGAGTCGGCAATCGTATACAACAGGTCGTACAAACGACCATTGTATGCAAAATCGATCATTAGTGCACGCGATTAGAACAGCCGACGTACGATGGTCATACATCGGGAGTTGTATGAGCAAACTAGAAAACTTGGTAGTACCAACAAGTGGCTGTGCGACCGTTGTATCGTGTGCACAGAGAAGTTGGTCCAACAAGTTGTATTGTGCAAAACACGCATGCTCAGAAGTCAGGAACGGCCGGATGCTAATTACATGCACCTGAACGTTCTTTCTTTGGTCGTACGATCGTGTAGTGCAGTCAGTATGCTAGATACAACAGCCAACATACGATTTGGTCCGTTCGGTCGTACGACCGTCGAACCGCGTGTATGAGGCTTTAGATTGACTTTACTTTAGTGATTACCAATGTAAAGCCCAATTCCAGCTCACATTTATAATCAGTTACATCAATAGGTTTTTTCATCCTTTTTGGGACAAAGGAAATGAAATTTCCTTTGTCACATATAAATAATTAATAACTGACCATTGTAAACACCCCTATCATAGTTAAATGGTTTGTCCCAACTGCTGCTTGGACAGTTTGGTGTGTTACAGGAATTAGAAAAATAACGGACTTACTGGCTGGATCACCTGGTACTATAAATAGATTACAGGGGACTCAGAAAAACAAAGATTGCTGTATTAATGTTGAGGACAGACTGTATCATTCCTGTCATGTTTGATTACAGCCATAGTTACTCCTTTAAGTCCTGATGACAATTAGTATTAGGAGATATAAGGGGAGCGGACCCCCCATCCTCAGCGGGGACACAGACAGCAGTAATAATCGGAGTGCTTGATAACCCTTCAGCCTTCCATCCAAAGATATGGCTTTACATTCACTCCAATGATCTGACACACGCCGCTTATTGGATGGTTATCATTTCTGTGTTAGGTGCTATTTTCATAATGTATAAAAATGAAGCTTTTTTGTTTTTCATATTTAGAATATTTGATACTTACCTCTTTTTCCAGATGAAATAAAGTTATATCTCTTGTAATCAAATCAAATAATCAAGATAATTTGATCTGTAATCAGTTTTTCCTCAAATTTCTCTTCTCACAACAGCAATAGATGCTCACTCTCTGAGAGTCACAGACCAACTGATCAACTGCCCCTGTTGCCCCAGTTACTGCATCAGTAGGGCTGTGACATCACAGTATCCCTGCCTTTTGGCAGAATGCCAGAGTTTTTTTTTTTTTTCACAAAGCTTTATTTAAAACAAGCATAACCTATACTGCATTAAGGCTGGTTAGTTTAAGTCATGTGACTGCACTTTTCAAATTTGAATTGGCTGAGCTGAAAATAACTGACAGGAAGCTGCATCTTAGCCATGGTGACGCACATTTGATGAGATTTGACACCAGACATTTGATGCACAAGCAAATGTGACCGTTTTATCATTCATGACATGCCTTGATTGTAGTTTTGGGAACTGTTAAATCAATGGGTTTAGTTCCACTTTAATTTGACTCTACAAATATTATAAACACATTTTACTCCTTTGTGGTAAATAAATATTGAAGTGAACTTGTGCCCAAACTTAGAACACTTAAGTTTTTTTTTTTTTTTTACGTATTCTTATGGGTGGTTTACATCACAGTCCAGATGCTTCCCAATATGCATTTTTAATGCGTTTTTAACCCACATCCCCCTTTTTTTCCCAAAGTTTCCTTTTTTTTTTGTTTTCCTGCATTTTTTATGTGTTTAGATTCTCTCCGGTGCGGTTTTAATGCATTTTGCTGCATTCTGGTGCAGTTGTAATGCATTTAGCCGCGTTCCGGTACAGTTTTGATGCATTTAGATGCGTTCCGTTGCACATTTTTATGTGTTTCTTTTACCCCCCTTATTTTTTTCCAAAGTTTCCTGTATCTTTCTTTTGTTGTAATGCGTTTTTGATGCGTTTAGATGTGCTCCGGTGCGGTTTTGATGCAGTTTGCCGCCTATATAGATTGTACTAGAAAATTGTATGGCCAGCTTCAGCCCTTACTTTTGTTACATTTTACAATGACAGGTTCACTTTAAAGCAAATCTAAAGCCAAAACTTATATTGGATAGCATGGGGAAGGGGTAAAACCCTTGTTATGTTTAATTTTGCCTCTTGTGTCCTTTTGGGGAAATTCCCCTTCACTTTCTGCCCCATAGACACAACTGGAAATAAGCGGAAATCCCCTCTTAGGCAATTTTAGCTGCAACACGTTTCCCCATTAGAAGTCTTCTCTTAGTCCTGTTCTGGTGGCGACTAAAAATGTTGGTTTTGCCATCATTTTAAAGTGTAATTTAATGCAAAAAAACAATGTACAGCATCTCACAAAAGTGAGTACACCCCTCACATTTTTGTAAATATTTTATTCTATCTTTTCATGGGACAACACTGAAGAAATGACACTTTTTTTGCCAGCGGTTTAGACATTAATGGCTGTGTGTTGAGTTATTTTGAGGGGACAGCAAATTTACACTGTTATACAAGCTGTACACTCACTACTTTACATTGTAGCAAAGTGTAATTTCTTCAGTGTTGTCACATGAAAAGATAGAATAAAATATTTACAAAATGTATATTGGGGCGCTGGCCTTTACACGCACATGAACTTTAATGACATCCCAGTCTTAGTCCGTAGAGTTCAATATTGAGTTGGCCCACCCTTTGCAGCTATAACAGCTTCAACTCTTCTGGGAAGGCCGTCCACAAGGTTTAGGAGTGTCTATGGGAAAGTTTGACCATTCTTCCAGAAGAGCATTTGTGAGGTCAGGCATTGGTATTGGACAAGTATGCCTGGTTCACAGTCTCCACTCCAATTCATCCCACAGGTGTTCTATCAGGGTGATGTCAGGACTCTGTGCAGGTCAGTCAAGTTCCTCCACCCCAAACTTGCTCATCAATGTCTTCATGGACCTTGCTTTGTGCACTGGTGTGCAGTCATGTTGGAACAGGAAGGGGCCATCCCCAAACTGTTCCCACAAAGTTGGGAGTATGAAATTGTCCAAAATGTCTTGGTGTGCTGACGCCTTAAGAGTTCCCTTCACTGCAACTAAGGGGCCAAGAAAAACAACCCCACACCATAATCCCCCCTCCACCAAATGATTTGGACCAGTGCACAAAGCAAGGTCCATAAAGGCATGGATGAGCGAGTTTGGGATGAGCCTGGGTTTGAAAAAGCATTGTCTATTTTCCTATCGCACACTTTCCTGGCAATCAGGCTCTTATAAAGGTGGGTGCTGCAACAATGACCAGCTGGGTCCTGGAACTGTCATGCAAGTGTACATATTCACCTTTATTTGTAGAGATCACATCACACATAAGTGCAACGTTTCGGAGCCACGCACGACCCCTTCATCAGGGATGTACTGGGTCTGAAAAAGGACCCCACATTTTAAAAAAAACCCCAATATTTTCTACTTTCTGTCATAAAACATATCCAATAAAATCAAATTTCTTCATACATTTAGGCCAATATGTATTCTGCTACATGTCTTTGGCAAAAAAACAAATCCCAATAAGCGTTTATTAATCGCCTTGTGTGAAAGGTATAGCATCTACAAACTATGTGGAAATATTATAAATATTTATCAATGTACTGACGGCTGATCTCATTTCCTGAGGCCCTTAGGCCTCATACACACGGGCGTATTTAAAAAAATAAACAAAACGTCAGGGCCGACGTCAAGGACAAAAAGTCGACGTTTTTCGGCGTTATGCATTGACGTTTTTGAGCGTTAGTGAGCGTCGGCGTCAATAGGCGTTTTTTAAAAAAAAATCATCCCTCTGCTATTTTTCAACCTAAAAACGTCGGCGTCAAAAAACGCCAGAAAACGCCGGTACAATATTAGGTGGCGTTTGTTGGCATTTGTTGGCGTTTTGTGGCGTCGGCGTTAAAAAACGTCAGACGTTACAGCCTCAGAACGCGCTGGCCATGGGTTCTACTTTCTGCTCACTAACGCCGACGCCATCTACAGCTCAAAAACGCCAACGTTTTTATGTGGCCATTAACTAACATGGGGAGCAGAAAAAAACGTCAGTAGACGCCGGCGTCAAAAAACGCCTGTGTGTATGAGGCCTTAAAATGCCAGGACAGTACAAATACCCCCCAAATTACCCTTTTTTGGAAAGTAAACAGTCTGAGGCATTTTTTGTTTTGTAACCAGGATTGCTTTATTGAACATTAAGTGGTACAAATAAAAAACAATCAGAGACAGAGTACAAAGCTGTACATCAACAGTTACATATCACTAATGACAAATAACATTTTCAACCTGAAAATACATATACAGTCAGTCCCCAGGTTACAAACAAGATAGGGTCTGTAGGATTGTTCTTAGGTTGTTCTTTGTTTGTAAGTCGGAACAGGTACAATTTTTTAAGTGTAGCTCCAGCCAAAAAAATAATGTTTACATTTTTTTGAATAGCATAGGGAAGGGTTAACACCCAGTAACATTTGTTTTGCTGTCTGTGCCCCTGTTCAGAAGATGTCCCCTCACTTTCTGTCCCTGTGAGAATTGGATTTTGAAAATTTGGGGTTATTGTGTGTAGCCTGAGCCCTGACCTCCACAGGCCTGATGGTGACCTCCAGGGTCAGGGAGGACTGACATTCATCCTCACAGTGTGGGGGTTACTAGGCATAGTGGGTGCAGATTGAAGAATTGAGTTGGGTGCTAGACGTTTTGATGATGCAGAACAAAAGAGATTTATTTTTCTCTTCAATAACTTAGGAGAGAGGGTTAGGACCAGGACACCCCTTGGATGGGTGCAATAGCACTTAGCAGACTCCGAGACTCTTCGAACACGACTCTTATTAATGTAGCGATAAAGTTCCACAGGCCTTCTAACTGACTTTGCCTGACCAGAACTGTCCTGGGACTCTGAACATGAACTATGGACTTCAACACACATACCAACTTGGTATCCCCATTGTGCAGATCTGGCCTCCATCTCACAGCCTCCCACTTTAGCCTCACGAGTTTACACTCACAGTCTCCAAATGAGACTACTGGGACTCCCACTGCCACTGGTTTCCTTGTGCTTCACACAGCCAACTACTGTATATGCAGAGTGTCCCCATGTCAACTCGCTGGGTCTTTTCCTGAGCTCTTTGGCCCAACTGCTGAACTCCCTCTTACAAGCACCACCCCCGCTATCCTGTTGGGTTCCTAGCTTGACTTCTGCTGAGACTTTCCCACTGTCCTCCAGCTAGTGAAAAAGGCTGCTCTGGTACTCTCTCAGACTTCAACTCTGGCCTCTGATAACAGAAGCATTGTCCCTCATAAGTGACAACTTCCCCTTTACCTCTGACTAGGGATGAGCTCCCGGTTCGAGTTGAATGTGAGTTCGATTCAAACATTGGGTGTTCAATTGTTCGGGTTTTCCCGAACATTATGGGGCGTTCGCGGCAACTTCGCGCGCCCTATTATACTCAAATGGCGGCGTAATGCCGCACGCTGATTGGCCAAAGCATGCACATGACCTGCATGCTTTGGCCAATCAGCGGGCGGCCTGCTGTGAGAGCTTTGATTGGCTAAAGGCAGATAGATAAAAAGATAGATAGACAGATATATAGATAGATACATAAAAAGAGAAAAAAGATATATATATATACAGGGAGTGCAGAATTATTAGGCAAGTTGTATTTTTGAGGAATAATTTTATTATTGAACAACAACCATGTTCTCAATAATTCCAAAAACTCATTAATATCAAAGCTGAATATTTTTGGAAGTAGTTTTCAGTTTGTTTTTAGTTTTAGCTATTTTAGGAGGATATCTGTGTGTGCAGGTGACTATTACTGTGCATAATTATTAGGCAACTTAACAAAAAACAAATATATACCCATTTCAATTATTTATTTTCAGCAGTGAAACCAATATAACATCTCAAAATTCACAAATATACATTTCTGACATTCAAAAACAAAACAAAAACAAATCAGTGACCAATATAGCCACCTTTCTTTGCAAGGACACTCAAAAGCCTGCCATCCATGGATTCTGTCAGTGTTTTGATCTGTTCACCATCAACATTGCGTGCAGCAGCAACCACAGCCTCCCAGACACTGTTCAGAGAGGTGTACTGTTTTCCCTCCTTGTAAATCTC
>BLSH010271614.1:8459-39993 GCA_018402905.1 Glandirana rugosa | reverse complement strand
CGTTAAAAAGTTTGCGTAAAAAACCCCCTTTTTTTGTGAAAAAACTTAAAATTACATGTTTTTGTGTGATAAAAAGGGTTTAAGAACCGTTTTATATTTTCAACTAGAGTACGGCTCACGTATCTGTGGTTTGTACTGTACGAAATTTTTATTGCGTGTGGGCGCTTCACCGCTGTTTGATATATGCAAAAATTTTGGGAATTTTTCGGAAAAGTCCAATGGTGAAGTCTGGTGACGTCTCCTCCAGATGACGATCTTAATGACGGGAGCTAGACTGCAAGCGCAACTATGGAGTGTACGTACCACTTTAACAACAAAAATGATTAAAAAAAAAAAAAAAAGATGAAAGGGACAGTGTAAAAATAAAATAAAAAAGCAAAATGAATAATTAAAAAAAAAATAAAAAAATGCACCCCTGCGCCCTGTGCACGCGTGCATAGTTGGACGCAAGCGCCAGTCTCGTGACGTATGTAAACAACAATTTCACCATGCATGTGAGGTATCAACGCGAACGTCAGATCGAGGGCAGTAATTCTAGCAGTAGACCTCCTCTGCAGTGGTCTGAAGTGGTAACCTGAAAAGGCTTTTTAAGGGTTTTAAAAACGTATATAGTTTGTCGCCACTTCGCGGGTGTGCGTTATTTTTAAAGCATGTCATGTTTGGTGTCTATGCACTCGGCATGAGATCAACTTTTATATTTTGCCAAGAATTTGGGAAAAATAGTGTGTTTTTGTACATTAAAATTCAAAAAAGTGTTTTTTTCCCCCAAAAAATGCGTTTGAAAAATTGCTGCGCAAATACTTTTTGAAAAAAAAAATTGTAACACACACTATTTTAATCTGTAGGGCCTCTGCTTTAAAAAAATATATAATGTTTGGGGGTTCAAAGTAATTTTCTAGCAAAAAAAGGAATTATTATTATTATTTATTTATTTTTTTTTTTACACAAAAGTTGTCACTGAAATGATATATTGCTCCCACTCCATGGGTATATGTGGAATTACACCCCAAAATTAATTCTGCTGCTTCTCCTGAGTACGGGGATACCCCATGTGTGAGACTTATTGGGAGCCTATCGGCGTACGGGACCCTGAAAACCAATCACCGCATTCAGGATTTCTAAGGGCATAAAATGGTGATTTTACTCCTTAGTACCCATCATGGTTTTGGAGGCCCTGAAATGTAAAGGTAGCACAAAACCCCCCCAAATTACCCCATTTTGGAAAGTAGACACCCTAAGCTATTTTCTAAGAGGCATGGTGCATATTTTGCAGCTCTCATTTGTTTTGTAAAATGAAGAAATAAACCAATTTTTTTTTTTTTTTTTACTTTTTTCAAATTTTGAAACTTTGTGACAAAATGTGAGATCTGCAAAATACTCAAAATACTTCTCAGCAAATAGCTTGGAGTGTCTACTTTCCAAAATGGGGTCATTTGGGGGGGTTTTGTGCTATCTGGGCATTCCATGGCCTCCGAAACTGTGATAGGGAGTGAGGAGTAAAATCGCCTTTTTACGCACTTAGAAAGCCTGAAGGTGGTGATTGGATTTTGGGGTCCCGTATGCGGCAAGACTGCCAGAAAGTCTCACATATGTGGTATCCCCATATTCAGAAGAAGCAGCAGAATGTATTTTGGGGTGCAATTTCACATATACCCATGGCATGTTCAAGTAACTTATCATTTAGTGAGAACTTTGTGAAAAAAAAATTAAAGTAATTTCCCCGAAACTTGTGGCAAAATATAAAATATTCCATGGACTCAACATGCCTCTCAGCAGATAGCTTGGGGTGTCTACTTTCCAAAATGGGGTCATTTGGGGGGGGGGGGGTTGTGCTAACTGGGCATTTCATGGCCTCCAAAACTGAGATAGGTAGTGTGGGGTGAAGGCATAAATTTTTGCCCTTAGAAATCCTGAAGGTGGTGATTGGTTTTCGGGGTTCTGTACACAGATAGACTCCCAATAAGTCTCACACATGGGGTATCCCCGTACTCAGGAGAAGCAGCAGAATGTATTTTGGGGTGTAATACCACATGTACACATGGTATATGTGAGCAATATATCATTTCAGTAACAACTTTGTGTAATTTTTTATTTTTTGGTCATCTTTCAATCACTTATGACAAAAAAATAAAATATTCACTGTCCTTAACATGCCTCTCAGCAAATTCCTTGGGGTGTCTACTTTCCAAAATGGGGTCATTTGGGGGGGGGGGTTGTACTGCCCCTCCATTTTAGCACCTCAAGAAATGAGATAGGCAGTCATAAAATAAAAGCTGCGGAAATTCCAGAAAATGTACCCTAGTTTGTAGACGCTATAACTTTTGCGCAAAGCAATAAATATACACTAGTTGGCTTTTTTTTTTACCCGAGACATGTGGCTGAATGCATTTTGGCAAAAATGTATGACTAAAATTTAGTTTATTGTATTTTTGTAATAAATATCATTTTGTTTAAAAATTTCTGTTCCTTTTTTGTTTATATCGCAAAAATTAAAAAGCGCAGTGGTGAACAAATACCACCAAAAGAAAGCTCTATTTGTGGGGAAAAAAGGACGCAAATTTTGTTTGGGTACTGCATTGCATGACCGCGCAATTACCATTTGAAGCGGCGCAGTGAAAAATTGAAAAAAGTGCTCCGGTCCTAAAGCTGGAAATCCTTCCGGGCTGAAGTGGTTAAATGCACTAATCCATATGGCGCCCAAGGTTGATGAACCACATATAACTCTCCCATATTTAGTATTATTCAGTTTTTTAACCTTTTTAACATACTCAACATTGTACACTTGCAATACCCACGGGCACCATCTTGGAACTTGGAACACGGACCCCCGCCATCTTAATTGGTGGGAGGGGACATCTACTAGTTTTCCCCTATCTATCTGTGCAGTGATCACGGGGGGGGGGGGACACCCCAGAAGACATTTGTTGTAAACAAAACGCATTGGGTCCTGTCCCCCCGGTTCACAGCATTTGGATGTTCTTATATTTGAGCTCTTTTTATCCTTCTACAATGTAAGTGTTTTTAACCGCACTGTGAATACATTTTTAAAACTGGATTAGGATTATGGAGCACCTTCTTTTCTTTATCTTTTCATACCAATCCGCTCGAGTATCTTCGTCCCCTAAAATCTGGGCAACCATCCCCGAAGTGGTCATAGAGGCTGATGATCCAGGATCTTTGAAGAATTATTTCCACCCATCTACTCCCCTGGGGTTTGTAATCTTTTCTGCTGGTTGATTACCAGCTTCTGGTAAGCACACTCATTTTACTGTTTTCGGATGGTCACTTTCGTAGCACTATTTAAAGCACTTGTCACTTTAAACCACCATATTCGCCTGAACCACCTGGACTGTGAGCTGTGAGATCACATATTTCTCCGCTGGTGCCTTACCAGCCTATGGTAAGTGCACTCACTCACTGATTTTGGATATCATTTTTGATCACCTTTCATCTGGAGCACGGACCACATATGTTTTCATTTTGAAGAAAAATCAATGTACTAACTGTAACACATATGAGAAAGACTTTGTCGTGGACTCGATTCCTCTATCTATACTTTGGTTCCTCCTTATCCACTTTCTAGATAAATGATACACCATAATTATTTTTAATCTACATAATCATTCTGTTACTAGTATTTATGAATTATCTTTGTTGGGAAGTATAATGACATCCACGCCATTAGACTCCTCATAACACAAGCGCCGTGATTTCTGTTTATAATACTCATTGG
Source organism: Glandirana rugosa (assembly GCA_018402905.1). Taxonomy (NCBI): domain Eukaryota; kingdom Metazoa; phylum Chordata; class Amphibia; order Anura; family Ranidae; genus Glandirana; species Glandirana rugosa. The sequence continues at coordinate 36,260 of BLSH010271614.1, read as the reverse complement.
TTCCTCCTTATCCACTTTCTAGATAAATGATACACCATAATTATTTTTAATCTACATAATCATTCTGTTACTAGTATTTATGAATTATCTTTGTTGGGAAGTATAATGACATCCACGCCATTAGACTCCTCATAACACAAGCGCCGTGATTTCTGTTTATAATACTCATTGGTTCCTCCTTATCCACTTTCTAGATAAATGATACACCATAATTATTTTTAATCTACATAATCATTCTGTTACTAGTATTTATGAATTATCTTTGTTGGGAAGTATAATGACATCCACGCCATTAGACTCCTCATAACACAAGCGCCGTGATTTCTGTTTATAATACTCATTGGATAGATTGACAGCAGCAGGAGCCATTGGCTCCCGCTGCTGTCAATCAAATCCAGTGACACAGGAGCGAGGGGCGGGTCACGCTGTCTGTGTGACTCGGGAGCGCACCTGCATGGGTGTCCCCATGGAAATTGGATCTCCGTGGGGGCACCCGATGAAGAGGAGGAGCCAGGAGTGCTGGCGGGGCTCCCTAGAAGAGGAGGTTCGGGGCTGCTCTGTGCAAAACCATTACACAGAGCAGGTAAGTATAACATGTTTTTCTAAAAAAAAAAATCTGCACCTTTACAGCCCCTTTAATTGAGCAAGCTGAATTTAGAAGCTGATTGGTTACTATGCACAGCTGATTCTAAGTGCACCAGTTTTAGTAAATCTCTCCCATTGAATTTGATTTACTGCAGCAATAGAGACTCTTCCACTTAACCTCCTCAATATATAATGCAAAGGAAACGGAAAGAAAACCCAGCACATTTGCTTTCACCTGAAATGATGACTAAAGTGATCACAGCTTTGCCTCATTCATTAAGTGAATTTTTAGGCCTCATACACACGGGCGTTTTATAATAAATAAGCAAAACGCCAGGTCCGACGTTTTTTAAAAAATCGGCGGTTTTTGCGGCGTTTTGCATCGGCGTTAGCGAGCGTTAGTGAGCGTTGGCGTCAATAGGCGTTTTTAAAAAAAAAATCAGTCCTCTGCTATTTTTCAACCTAAAAACGCCGGCGTCAAAAAGCGCTTGTTAACGCCGGTACGGCGTTAGCGGGCGTTGGCAAGCGTTAGTGAGCGTTTTGCCGATTGCCGTCAAAAAACGCTACAGCTACAGAACGCGATGGTCCTGCGTTCTAAAAACAGCTCACTAACGCCGACGCCCTCTACTGCTCACTAACGCCGGCGTTTTTAGAAGGCCATTGAATAACATGGAGAGCTGCAAAAAACGCCTACAAACGCCGGCGTGCAAAACGCCCGTGTGTATGAGGCCTTAGGGTCCTTTCACACGGGCGCTTCGTCTGGCGGACTCTGCTTTGCTCAGCAGAGGATCAATCCACTGATCCTTGATGAGCAGGTGGATGACAGGTCCATCTCCGCTCACTGTGCTGAGACAGACCTGTCAGAGCCCCGCTTTCCTCTATGGGGAGGTCGGATGAAAATGGACTGCCTGTCCATCTGCCAGACGGATGGAAAATAGGGCCACCATCCACCTGGATTTCACGGACAGGATTGGATCGCAGCAGATGTCATCGGACCAGTGGCGGCTGGTTTTTCTTTTTGGGGGTGGGCGGCACTCCCCCCCTCCCTGCCACTGTCTGCCAGTTGGTCCGGCACCTACCCCATCTAGGTGGTGGGCAGTGGCTCCTGTGTCCTCTCCTTTATCTTGGCAGTTTCCTCTGTGCGTCTCCTCCCTCTTCCTCCTAGGCGTCCAATAGGATCGCCTGTCCTTTCAGCCAATCGGGTAACGGATGTCAAGACCCGCTTCCTGATGGGCTGGGAGGAGGATCAATGTGAGAATAGTGAATATTCATTCGCTATTATCACACAACAGGGTGGGCTCGGTGCGCAGTGCTCTGTGTCCCAAGCCCACCCTTTTTTGAAGCCTATTAGAGCCTCTGGCTCTAATCACGTGCTTCAAAAAAATACACCCCATTAGAATTCTTAGTCTGGAGCCCTGTATGTAGATTAGGGGCCGCATGCATGGATAAGGTGGGCAGCGCCCGTGCGCCCCCTATGGTCGGGCCGGCACTGCAGTGGACATGTCACTGCTGACATCCGCTGCTCCATAGGGCTGAATAGAGTGTTTGATCAGATCTGCCTGAAAGACTGACAGGTGAACCTGATCGGAAAGCCCGTGTGAAATTAGCCATAGGCCGGATTCACATATGTGCGAATTGGATGCTTTTTTCACCGCATCCAATTCGCCTGACTTGTTAGTCATCACATCACATCAAATCATTACATGCCTGATGAAGGGGTCCTGCGTGGCTCTGAAACGTTGCACTTATCTGGGATGTGATCTCTACAAATAAAGAAAATTTGGACGAGGATACACGGTGTGCTGGGTTTGAAAAAGAACCCCACATTTTGAAACAAAAATATTTTCTATTTTCTGTCATAAAACATATCCAATAAAATCACATGTCTTCATACATTTAGGCCAATATATATTCCGTTACATGTCTTTGGCAAAAAAACAAATCCCAATAAGCGTATATTAATCGCCTTGTGTGAAATGTATAGCATCTACAAACTACTTTTTGGAAAGTAAACAGTCTGAGGCATTTTTTTTTTTTTTGAAACCTGGATTGCTTTATTGAACATTATGTGGTACAAATAAAAAACAATCAGAGACAGAGTACAAAGCTGTACATTAACAGTTACATATCACTAATGACAAATAATATTTTACACCTGAAAAGACATATACAGGCAGTCCCCAGGTTACAAACAAGATAGGATCTGTAGGTTTGTTCTTAGGTTGAATTTGTTTGTAAGTCGGAACAGGTACAATTTTTAACTGTAGCTCCAGCCCAAAAAATAATTTTCTCTTTCGTTCATTGACGGACGCAGCCTCTCATTCTTGACATGTGTGGTTTAATGGACCTTTTATCAGGAGTGGACTAGGCAGAATGTAGTTCAGCTAAAAGCAGACACAGCCCCTCCCAGGGGGCAGTCCTCACTTGGCATAACCCCTCCTGCCCTGCTCAGCAAGCCAGTTTTTTCTGCCTAGTGCAAGGAGTAGGACCTGGCTCCCTGCTGGGATCTGCGGTTCCCCATTTTTTTTCTTTTTTCCAAGACTTCTGATTAGGAATCCAATCAAGTAGCTGGCTGGGTGACAGGCTGGATATCCTAGATCCAGGTAGTCTCCCCAGCGCGGCCGACGGATGCCAGCCGACCCTTAGCTGTACACGGAGTGGGGCGGGTTAAATGTTCCGCCAGCACACCTAGGACAGGTGTTGTGTGGCCGGCAGCTCCCCCTGAACCAGCGGGGTGGCAGGTCTGCCTCTACGCCCGTCCAGAGTGGTGAGTATGCTTCTCCCCCCCCTGCGGAGTGCGGGGGGGGGGGCAGGCAGGGGGTGTCCCCCTTCTGCGGGTATGGGTGGGCTTGATCCTCCCTACCCCTTAGTATTGCCATACTCTAACCCCCCCCAGGCTGTAGTCTCCCCCTGCCTGGCTGCGTTCCCCTGGGTGGGCTGCGGGCGATCGGTATAAAGTACCGAGCCACCATTTTCCGGTAACCGGCCGCGTGTGGATCACAGCTGCCATTTTCCTGTAGCCGGCCGCGCGTGGATCACAGCCACCATTTTCCTGTAGCCGGCCGCGTGTATTATCGCGGCCGCCATTTTGCGGTAGCCAGCCGCTGGTTTTGGCCTCTAGTGCACACGGCGGCCATCTTTGCGTGGTCCGCCGTGTCCTGGCCTCAGATTCACTGGCTGGATGGGCGGTCCTGTTTTCTCTTGGTGCCGGATCGGGCCGGAAGAGCCATCCTACACGTGGAGCAGCAGCAGGTTACAGGCAGCTACAGCAGTGCTAGCAGCAGCACCCAGGTCGGTGTGGTGAGTCCTCCTGGGAGCCTCTGGGGCCCTAGTGCAGCAGCTTGAGGGGTGGTGTGGGACACACAGTCCGGTCTGGCCAGTGGTTGTCTTCTAGGGTGTGGTGCAATGGCGGCTGGTGCTTCCCAGCCAGGTGTCTCCGATGGGGATCAAGGAGCGCTGGGACCTGTGGTTCCGCTGGACAAATTGACGGCCTCCTGGAAGAATTCTTCTCCCGGGTGGAGCCGATCCGTGACCATGGGGTGGCGAGGAAACGCTCCCCCATCCTCTGGTGAGGACTCAGAGCCTGAGGGGGGCTTTGCGGTGTCGGGGATCACCCTGGAGTTGTCGGAGGGCGAGCTCGGGGACCCCTCTGATGATGAGGATGAGCCTGAGGGGCCACCGCGGCTCGTGAGCAGGCTCTGGTGGGCTCTTTGGTCTCAGCGGTCCGTGAGATGCTGAAGCTGGGCCCAGCTGCGACACAGGGGGCGCTGTATGCTTTTGGGTCGCATAGGCCGGCCTGGACACCTAAGGTATTCCCTTATTTGTCGTACTTTGATCAGTTTGTTTACAAGGAGTGGCAACGACCTTATGGTTCATTCGCCATCCCTAAACGTTTTTCTGTGTGTAATCCCTTTGAGGATACCCTGTTGCAGAAGTGGAAGTCTCCGACGGTGGACCCACCCATGGCCCGTCTGAACAAGGCTATCACTATTCTAATGGAGGGCTCTCCATCCTTTAAGGACCCAGCCGATAGGAGGACTGAGGCGGTCTCCAAGGCAATGTTCCTGGTCGCAGGGTCGGCCATGAGGCCGGCACTGGCTTTGGCTCTGGTGGCACAGGCACTTACGGAATGGGCGGCCATTGTGCACCAGGCTTTGGTGACTCTCCAGGCCCCTCCGGAACCTGTGCAGATGGCGGACCAGCTGATTCAGGGTCTTAAGTACCTCTGCGATGCGGCCCTCGACATGGCTCTCATGCTGTCAAAACTGTCCATGTTCGCAGTCATCATTAGACGTCTGCTGTGGCTTAGATGTTGGTCGGGGGACCAGGCGTCTAAGAAGGGCCTGACGGACCTGTTGTTTGAGGGTGGTTGTCTTTTTGGGGCTTTCCTGGTTGAGATCATCAAGGATTACACTGGGGGAAGAGTACGTTCCTCCTGGAGCCCAGAAGGGACAAGGAGCCCCGGCATAGGGCGGGCCCTTCTTTCCCTACTCAAAAGAGGTTTTTTTCGTGCGCCACGTGCCTCGAATGAGGTCTCTCAGCCCGCTAAGGCCTCCGCGGGGGGCCAGAAGCGTCCCTGGCAGCGTAAGGCTGAGAAGGTGGAGGAGAAGTCCTCCTCCGCATGATGGGTTGCCCCGCCCGTGGTTTGGGTGGGGTGGCAGCTCTTGCGGTTCGCGGACCGGTGGACCTCTCGCATCTTGGATATCTGGGAGCGCGAGGTGGTTTAGTCCGGGTACAAGATAGACTTCCGTACCCATCCCCTGAACAGGTTCTTCACCTCCAATCTAAGGCTTCCCCCGGGTCGACGTTTAGGGCCGTGCAAGTCCTGCTCAGTCAGGGGGTGATTGTTCCGGTTCCCGCTGCGGAACGTTTCTGCAGTTTATATTCAAATCTTTTTGTGGTTCCGAAAAAAGATGGGGTCAGGCCTGTCTTGGACCTAAAGGCTTTCAACCTCTTTGTGAGGGTGCGGAAATTCAGAATGGAATCTGTCCGTTCTGTGGTGGCGGCGCTTCGTCAGGGAGACTTCCTGGCCTCCTTGGACATCAAGGACGCGTATCTGCATGTGCCCATATGTGCGCGCAACCAGCGCTTTCTGCGCTTTACGGTAGGGGATCTCCACTACCAGTTTGTGGCCCTTCCGTTCGGTCTGGCCTCGGCTCCGTGGGTCTTCACCAAGCTCCTAGCCCCAGTGCTGGCTCTGCTGCGGTAGAGGGGCATATCGGTGGTGGCATAACTCATCGATCTCCTCCTGCGGGCGGAGTCGGCCTTAGCTTTGAGGGACAGTGTGGCCATCACCCTCAGTTTCCTGCAGGACTTTGGCTAGGTGATCAACCTTCCGAAGTCGGTACTGACTCCATCGCGCTGGTTGGAATATCTGGGCTTGGTCCTGGACACGGAGCGGACGAAGGTGTTTCTCCCTGCCGCCAAGGTGTTGACGCTACAAGTTGCGGTACGGGCCCTGCTCTCCCAGCGGTGGTCCTCTCAGATTTTGCATAAGGGTGTTGGGGCTGATGGTCTCCACCTTCGAGGCGGTTCCCTATGCCCAGAATCACACCCGGTCCCTACAGCGGGCAATTCTGCTGCGGTGGGACAAGTCTCCGTTATCCCTGGATCGGGTGATCAGGTTGGATCACCGAACTCGAGGTTCCCTTGTCTGGTGGCTGCGGGACCCGGCCTTGGGGCTGGGGAAGTTGTTTCTACCCGTGGAATGGACGGTGGTCATGACAGATGCCAGCCTATCCGGCTGGGGGGGTCCTGGGGCTGTTGTCGACCCAAGGTGGCTGGTCCCCGGAGGAGTCCCATCTCCCGATCAATATGCTGGAACTTCGAGCGATCAGGCTTTGCCTCTCCCACTGGTCGGGGAGGTTGCACGGTCGGCCTGTTTGGGTCCAGTCAGACAACGCCACGGCGGTGGCTTACGTGAATCATCAAGGCAGAACGAGGAGCGCGGCAGGGGCGTCAGAAGTAGCCCACATTATGAGGTGTGCAGAGCTTCACGTCTGCCGTTCACATTCCGGGCGTCGAAAATTGACAGGCGGACTACCTTAGGCGCCAGAGGCTGGATCAGGGAGAGAGGTCCCTGCACCCGGAGGTGTTCTGTCAGATTTGTCAAAGGTGGGGCACGCCAGACGTGGACCTACTGGCGTCCTGGCTCAATCGGAAGGTGCAGGCCTTCGTGAGCAGAACAAGGGATCCATTGGCAGACGCGGCGGACGCCCTCGTGGCTCCGTGGTCTCGGTACCGACTGCTCTATGCCTTCCCTCTTCCGCTGCTCCCGCGCCTATTGCGCAGGATAGAGGCAGAAGGGATGCCTACTGGCCAGACTGGCCTCGGCGTCCTTGGTACGCTGACGTGGTGCGGATGGTGGTCGATGTTCCCTGGCGGCTCCTGCTTCGCGAGGACCTACTTTCACAGGGACCCATCTTGCACCCTGCTTTACCCTCGCTGGCTTTAACGGCCTGGCTATTGAGTCCCAGGTGTTAAAAGATAGGGGACTCTCGGAGTCTGTGATTCCCACTATGCTCAAGGCGCGTAAGGCCACTTCGCGTAAGATCTATCACCGCACCTGGAAGGCTTACATTGCCTGGTGCGAGGCGGGGGGATGGAACCCCCGTTCTGTTTCAGTGGCTCGGGTGCTGGCCTTTCTTCAGCAAGGCCTTGATCACAAGTTGGCATTGAGCACGCTTAAGGCTCAGCGTCCCTTGGCGACGCATTCATTGATTCGTACTTTTGTCCACGGGGTTCGCCATGTCGCTCCCCAGATACGGGCGCCCTTGGCGCCTTGGGACCTTAATCTGGTCCTATCACTGCTTCAGAAGCTGCCTTTTGAAAATATCAGGGAAATTTCCCTGCAGCTGCTTTCGCAGAAAGTGGCTTTCCTGGTGGCTATTACATCCGCTAGGCGGGTGTCTGAGCTGGCAGCTGTCCTGTAGGTGTCCGTACTTGGTCCTACATAGGAACAAGGCGGTTTTGCACCCTTCTCCTTCCTTCTAACCGAAGGTGGTTTCTTCTTTTCACATCCTCCCTTTGCTTTGTCCGCGCCGGTCTCATCCTAAGGAGGTTGCTTTGCACTCCCTGGATGTGGTTAGGGCTCTGCGGGTGTATCCGCCGGCCACGGCCTCTTTTCGGAGGTCGGATGCGCTTTTTGTCGCTTTGGATGGTCCGCGCAAGGGGATGGCGGCCTCGTCGGCCACTATTTCCCGTTGGATACGACAGACGGTGATCCGTGCGTATGCTGTTTGGGACCACGAGCCCCCCTTTCCGGTCACGGCTCACTCTACCAGGGCGATTGGTACTTCCTGGGCTTTCTGACATCAGGCGTCGGTTTCTCAGGTGTGCAAGGCGGCCACCTGGACCTTGGTGCACACTTTTTCAAAGTTTTACAAAGTGGATGTTGCGTCTGGCACCTCCCGGAGAACTCTTCTGTTGGGTACTGTTGTTGTTGTTGCCCACCCCTCGTTGTGACACTGCTTTGGGACATCCCCACATGTCAAGAATGAGAGGCTGCGTCCGTCAATGAACGAAAGACAAAATAGGATTTTTTAACTTACCGTAAAATCCTTTTCTCTGAGCACCCACCCCTCTTTGAGTTTGTACTGCTTGTTATGAACTGGCTTGCTGAGCAGGGCAGGAGGGGTTATGCCAAGTGAGGACTGTCCCCTGGGAGAGGCTGTGTCTGCTTTTAGCTGAACTACGTTCTGCCTAGTCCACTCCTAGTGAAAGGTGCATGAGACCCCACATGTCAAGAATGAGCGACTGCGTCCGTCAATGAACTCAGAGAAAAGGATTTTATGATAAGTCAAAAAATCCTATTTTTACTTATTTTCGAATAGCATAGGGAAGGGTTAACACCCTGTAATGTTTGTTTTGCTGTCTTTGCCCCTGTTCAGAAGATGTCCCCTCACTTTCTGTCCCTGTGACAAATGTATTTTGAAAATTTTGGGTTATTGTGTGCAGTCCAGGCCCTGACCTCCACAGGCCTGATGGTGACCTCCAGAGTCAGGGAGTACTGACATCCATCCTTACAGTGTGAGTTACTAGGCATAGTGGGGGCAAATAGAAGAATTGAATTGGGCACTAGACACCTTGATGAGGCAGAACAAAAGAGATTTATTTTTCTCCTCATAACTGAGGAGAGAGGGTTAGGGCCAGGACACCCCTCGGATGGGTGCAATAACACTTAGCAGACTCCGAGACTCTTTGAACACGACTCTTATTAATGTAGCGATAAAGTCCCACAGGCCTTCCAAAAGACTCTGCCTGACTAGAACTGTTTCCTAGGACTCTGAACTTGAACTTTGTACTTCAACACAGATTGATGCACATACCAACTTGCTATCCCCGTTGTGCAGACCTGGCCTCCATCTCACAGCCTCCCGCTGTAGCTTCACAAGTTTACACTCACAGTTTCCCAACCAGACTACTTGGACTCCCACTGCCACTGGGTTCCTTGTGCTTCACACAGCCAACTGCTGTATCTCCCGAGTGTCCCCAGGCCAACTCGCTGGGTCTCTTCCTCGGCTCTTCAGCCCAACTGCTGAATTCCCTCTTGCAAGCATCACCCCTGCTATTCTGCTGGGTTCCTAGCTCGACTTTTGCTGAGACGTTCCCACTTTCCCACTATTCCACTGCCCCCAGCTGGTGAAAAAAGCTGCTCTGGTACTCTCTCAGACTTCAACTCTGGCCTCTGATAACAGGAGCGTTGTCCCTCATAGGCGACAACTTCCCCTTTACCTCTGACCCTGGTTCACACTTTGACTCTGACAAATTGAACGATTGTCTTCCGTGAGAACTCTGTCTCTTCACCTCCAACATAGAGGGGTCCTCCGGCCGGTAGGACCCCCTGCAACTCAGTTAGGCTTCCGACATGAAGCCCCAACTCTCCGCTACTGCTGCCGATCCTGGGTAAGCTTCAGACTGCCTAGCAACCAGGAACTTCCGGATAAGCCTCAAGCTTCTGGCCTAGCAGCCGGGAGCTTCTAAGACACATCCACCCAGACAGCCATCCAGGTGGCACAGAACCCCGATCACCTGACTCCCATTGGCTGGAGCAGCCTACCATTCATATTCCAAGTACTTGTACACCTTGTCAACCAAATGCCATTAGCAGCAGTGCCACCCAATGGTAGAGGAGAGAGATGCACCAAGCCCAGAGTTAGGAAAAGAGTCAGAAGATCCCCTAACAATTTGTCCAGGACATTTACCGCCCAGCAAACTAAATTTAACAGCATCCCTGCTGTAAACCAGGGTGCTACATGTGGAAACAAAGGTTGGTGATACAGCTCCAGTGGAGAGACCTTTTTCCCATGATACCTCTAACAGCAGTGAATTTCCCTTCCTAGGGGTAGATTTCCTCTCCCTTCCTGTTGTCTCCCTCCGTTTAAGTTGGAGTCGTTTGTAAGCCGGATGTTTGTAACCCAGGGACCGCCTGTAATGTACTAGGGTCTTATAAATCAGCCAAGATAAAACATATGGAGATTCACAAAGACAGCAACGGCTGCCAAACTTTATCGAATTTCCTAGAGCAATTCTTACTGCGGTAGGTTAATTTGTACATAGGCAGCGCCATGTCTAGTGCTGATTCCCATGAGGCAAGGGAGGGGGAGGAGGGAGAGAACCATTTACAAAGGATCTCTTTCTAAGCATAATATAGTAGATACAAAATCAAAAGCTTTATGCATCTATGGCCGCTGCTCATCCTAATGAATACCCAATAGAGCCAGTTCAGGAGTCACTGGGAGGGACAGTTCAAGACGGGTATTGATGAGATCAAATACATCAGTCCAGAACATGTGAAAGAAGAAGCCAACAGAAGAGTAACGCATATTTTTTTTTTTAAACTTTATTTACATAGTTACATAATTAGTTGTTTTTTTTTAAAAAAAAAGACACAAGTCCATCTAGTTCAACCAATAAAAGGGAGGAAAAAAAAAATCCTAAAAAAAAAATCATACAATCCTATACCCACAGTTGATCCAGAGGAAGGCGAAAAACCCCAGCAAAGCATCAACCAATTTGCTCCAGCAGGGGAAAAAATTCCTTCCTGATCCCTCGAGAGGCAATCGGATTTTCCCAGGATCAACTTTACCTATAAATGTTAGTACCCAGTTATATTATGTGCATTTAGGAAGGAATCCCAACCTTTTTAAAGCAATCTTCTGAGATGGACAGAACCAGTTCTTGAAGGAGTCTATTCCACATTTTCACAGCTCTTACTGTGAAGAAACCTTTCCATATTTGGAGATTAAACCTATTTTCCTCCAAACATAAAGAGTGCCCCCTTGTTCTCTGTGATGATCTTAAAGTGAATAACTCAGCACCAAATTCACTATATGGACCACTTATGTATTTATACATGGTGATCATATCCCTCCTTAATGTCCTCTTCTCAAGAAAGATTTCTTTTTTTTTTTTTACTATTTTTGTGTTTACTGTAATATTCAGGGGTTTTTTAGGCATACCAACATTAAGGATAGCCTCCATTCGACTGGACACTGTGGGTGACAATGATCCATCACAGGTTGAGTTTATTTAAAGGCCAGGACAGATTGAAACAGAGCCTAAGGGTGGGACAGGTGGAGCTCAATAGAGCAGACCACCAATCTACATGCCACATCCCGGCCACATCTCCCTCCCCCTGGGGTGTGGCCGGGCTATGGCTTGTGGATTGGATTGAGCCATCCCAGGTTGAGTGTATTTAAGGGCCAGGATGGATTGAAACAGAGCCAATAGGGTGGGATGGGTGGAGCTCAGTAGAGCAGACCACCAATCCAATCCGCAAGCCACAGCTCAGCCACACCCCCCCCCCCCCCCAGGGTATAGCCAGGCTGTGGTTTGTGGATTGGATTAGTGGTCTGCTCTATTGAGCTCCACCTGTCCCACCCTATTGGCTCTGTTTCAAATCATCCTGGCCCTTAAATACACTCAACCTGGGATGGCTCATTGTTGCCCATGGTGTCCGGTCGAATGGTGTCTATCCTGAATGCTGGTATGCCTAAATAGTACTTTTGAGCTTTTCCCTCATAAATAATAAATACATACAATAAATAATAATATAAAGAAATAACCCTATCTCCATCCCCTGACTGTAATATTAACCCCTAACCCTTATCCTAAAGCCTAACCTGAATAGTAACCCCTAATCCTAAACCCAAACCCCTAACCCAAATCCTAACCCCTAACCTGAATATTAACCCATAATCCTAAACCCAAATCCTTAACCCAAATTCTAACCCCTAACCCAAATATTAACCCCTAACCCAAATATTAACCCCTAATCCTAAACCCAAACCCCTAACCCAAATATTAACCCCAATCCTAAACCCAAATCCCTAACCCAAACCCTAAGCCAAATATTAACCCCTATTCCTAAACCCAAACCCCTAACTCAAATCCTAACCCCTAACTTGAATATTAACCCCTAACCCCAATCCTACTCCTTACACTAATAATAACCCCTAACCCTAATCCTAATCCCTAGCCCTAATATTAAACCCTAACCATATTAAATAAATAAATAAAATAACCCTAACCCTAATATTAACCCCTAAACCCAAATCCTAAACCCAAATCCTAAGCCTTATCCCAGCCTCCGAGCACTTAAGGGAGCTCACTGATCTAGAAATCCATTGGATCTGCCAGCTCTGGATACATGTCTTGGAGGATATCCTTGCCGATGATCAGGTCTGATAACATTTCATCAGCCACTACAAAGATCCTCCTGGGGTAGACATGTTTTCCAGTAGCAACATTAGCACGGAAAATCCCCTGAATGTTAAACGGATGTTTTTCTCGTAGTCTTCGAAGTAAAGGCTCGTCATTGGGGGAGGAAGACAGGTCGTTTCTCGTCCAGTGCTTTAAGAAACACGAGGTCTTCATCAGGCTGATCTCAGCTTCGGCATCCATAAATCCCCTAATGTCCACACCATTAATTTCAGGTGTGAGATAGAGATTATTGAAGGTAAACTTGTTCAGCACCTTCTCCGTCATCCTTGGATTCTGTTTGGAAATAAAAACAAAAATGGTCATTTTATAAATACGCAGTTCTATGGTTTTTGGTTTTTGCAGTTTTCAGATGAAAGATCTGGTGGAGTTATAGCTAGTAGTAGTTAGGCACAATAGAATGTAAATATCTAAGAATGTGTAGCGCTCTCAATCCATACATACACTATATTGTCAAAAGTATTGGGACGCCTGCCTTTACATACACATGAAATTTAATGGCATCCCAGTCTTAGTCCGTAGGGTTCAATGCTGAGTTGGCCCACCCTTTGCAGCTATAACAGCTTCAACTCTTCTGAGAAGGCTGTCCAGAAGGTTTAGGAGTGAGTCTATGGGAATGTTCTTTTAGAAGTGCATTTGTGAAGTCAGGCACTGATGTTAGACAGGTTGCGGTCAGGACTCTGTGCAGGCCAGTCAAGTTCCTCAACCCCAAACTCGCTCATCCATGTCTTTATGGACCTTTCTTTGTGCACTGGTGCTCAGTCATGTTGGAACAGGAACGGACCATCCCCAAACTGTTCTCACAAAGTTAGCCAAGGTTTGCCAAAATGTCTTGGTATGCTGACACCTTCAGAGTTCCCATCACTGGAACTAAGGGGCCAAGCCCAACCCCTAAAAGACAACCCCACACCATAATTCCCCCTCCACCAAATGACCAGTGCACAAAGCAAGGTCCATTAAAGGAGTTGTAAAGGCAGAAGTTTTTTTGTCTTAATGCATTCTATGCATTAAGATATAAAACCTTCTGTGTGTAGCAGCCTCCCTAGCACCCCCTAATCACTTACCTGAGCCCCCTCTACAGCGATGTCTATGATCCCCTCAGCCATCTAGGACACTCCACCTAATTGGCTGAGACACAGCAGCGGTGCCATTGACTCCCGCAGCTGTTAATCAAAGTCAGATAGCCAATCAGAAGGAGAGAGGGGGCGGGGCTCCGTGTCCAAATGGATAAACGAAGCTGTGACTCGGCTCGGGTGCCCCCTGTAGCAAGCAAATGGAGATGTTTGCTCTAAGAATTGGTGGCTTTTTAGTGATATACGAGTCCCCCCCCCCCAAAGAAATTTTAAATTTTAATCAAAGGTAAAGGTAATCTAAAGAGCTGTGACAGAATTGTAGACTACATAAAGTGAACATGTTTTACTTACTAGGATGGGATGGCTCACAGCATTCAGTCCCTTCCAGAGAAAGAAGCCCCGATTTGTGATGTCTGCCGATCCATAGATCTGGAACTTATGGAACTTCCCAGGTCCCATGGAGATGGTGATGATCTTTTCCTTCTCGTCAGCAAAGATCTTCATTGCAGATATTGGAAGGGCCCTGTATTAGGAAACAGAGATGAACAATCATTTTACACTTGGTAATGACAAAAAGATCTCTTAATTGCAGGTTATCTTTAGAGTAGCAGTCATTGTGTATCATTCTGAATGCCATGCCAGGCGGGCAACTTATTTGCAGCGATTTGTGGTGGTTGAGTGTCTGCAGAGTTTCATGTTGGTGACAAGCGCTCCAGTGTCAGTCACTCTGCAATCACCTCTATGGATGGCATAGCTTGGTAGCAAAGACCACTACCATAATAATGTAATACAAATCTGACCAGTAGCTGCAATTAATTGCTCCTTAGCAGCAAATCGCCAACAATTATGCTGACTATGTTGGTGGCTACAAATCGCAGTGACATGGTCCATATACTCTGTATTAATCTTTATGTAAACCACCTATTGCCTTGAGATATTTTTAACATGGTGAAGACTGTTCCACTTAACCTCCTAAATAAATAATTCAAATACCCCATCATGTGCAAAGCCATCATCCGTCTGGATTTCACGGACGGGATTGAATCGCGGCAGATGTCAGCGGACCAGTGGCGGCTGGTGTTTTTTTTTTGGGGGTGGGCGGCATTCCCCCTCCCCACTGTCTGGCAGTTGGTCTGGCACTTACCACATCTAGGTGGCAGGCAGAGGCTCCTGTGTCCTCTCCTGTATCTCGGCGGTTTCCGCTGTGCGTCTCCTCCCTTTTCCTCCTAGCCGTCCAATAGGATCGCCTGTCCTTTCAGCCCATCGGGTAACGGCTGTCAATACCCACTTCCTGATGGGCTGGGACGAGGATCAATGTGAGAATAGTGAATATTCATTCGCTATTATCACACAACAGGGTGGACTCGGAGCGCAGTGCTCTGTGTCCCAAGCCCACCCTTTTTTGAAGCCTATTAGAGCCTCTGGCTCTAATCACGTGCTTCAAAAAAAATACACGCTCACCATTGGAATCCTTAGTCCGGAGCCCTGTATGTAGATCAGGGGCCCGGACGCATGGATAGGGGGCATGGCACCCGTGCTCCCCCTATGTTCGTGCCGGCACTGCAGTGGACATGTCACTGCTGACATCCGCTGCTCCATAGGGCTGAATAGGGTGTTTGATCAGATCTGCCTGAAAGACTGACAGGTGAACCTGATCGGAAAGCCCGTGTGAAATTAGCCATAGGCCGGGTTCACATATGTGCGAATTGGATGCTTTTTTCACCGCATCCAATTCGCCTGACTTGTGAGTGTGACCGGCTCTCAATGGAGCCGGTTCACCCATGTCCGGTGCTGTTTCCAAAAGGGTCTTATGCATTTTTTTGTCCGGTTCAGGTACGAATTCAGGCAAACATTTGGTCCTGAATCGCACCTGAACCGGTGAACAGAACTGCATTGGATTTTGCACTCTCCAGTCTTAGTAAATCAGTCTTTTCCTTTAATAAATCAACCCCATTGCACTGTAATTAAAGTTTTCTATCCCTTAAATATATATAGTATATCTGTATAATAAAAGCCTGAGTTACTCACTTTTTGGGTACGTATTTGGACTTTTTCCAGTCGAACTCCATCCACAGGAGATCGGAGGGGAAGACCTGCTTGTTGTCTTTAAACAGCACAGCGAAGGAGACAACTGTGGGTTCCTTTATGAGGAGACGGGCGCTCCTCCAAAGCCGATCACGTAATCCATTATTGGTGATCTAAACAAGAAAGAGCAAACACGTTTAAATACTGTATCTCATTATATAAACTGTATATATGCATTTAATATTTTTGTGGTAGCCCTATGTAAAAATTAATTAATATGACACAACATTAATAAATTCACACACACATTTATATATAACAGAGGTTCTAAACCTTCCACACTTCATCCCAAACAACAGCAAAAAAAGGCTTTGGCTTGAGTTCCTATTTTAAGGCCCCTTTCACGCGATCGGCCTGCTCAGATCCGCCTGTCTGCTTTTCATGGGGATCCAAGCGGGCCACCTATTGATGTGAATGGGCAGGCGGATGTCAGCAGAGATGTGTCCGCTGACACCTGCCTGCCATCCGATCCGACAAGATCCACTTAAAACAGACGGATGGCGATACGTTCGCCTGGGATCGGATGAAAACGGACATGCAGTCCATTGTCATCCGATCTTCCCCATGGAGAACAGTGGGGCTCTGACAGGTCTGTCCCTGCCCACTGAGCAGAAACAGACCTGTCATCCACCTGCTCAGAGATCAACAGAGCGATCCCCCCCCTGAGCTAGCGGAGCCCATCCAGCGGATCCGCCAACGTGTGAAAGGGGCCTAAGGGTCGGTTCACACTGCAGCAATGTGGGAACCCTGCAAATCCACTGCGGGTTCCCGCATTGCACCCGACTCGCAGGCAGTGCACAACTGCTATTTGTGAACTGCTGGGAGTGTCAATAGAAAGCTAATGACACCCCGATATCAGTTCGCATATCGCATGTGAACGCCCATGCGATCCGATTCTGCTGCGGACCAAAAAAAGGGTCATGTGCGAGTTTGGTCCGAATGCAATGCGATTTCAGCCATACTACCTGTATGGCTGAAATTGCATCGCACAGAGATCGCATGTGAGTTGCACTGCAGTGCTCTACGAATCGCATCCGATCTCTGACACCGCTGCAGTGTGAACCGGACCTAAATCCTGACAATGTGATACAAAAAAAACCATATTGACAGTTCTTGAGTTTTTGTTGACTTTTCTAACTGGTCACTGGTTACAAGACAAGGCATGCGATAATAATCCTAAAGAGCTCATCTACACTAGCTTCACCTTCAATGCACATTAACAGCTAGTTTACACTTGCTTCAACAAGGCTTCGGACACGCTTTGTTACAGCTCCTGTCACTAAATAAATGGTTAGCTTACAGTCCTGTTTACACTTGCTTTTCCTTTGCTTTGCTTCTGCTTCACTTCAAAAATTATACCCATGTAGCTATAGTGGTGCTTCAAAGCGTCTTCAAAGCCTCCATATAAGTCTATGGCAAAGCTCGCTTGAAGCCCCACTGAAGCCCCACCGGAGCCTCATTGAAGCCCCACAAAGCCTTATCAAAGCCCCACCAAAGCCTCATCAAAGCCCCACAAAGCCTCATCAAAGCCCCACAAAGCCTCATCAAAGCCCTACAAAGCCTCATCAAAGCCCCACCAAAGCCTCATCAAAGCCCAACCAAAGCCCCACCGAAGTCTCATCGAACCACCAAGCAAAAGAGAGCTGTAAACAGGACTGTAAGCTAACAATTTTATTTAGTGATAGAAGCTTTGACTGGCGTTCAGAGTGCTTTAACAAAGCGTGTCCGAAACCATGTTTTGAAGCAAGCCTAAACAGTCAGTAAAAAGTAGATTATGTGCGGTTTGTTTCGTTCCGAATTGAAATTTGGACAAATCTTTTGTTATTCCGAAATTTGGATGTATCCGTATTTCCGAATTAGAATTTAAACAAGTTTAAAAGAACGCATAATAAGAAAACAAAATTTCTGGTTGAAAGCCGAATTGGAATAATTTTCGAATTGAATTCAAATTTCCGATGAGAATAAAATAGAATAGAAAATAAAGGAATAAAATAGAAAGGAATAGAATAGAAAATAAAAGAATAGAATAGAATAGAGTAAAACGGAACAGAATAGAAAATAAAAGAATAGGAAAAAAATAGAATAACAAACAAAAGGATAGACTAGAAAATAAAAAGTATAGAGTAAAACCGAACAAAATAGGATAGAAAATAAAAGAACAGAATAGGAAATAAAGGAATAGAATAGAAAATAAAAATAGAATAGAATAAAATAGAATATAACCATCTTCTGAAATTTGAATTTCATGTAGAAAAGAATTGAATTAGAAAAGAATAGAATAGAAAAAAAAAAAGAATAGGATAGACTAAACTAGAAAGAATATTAGCTTCTTCCGCAGTTTGTATTTTCGAAAATAATAAATTCGAATAGAGTAGAAAGCAAAAGAATAGAAAAAACAATAGAATAGAATTGAATAGAAAAAATATAACCATCTTCCAAAATTTGAATTTCGAATGCAATTTGAATGAGATTTGAATTGATTCGTTTTTTATGAATTCGGGCGATTTGAACTCAATTCGGAAAATTAAAATCGATTTGATTCCAAATAAACTAAACGAATTTTGGAAATGAATTAAACAAATTAATGTAAATAATGATTCTAAAGGAAACAAATGATTTAGTTTTGCACATGTCTAGTAAAAAGTATCACCTTTTATATAACAAGAGCCACACAAAGAAGATGACTTACCTCAGTGAACGACCCTGGCATCA
The DNA here is from genome assembly GCA_018402905.1 of Glandirana rugosa. Classification (NCBI taxonomy): domain Eukaryota; kingdom Metazoa; phylum Chordata; class Amphibia; order Anura; family Ranidae; genus Glandirana; species Glandirana rugosa. The sequence goes on along the minus strand of BLSH010271614.1, from coordinate 18,084 downwards.
GATAGGCATTGTCTGGCATGTCATAGCGGTTGCCCGCTAACCTAGAGTCGCGGAGGTTGCGGTAGATGGAAGTCATTCCTTCAAAAACCTGCAGAGAAGATAAAGATATAAAGAGTGAGCCGAGTGACACACAATGGGGGGTGGGGGTGTTAACAACTTAAAACAAACATTGTAATCTAATCACTGGAGATGTGGATTGATTATACAAATATAAAAAGAATCGATGGGAACCCGTCAGTCATAAAAGTGTACAAACTGACCACTTTTGTGGCTTCTGAAGCAGTACCGATTATTATACTGTATGCCCGGGGAGCCCCCGTCCCCAGGTGCACTCTATACAAAGGCCTCAATGTCTGCCCATTCTAAATTCTAAAGCTGGCTGTACACTATACAGTCTCCTTCCAAGGTGCTTGCTATGGGGGCACTCGTTTGGGATCGCTCCCGAGCCTTGCTGTCTGCATTTATTGACACAGACAGAGGGACTCTGCAACAACCCCCGCTCCCTCGTCGCTGGCTGTGATTGACAGGAGTAAGAGCCAATGGCTCCCACTAATGTATCTGAGCCAATGAGGAGGTAGAGAGCAGACAGAGCCTCTGCTCTCGTGCAGATTGCTGGATCGGGATTGGGCTCAGGTAAGTATAAGGGGGGAAGGGTGGGATTGCATGAAGAAGGTTGTTTTAACCTACAGTGGAAAAACCCTTCAGGCTTTAAAACCTATTTAAGGCTAGGATCACACTGATGCAGCTCTGCGAGACACCTTTTGCACAGGCATGGCAGCCCATTAATTTAACCTCTCTGCTGTGCTTCCTGAACCACAGAGAAAAGTTCCCTGATACAATTTTGCAATTGCAGCCCGCATGGGAACTGCAAGTTAAGCTATTTCCAGTGTGGGTGACAATGCATTAGGATTAATGGCACCCACACACATCTCCTATATTTTTCTGTGAGGGTGATTACGGATGTGGGAACCGGTGTGAACCCGCAGCAGAAACCACCCGCACATGTGAGCCTAGCCTTAGGGAATTCTATATAGATTGTACTAGCAAATTGTATGGCCAGCTTCACAACCAGGTTCATTTTGAAGCAAATCTAAAGGCAAAGCTTATATTGGATAGCATGGGGAAGGGCTAAAACCCTTGTTATGTTTAATTTTGCCATTTTTGTCCTATTGGGGAGATTCCCCTTCACTTTCTGACCCATAGACACAACTGGAAATAAGAGGAAATCTCCCCAAAGGGAGGAGAATTCTGCAGTTGTAACTGCAACACGCGTCTCTTAGTTCCCGTTCTGATGGCGATTTAAAATTTTGGATTTGCCATCATTTTAAAGTGTAATTAAATGCAAACAAATGCTGTGTATATATATATACACACACCAAAAGAACACCTTTGGGGTGAATTAGAGCGGAGTTTGTGAGCCAGGCCCTCTCCTCCAACATCAGTGCCTGACCTCACAAATGTGCTTCTGGAAGAATGGTCAAACATTCCCATAGACACTCCTAAACCTTGTGGACGGCCTTCCCAGAAGAGGTGAAGCTGTTATAGCTGCAAAGGGTGGGCCAACTCAATATTGAACCCAATGGACTAAGACTGGGATGCCATTAAATTTCATCTGTCTGTAAAGGTAGGTGTCCCAATACTTTTGGTAATACCATGTGTGTATATAATATATATATATTCATTGTATGTGTGTATATATGTACAATATCTATAAATCTATATAGTGTATATAGTAACCATTGGATGGGATGACCACTTTCATTCCTCCTCTGCATCTATTGAGGAGCAGCTTAGCCACCCTTGGACAGCAGCATTGTCAGTCCCTGGAGAGGGTGGTGTTGGATGGACTTGTAGATTTAGATTGACTTTACTTTAGTGATTACCAATGTAAAGCCCAATTCCAGCTCACATTTATAATCAGTTACAGCAATATTTTTTTTCATCCTTTTTTGGATAAAGAAAATGAAATTTCCTTTGAAATATATAAATAATTAATAACTGACCATTGTAAACACCCCTATCATGGGTAAATGGTTTGTCCCAACTGTTGCTTGGACAGTTTGGTGTGTTACAGGAATTAGAAAAATAACGGACTTACTGGCTGGATCACCTGGTACTATAAATAGATTACAGGGGACTCAGAAAAACAAAGATTGCTGTATTAATGTTGAGGACAGACTGTATCATTCCTGTCATGTTTGATTACAGCCATAGTTACTCCTTTAAGTCCTGATGACAATTAGTATTAGGAGATATAAGGGGAGCGGACCCCCGCCCTCAGCGGGGACACAGACAGCAGTAATAATCGGAGTGCTTGATAACCCTTCAGCCTTCCATCCAAAGATATGGCTTTACATTCACTCCAATGATCTGACACACGCCGCTTATTGGATGGTTATCATTTCTGTGTTAGGTGCTATTTTCATAATGTATAAAAATGAAGCTTTTTTGTTTTTGATATTTAGAATATTTGATACTTACCTCTTTTTCCAGATGAAATAAAGTTATATCTCTTGTAATCAAATCAAATAATCAAGATAATTTGATCTGTAATCAGTTATTCCTCAAATTTCTCTTCTCACAACAGCAATAGATGCTCACTCTCTGAGAGTCACAGACCAACTGATCAGCTGCCCCTGCGATCCTTACACTGCATCAGTAGGGCTGTGACATCACAGTATCCCTGCCTTTTGGCAGAATGCCAGACTTTTTTTTTTTTTTTCACTAAGCTTTATTTAAAACAAGCATAACCTAGACTGCATTAAGGCTGGCTAGTTTAAGTCATGTGACTGTACTTTTCAGATTTGAATTGGCTCAGCTGAAAATAACTGACAGTTAAAAATAAAAAAAATAAGAAAACAAGCCAAGAATGCTGCATCTTAGCCATGGTGACGCACATTTGATGAGATTTGACACCAGACATTTGATGCACAAGCAAATGTGACCGTTTTATCATTCATGACGTATTCTTATGGGTGGTTTACATCACAGTCCAGATGCTTCCCAATATGCATTTTTAATGCGTTCTTAACCCCCACCCCCCTTTTTTTCCCAAAGTTTCCTTTTTTTTTTGTTTTCATGCATTTTTTATGTGTCTAGATGCGCTCCGGTGCGGTTTTAATGCATTTTGCTGCATTCTGGTGCAGTTGTAATGCATTTAGCCGCGTTCCGCCCTTACTTTTGTTACATTTTACAATGACAGGTTCACTTTAAAGCAAATCTAAAGCCAAAGCTTATATTGGATAGCATGGGGAAGGGCTAAAACCCTTTTTATGTTTAATTTTACCTCTTGTGTCCTATTGGGGAAATTCCCCTTCACTTTCTGCCCCATAGACACAACTGGAAATAAGAGGAAATCCCCTCTTAGGCAATTTTAGCTGCAGCACGTTTCCCCATTAGAAGTCTTCTCTTAGTTCCTGTTATGGTGGCGACTCAAAATTTTGGTTTTGCCATCATTTTAAAGTGTAATTAAATGCAAAAAAAGGATATACAGTATCTCACAAGAGTGAGTACACCCCTCACATTTTTGTAAATATTTTATTCTATCTTTTCATGTGACAACACTGAAGAAATTACACTTTTGTTGCCAGAGGTTTAGACATTAATGGCTGTGTGTGGAGTTATTTTGAGGGGACAGCAAATTTACACTGTTATACAAGCTGTACACTCACTACTTTACATTGTAGCAAAGTGTCATTTCTTCAGTGTTGTCACATGAAAAGATAGAATAAAATATTTACAAAAATGTATATTGGGGCGCCGGCCTTTACACGCACATGAACTTTAATGGCATCCCAATCTTAGTTCGTAGGGTTCAATATTGAGTTGGCCCACCCTTTGCAGCTAGAACAGCTTCAACTCTTCTGGGAAGGCTGTCCACAAGGTTTAGGAGTGTCTATGGGAATGTTTGGCCATTCTTCCAGAAGCACATTTGTGTGGTCAGGCACTGATGTTGGAGGAGAAGGCCTGGCTCACAGTCTCCACTCTAATTCATTCCACAGGTGTTCTATCAGGGTGAGGTCAGGACTCTGTGCAGGCCAGTCAAGTTCCTCCACCCCACACTTGCTCATCCATGTCTTCATGGACCTTGCTTTGTGCACTGGTGTGCAATCATGTTGGAAAAGGAAGGTACCATCCCCAAACTGTTCCCACAAAGTTGGGAGCATGAAATTGTCCAAAATGTCCTGGTATGCTGACGCCTAAAGATTTCCCTTCACTGGAACTAAGGGGCCAAGCCCAACCCCTGAAAAACAACCCCACACCATAATCTCCTCTCCACCTAATGATTTGGACCAGTGCACAAAGCAAGGTCCATAAAGGCATGGATGAGCGAGTTTGGGGTGAGCCTGGGTTTGAAAAAGCCTTGTCTATTTTCCTATCGCTCACTTTCCTGGCAATCAGGCCCTTATAAAGGTGGGCGCTGCAACAATTAACAGCTGGGTCCTGGAACTGTCATGCAAGTGTACATATTCACCTTTATTTGTAGAGATCACATCACACATAAGTGCAACGTTTCGGAGCCACGCAGGACCCCTTCATCATGGATGTCCTGGGTCTGAAAAAGAACCCCACATTTTGAAAGAAAACCCCAATATTTTCTACTTTCTGTCATAAAACATATCCAATAAAATCAAATTTCTTCATACATTTAGGCCAATATGTATTCTGCTACATGTCTTTGGCAAAAAAACAAATCCCAATAAGCTTATATTAATCGCCTTGTGTGAAAGGTATAGCATCTGCAAACTATGTGGAAATATTTGAAAATTGATCAATTCTGATGTACTGACGGCCGATCTCATTTCCTGAGGCCCTTAAAATGCCAGGACAGTACAAATACCCCCCAAATTACCCCTTTTTGGAAAGTAAACAGTCTGAGGCATTTTTTTTTTTGTAACCAGGATTGCTTTATTGAACATTATGTGGTACAAATAAAAAACAATCAGAGACAGAATACAAAGCTGTACATTAACAGTTACATATCACTAATGACAAATAATACTTTACACCTGAAAAGACATATACAGGCAGTCCCCAGGTTACAAACAAGATAGGGTCTGTAGGTTTGTTCTTAGGTTGTTCTTTGTCGGAACAGGTACAATTTTTAAGTGTAGATCCAGCCATAAAAATGTTTAAATTTTTTTGAATAGCATAGGGAAGGGTTAACACCCTGTAACATTTGTTTTGCTGTCTGTGCCCCTGTTTAGAAGATGTCCCCTCACTTTCTGTCCCTGTGAGAATTGGATTTTGAAAATTTGGGGTTATTGTGTGTAGCCCGGGCCCTGACCTCCACAGGCCTGATGGTGACCTCCAGGGACAGGGAGGACTGACATTCATCCTCACAGTGTGGGGGTTACTAGGCATAGTGGGTGCAGACAGAAGAATTGAGTTGGGTGCTAGACACTTTGATGATGCAGAACAAAAGAGATTTATTTTTCTTTTTAATAACTGAGGAGAGAGGGTTAGGGCCAGGACACCCCTTGGATGGGTGCAATATCACTTAGCAGACTCCAAGACTCTTTGAACACGACTCTTATTAATGTAGCGATAAAGTTCCACAGGCCTTCTAACTGACTTTGCCTGACCAGAACTGTCCTGGGACTCTGAACATGAACTTTGGATTTCAACACACATTGATCCACATACCAACTTGGTATCCCCATTCTGCAGATCTGGCCTCTATCTCACAGCCTCCCACTTTAGCTTCACAAGTTTACACTCAGTCTCCCAACGAGACTACTGGGACTCCCACTGCCACTGGTTTCCTTGTGCTTCACACAGCCAACTGCTGTATATGCCGAGTGTCCCCATGCCAACTCGCTGGGTCTTTTCTTGGGCTCTACGGCCCAACTGCTGAACTCCCTCTTGCAAGTGCCACTCCCGCTATCCTGCTGGGTTCCTAGCTTTACTTCTGCTGAGACTTTCCCACTTTTCCACTGTCCTCCAGCTAGTGAAAAAGGCTGCTCTGGTACGCTCACAGACTTCAACTCTGGCCTCTGATAACAGCAGCATTGTCCCTCATAAGTGACAACTTCCCCTTTACCTCTGACTAGGTATGAGCTCCCGGTTCAAGTCGAATGTGAGTTCGACTCAAACATTGGGTGTTCAATTGTTCGGGTTTTCCCGAACATTATGGGGCGTTCGCGGCAACTTTGCGCACACCATAATGCACTCAAATGGCGGCGTAATGCCGCACGCTGATTGGCCAAAGCATGCACATGACCTGCATGCTTTGGCCAATCAGCGGGTGGCCTGCTGTGAGAGCTTTGATTGGCTAAAGGCAGATAGATAAAAAGATAGATAGACAGATATATAGATCGATACAAAGATACATAAAAAGAGAAAAAAGATATATATATACACAGTGTATTCGGGGGTGTACGTACGGTATATAGTACACTTGATGTGGTGTCTTAAAACATATACAGTTCTTAACCCCCAGAGCCATTTTTTACATTTGTTGTTTACAAGTTAAAATCATTTTTTTTATAGAAAATTACTTAGAACCCCCAAACGTTATATATATATTTTTCAAACACCCTAGAGAATAAAATGGCGATCGTTGCAATATTTTTTGTCACACGGTATTTGCTCAGCGATCTTTCAAGCGCTTTTTTTTTTTTTTTTTAAAAATCACTTTTTTGAGTTAAAAAATAAGACAACAGTAAAGTTAGCCCAATTTTTTGTATATTGTGCAAGAGGATGTTACGCCGAGTAAATAGATACCATACATGTTACGGTTGCAAATTGCGCACACTCGTGGAATGGCAACAAACTCCGGTACTTAAAAATCTCCATAGGTGACGCTTTGAATTTTTCTTAACGGTTGCCAGGTTAGAGGTGTAGAGGAGGTCTTTTGCTAGAGTTATTGCTCACACTCTGGCGATGGCGGCGATACCTCACATGTGTGGTTTGAATATGTGGGCATGACTTACGTTTTCTTTGCTGCACGAGATCACGGTGACGTAGGCGCTTTAAAAAATGTTTTTATAAATTTTTTATTTATTTTATTTTATTTTTTCTTTTAACACCGTTCCTTTAAAAAAAAAAATCTGATCACTTTTATTGCTATCACAAGGAATGTAAACATCCCTTGTGATAGTAATATATGGTGACAGGTACTCTTTATGCAGGGATGGGGGGGTCTAAAAGACCTCCCATCCTTCCTTTGCACTTCACAGTATTCAGATTGCCAAAAACGGCGATTCTGAATACTGTTATTTTTTTAAAAACCGACGCCGTTAGCGGCAGAGTAAACCGTAAGTGACGTTGTAACATTGCTTCTGGAAATGTACGAAGGAGTCGCGATCAAAGCCGATTCCGGCTTCCACAGGGATTCCACACAGCCGGTGGATGTGCCGGATCAGAGCTCCGATCTCCCGGTGGGACGGGAGGCCGGAGAAGAGCGGTGGACGGTGGCGGGAGGGGGGATGTCCCCTCCCGCTGCCTGGGATAAAGACCGAGCGCCTCCTGAGCCGGATCGGCTGTTGTCAACGGATAGCTGACCGCCTGCTCTAAAAAACGGCACCAGAGTATAGCCTGTAGCTGCAGACTTTACCCCGATACTTCCACTTAAAGCAGCCTCTGTTTATAAACAGCGATTCACGTTAAGTGGTTACTCTAATTTACAACAGCAGGACCCGTTCCTGCGCCCAACAAAAATAACTGCAAGGGGTTACAGTGTTCTGGCACCGACAACACCCAAGGCCCAATTTTTCACCACCTGTTTGACTGGGGCGTCATCATAATTTTTTTTTTTCTTTTCCACCTCAGCATACCGCCAGGCTAGCATTATTCAGCTTTTTTTGTCATTCCAAGCTCTGGCATTGGTCACATCATTGTGGTATTTTCTCTATTATTCCACATTTTATTTATTTTATTATCTCTAACCATTAACAGCCATTTAAAACTCTTCCCCCCCCCCTCCAGGTCTTCCAAGTTCTCTTCTCTTAATCTTCCCTTACTCTATTTCAATACTCCTCACCTCTAGGTATTCTTTCGATTTTTGAATCCCACCCAGTTCTCCCATTTACTCTCTCTTTCCCCTGCCTCTTCTCCATCTGTGTGTTTTAACTGTTCCAGGTTGGCTATTTCATCCACTTTGTTGCACCATTCTGTTAGAGGAGGATGTTCCTTCTTTTGCCAATATTTTGGTATTAGGCCCTTAGCAACGTTTAGTAATATTGTTGTTAGCGTTTTTTTATATTGTTTAATTGACTTTTCACTTACATGGAAAAGGCACTTCCATGGGTCTGCCTCTATCTCTTCCTTAGTTATGATTTTTATTAATTCTAATACCTTTTCCCAGTATATTTTAATATTTGGGCAGTCCCACCATATATGTGCCATTATCCCCTTTGTACTGCACCCTCGCCAACAGTTTCCAGACTCCTCTTTCTGATATTTTGCCATCTTTACTGGTGTCAGATACCACCGCGAGAGGAATTTGTAGTTCATCTCCCAAGGTTTATATTCTGTGGTTGTTTTATGTGCTTGTGCCATTATTTTCCCCCACTGTTGCTCCGACACCCGTGTTCCCATTTCTTCTTCCCATTTGTCGATGAATGGTGGGCGCTCCTCCTCTCCCAGTCCCTGTAGTATTTTATACATCGCAGATACCCTTCCTCTATTTTTTTCCATCATACAGGTTTTTTCTAGTATTGTTATATCACTCTCCCTTCTCAGGGGCTGTGGGAGAGTGTCCACAAAGTGTTTCAATTGGAGGTACCTCCATTCATCGATCTTCCCAAACTTCTCGTTTTGTTTTAATTCCGCCAGTGACTTTATTCTCCCCTCATGCATAATATCTTTTAACTTTAGTGACTCATCTTTTATCCATTTGCCCTGCCATCTCTCTTGCCCTGGTGCAAAATAATTTGTTCCACATATTGGGGTGAGTGGTGAATTGTATTTCCTTTTTTCCTTTTTTCCAAGTTACCCTATACCCTCAATACATTATGCGTGATATCGCTAGTGTGTGCGTCTAAATTTCTAAATTTAGGTGGTATCCAAATCATCTTCCCTAATTGTGTTTTACTAATTGTGTTTTCTATTTTCACCCATTTTATCTTTTCATTGTTTTGTGCCCATTCAATCACTCGGGCAACCAAACTAATAAAAGGCATGGAGGAGCTCAGCTATGAGGAAAGATTAGAGGATCTGAATTTATTCTCTCTTGAGAAGAGGAGATTAAAGGGGGATATGATCAACATGTACAAATATATAAGTGATCCATATAGTGAACTTGGTGTGGAGTTATTTACTTTAAGGTCATCACAAAGGACAAGGGGGCACTCTTTACGTCTAGAGGAAAAAAGATTTCATCTACAAATACGGAAAGGTTTCTTCACAGTAAGAGCTGTGAAAATGTGGAATAGACTCCACCCAGAGGTGGTTTTGGCCAGCACGGTTGATTGCTTTAAAAAAGGCCTGGATTCTTTCCTTAATATAAATAATATAACTGGGTACTAACATCTTTAGGTAAAGTTGATCCAGGGTGAATCCGATTGCCTCTCGGGGAATCAGGAAGGAATTTTTTCCCCCCGTTATAGCAAATTGGATCCATGCTTTGCTGGGGTTTTTTGCCTTCCTCTGGATCAACTGTGGGTGAAGGATTGTATATGGG
>BLSH010271583.1:169861-180360 GCA_018402905.1 Glandirana rugosa | reverse complement strand
TCCCAATGGGTAATACATTTGGAGAATTTCAGAGGAGATTGCAGAGATTTTCGCCATTCCTGGAGATCGTACGTGCGGTGGAGCTGGGTTTCCCATTTTTGGATGTTGTTTGGTTTTATGACAGTGGAGGTAGTTGTCAGCAATTTGTAGAAGAAAGAAATGCCTTTTTTTATGGTTGTAGCATTGAGATAGAAACGTAAGACATGTTTCATGAGAGGGTTGTTTGAGCAAGTCCAGTTGGAAAGAAGGGAGCGGATTCTGAAGTATTTGAAGAGATCCCTAGCAGGGATCTGGAATTTGTTCCGGAGCTGTTGGAAGGAAAGAAGCACATTGTTCTCGTATAGAAGAGCTAATGATGTAATTCCTGCGTGAGACCAGGTGGTTAAGGAAATATCTGGCATTACAGATTGCAATAACAGTAGCGGTATATCTGTTAGGGCTTCTTGAGACATGCCACCTGAAGATTGCAAGAGCGAGTGCCATACTGTAGTTGTGGCGTTTACTGTATATAAGAAGTTGTGTTGCTTCTGTTTCCGTAGCAGTAGATTGAAAAGTGTTAGCTTAGGTTCATTTGCTAGTGCAGCTGTCTCAATTTGTAACCATGGAAATTGTGTAACTGGCGCCCACCAATTTTTGGCTTGTGCTAGTATAGTTGCCTTGTAGTAAGCGCTAATGTCAGGCGCGCCCATGCCTCCTGAAGCTGTTGGTAGGCATAGAGTAGATCTTTTTAGCCTTGGGTGCTTATTATTCCATATAAATGCGGACATCAGAGCCTGTAGTTTGCCAAGTTGGGAGCGTAAAAAAGGCAACGGTAGAGTTCGAAAGTGATAGAGTATGTGTGGCAATAAATACATTTTGGACAGAGCTATGCGCCCTGCCCAGGACGCTTGTACATTTTTCAAGTTTTGTGTCATCTTGTGCAATTTGTCCAACAGTTGAGCAAAATTTTGCGGGAGCATACGTGAAGTGGGTGTAATCAGAGAGATCCCCAGATATGAGAGTGTTGAGTTAGGAGCCCAGGAGAAGGAGGTGATATCCGCAACGCCACTTTTTGTTTGGGGATCAATGTTGACACCAATCATAGCCGATTTAGAGTAATTTATTTTGTATAGGGAAGCCTTACTAAAGAGATCCAAGGTTTGAAGGAGGTGTGGCAGTGATAGCAGGGGATCTGTGATGGAAATTATCACATCGTCTGCGTATAGACCGATTTTATGTTCGGATGTGGCTATGGACAGAGCAGTGTGAGCGGATGGCTACTGCCAGGGGTTCCATGACTAGAGAGAAGATTAGTGGAGAAAGTGGGCAGCCCTGACGTGTGCCATTAGAGATTTTAAAGGACTCAGAAAAGATTCCCGAAGTGATCACTCTGGCATTTGGGGCCGAATAGAGCGCCATAATGGCTCCTAGGAGGGTGCCTGATATGCCGAATTTTATAAGTACCGCCTTCAGGAAGCTCCAATCTACCCTGTCGAACGCCTTCTCCGCATCCAGCGAGATGAACAGAGAAGGCGTTCGACTCCGTTCCACCCATTGTAGGATGTTGATATATCTCCTCGTGCCATCCGAAGCCTGTCTACCATTAATAAACCCCACTTGATCTGGATGTACAAGTTGGGAAATTACAGAGGCCAGGCGGGCTGCTAGAAGTTTGGCATAAAGTTTTGTGTCAGTATTAAGTAGAGATATTGGCCTATAATTGGCCGGATTATCTGTTGGTTTACCAGGTTTGGGGATAGTGACTATTGACGCTGCCAGTGACTCCTCCGGAATCAGGCCAGTGTGCAAAATGTGATTAAATGCTGGTAGCAAGAATGGGTTTAGTGTGTGTGCAAATTGTTTATAGTATTCATTACTGAAGCCGTCAGGCCCTGGAGCTTTGTGTAAGGGAAGGGAGATAATTGCTCTTTTGAGTTCCATTTCAGAAAATGGAGCAGAAATGCTTTGTAATTCGTCGCTGGAGAGGGATGGCAGATATATCTTGCGGTACGGGAGCAGCTGACTCTCCCGACTCGGCCAGGTTATATAATTGGGTGTAAAATTGGCTGAATCAGTCAGCTATGTCTTTAGGGTTGTGAAGGCGGGTGTTGTTTTGGGATAGGAGATAGGGAATTTTTGCTTGTATTAAGTGCTTTTTTAGCTGTTTAGCAAGGCAAGCCCCCGGTTTGTTATGATTGGCATAAAAGTTCAAGCGCAATTTCTTGAGAGTTAGGTCAAAGTTTGAGTGAAGGTGCTCACTCAACTGCAGTCTCAGTTTCCGGAGATCGTCCCCAAGAGTAGGGCTCGTATTTGCTTTATGAGCTTTTTCAAGGGATTTGATCTGATTAAGCAGTAGAGAGGTAGTGGCATTACAGTTTTTCTTCTCCTGGGCTCCAAATTTCATAAGGAGACCCCTAATAACAGCCTTGTGGGCATTCCAACATGTAGTAGGACTTGTCACAGAGTGTGCGTTAAGTTGAAAAAAGTCTGTTATAGCAGAATCGATATGTTTCTGGTATTTTGGGTTTGTCAGTAGGGAGGTATTGAGTTTCCATCGTTTCCCCTTGGACATATGGTCGGATGGAAACACCTTAATCGAAATTGGGGCATGGTCAGACCATGTAATGTTACCAATGGACGCGTCCTGTAAAGATTGGAGAGTGATCTTGTCTACCAGAAACATATCGATCCTGGAGTAGGCATTCTGAGCATGTGAATAGAAGGTGAAGTCCTTTTCTATATCATGGAGACAACGCCAAGCGTCATAAAGATCTTCTGCTGCTAGAAAATTGGACAGGGCTGTTGACTTTCTCCTGGAGGGATTGGACGAGTCTAATGCCGCATCGAGGACATGGTTAAAGTCCCCAGCGATAATGAGAGGATGTTGTCTGAAAGGAGCTATTTTTTCCGCAATTAGTTTATAAAACTGCACCTGACAGGTGTTTGGGGCATAAAGGTTAACCAAGGTTAGTCGTTGACCATTTAGGGAGGCATGTAGAATGATGAATCTGCCGTGGGGATCGACCTCGGAATACTGTAAGTCGAAGGCCACAGTGGACCGTATGGCAATTAGTACGCCTGCCTTTTTCTTAGGTGAATTAGACATAAATTGGTATGGGAATTGTTTATGTGTACAAGTGGGCAATTTGGGAGCAGCAAAATGTGTTTCTTGGGCACAAATAATATCAGCCCCACTGCTAAGTGCTTCTTTCCAGAATAATCGCCGTTTGAAGGGGGAATTGAGACCCTTGACATTTAGAGAGGTGATATTAATGGCCATGATATAATTGAATTAGCTCAGCAGAGACTGGTAGTTAAGGAGGAAAAGGAGGGCACCTGCTATCCCACAATCTTCTAAAGAGAAAAAGTTGCTATTTCAGTACTCAGAGTATGTGCTCAGATAAGATAAAAGGCAAAAAACAACAAAAACAAACTAAACAGTGTATGTAGCAATGATACCAATTGTATCTTACCGTATCAATAACGAATTTGTAACAGAAAGTGCGTAGCACTTTTTCTAACACTGGGGTTAAAGAGAAATACCGAAGTTAACAGGAACAGTGATGAATGTAGGACGTTCAGCTAGAGACTCCGTTGCTCCTCAGGTTGTAGAATATGTTGAGTATGAGGACAGGTTTGAGCCTGTTAGGAGCTATGCGGATCACATTTGGTGCGGATCACCAGTTGGAGGCTGGCGGTTGAATGAGCGCCCTTGGAAGGGCTGATGGGGGTTCCTCCTGTCCATCTGTGAAGGTTGTGAGGTGATGACTCCCCAGTTTACTAATCTTTTCATGCCTTCTTTGGGGGATAGAATGCTCGTGGATTGGTTGTTGTAGGTAATGATCAGTTTCGCCGGAAAGCCCCATTTGTAAGGTATGTTTCGTTCACGTAGAATCGTTGTCACTTGGCTGAATTCTCTGCGCTTTCGAGCGGTGGCTGCGGAAATGTCCGTAAAAAGAGAAATGTTGACATAAGGTTCCGGGAGGGATTTGTGAATGCGTGCCGCGGACATTACTTTTTCCTTCACCTGATAGAAGTGAATGCGCGCCAGAACATCGCGCGGAACCGTGTCCGGTAGGTAGCTTGGTTTGGCGATCCTGTGGGCCCGGTCAATAATCAATTCTGAGTGCATCAACTGTGGTATAAGTTTGAGGAACAGCTGTTGGAGGTACGTTGTGAGTTCTGTGGCTTTGATCGACTCAGGTATCCCCCTGAATTTGATGTTGTTCCTCCTGGAACGATCTTCTAAGTCGGCCACTTTTGCTTGTAGATAGTGTATGTCGTCTGAATGTTGGTGGAACGCATCTGACGCCTCCAACACTCTAGAGGCTTGGTCTGTAACTTGTCGCTCAAGCGCCTCTGTGCGAGCCTCTACTTGGTCAACTCTGGATTGTAGGTTTGTTAAAGACGAGCGCAGCTCATTCCTGAGATCATTTTGTAAAGAGAGAAGCGTCATTTTGAGCGTGTGTTCTGACGCTGGTTGGTCGCTCGTTGGTAGATCTGCTAGTGAATCTTGGGAATTAGAGGTGTCCTGGCAGGTATCCCAGTGTTGCTTCTTATAAAGAGGCACTTTGGAAGGTGAGGGCGCGGGAGACTGTGCTCCTCTTTTGCATCTCTCAGCCGGTGGTGGTTGGGAGGGAAGAACCTCTGGCTCTGAGCTGTCCATTTGCTCCAATATGATGGCACGAGGAGTTGATCCCTCCACTAGCGTGGACAAAGAGGGTGGGGAGGCCGAATCAGGACCCCTGGGGGATTGCATCATATCGTCAGACAGGAAGAAGTCAGTGATTTGTTTATGCGCCCCTTTTTTAGGGTGATGCGCTTTGGGCATGCCCCCCTTCAGAAGTCTGTATCTGAGTGTTGTTAGAGGTGGGAGGGGGAGCTAAATTGGTTGTAGGTGGACCAGAACAGGTGGCTCAGTTAGGAGGAATTTCCCAGGTGGCCGTCACTAAGGCCTGCAAGTGAGTTAAAAGATGGAGGGAGAGGTAAACCAAACCCCAGGCAGGGGTGAGGAGGAAAATATGTTCTGATGACGTTTAGCAGTCCCCACAGAGACAGAGTCCCCCTGGTAATTAAGGGTCTGAGTCTTTTGACCGGGTGTAGATTAAGCTGACAGGAATAACAGCAGTACGTTAGGCCGAGACCGGGACCTCAATTTTGAGTGGCTTCCAGGATCCGCTCCCCCGGTACAGAGGTCAGTATTAGGGATGCTATAAGTTGCAACAGCACTGGGGTGTTCCGTATTGGAAGATGAATAGTGCACTGGGACGCTTCCCGGCGTCTGAGGAGCTGAGTGGATATCGTGGAGCGGGCAGGCAAAATGGCGGGCGGGTCGCCCAGGAAGGCTTTGAAGTAAGGTCACCACGCTGGGGGCAGATAGAAGATAAGGGAAAAAGAAAAGAAAAAAAAACGTGTTCCCGTGCCCTCTGTGGTTTATGCAATGCTGATGTGAGATGTGAGACCGGCCTCAGCTGATCAGTGCTGTGCGGATGAGGTGGATTCCGCGGCGCTGCCCTGTGTACAAGGCCGCAAGATGGCGGCGGGTGAGTTAGAGCTCCGGCCCGTGTGCGAGATCCTCAGCAATCCTCCGCTTGTCTACCAGATCTGAGGGAACTATGAGGCTGTGCAGATGGGAGCAGTGAAGGGGATGGCAGGATTGGTGCTGATGGCGCTCACCTTAGCTTCCTGAGCGCGGATGGCGGCCGATGAAGCCGTAGGCCTCTCTCCGACCGCGGCCTCAATTAGCAGGCTGGCGGGGCTCGTATCCGCGATCGCGCGTCGTTGCTCCACAGAGTCTCCTCGATAGAGGCAGGCTCTGCTAGGGATCTTCTGGTAGCCTTTTTGAGAATTCTCCTATGCTGTGGAGTGCTTAGAAGTTGCTGTGAGTCCTAGGCTGAACAGAGCTGAGACTTCAAGCATCCATCTCTGTCAACGGCCGGCCACGCCCCCCCCGAACCCGGACTTTGTCCCGAAGTTTGGCGCACCAGCAGAACCCGAACTTCCAGAGGTTCGATCAACTCTAATTATCACCACCTCTCAATTCTGATATTACCCCCCATTTCTGATATTAACACCCCCATCTCTGATATTACCCCCCCAGTTCTGATATTACCACCCCCATCTCTGATATTACCACCCCCCATTTCTGACATTACCACCCCCCCATCTCTGATATTACCACCCACTCATCTCTGATATTACCACTCCATATATCTGATATTACCAACCCCCATCTCTGATATTACCAACCACCCATTTCTGATATTACCACTCCCGTCTCTGATATTACCACTCCCGTCTCTGATATTACCAACCCAATCTCTAATATTACCAACCCCTCATCTCTGATATTACCACCCCCAATCTCTAATATTACCAACCCCTCATCTCTGACATTACCACCCCCCCATCTCTGATATTACCACCCCCTCATCTCTGATATTACTACCCACTCATCTCTGATATTACCACCCACCCATTACTGATATTACCAGCCCCATCTCTGATATCACCACCCCCATTTCTGATATTTGCACCTGCCTTTACACGCACGTGAACTTTATTGGCAACCCAGTCTTAGGCCATAGCGTTCAAATTTGATTTGGCCCACCCTTTGCAGCTACAACAGCTTCAACTCTTCTGGGAAGGCTGCCCATAAGGTTTAGGAGTGTGTCTATGGGAATGTTTGGTCATTCTTCCAGAAGTGCATTTGTGAGGTCAGGCACTGATGTTGGATGATAAGGTCTGACTCTCTGTCTTTCCTCTAATTAAGCCAAAAGTTGTTCTATCTGGTTGAGGTCAGGATTCTGTGCAGGCCAGTCACGTTCCTCCACCCAACCTCCCTCTTCCATATCTTTATGGACTTTGTGCACTGGTGCACAGTCATGTTGGAACAGGGAGGGGTCATCCTCAAATTGTTCCCACAAAGTTGGGAGCATGAAATTGCCCAAAATGTCTTGCTGATGCCTTAAGAGTTCCCTTCGCTGGAACTAAGGGGCCAAGTCCAACCCCTGAAAAACAACCCCACATCTTAATTCTCCCTCCACCAAATGATTTGGACCAGTTCACAAAGCAAGGTCCATAAAGACATGGATGAGGGAGATTGGGGTCGAGGAACTTGACTGGCCTGCACAGAGTCCTGACCTCAACCAGATAGAACACTTTTTGGCTGAATTAGAGCAGAGACTGTGAGCCAGGCCTTCTCATCCAACATCAGTGCTTGACCTCACAAATGCACTTCTGGAAGAATGGCCAAACATTTCCATACACACTTCTAAACCTTATGGACAGTCTTTCCAGAAGAGTCAAAGCTGTTATAGCTGCAAAGGGTGGGCTAAATCAATATTGAACCCTACGAACTAAGACTGTGATGCCATTAATGTTCATGTGCATGTAAAGGCAGGCATCCCAATACTTTTGGCTATCTGGCAAGATTTGAAATGGTGGCAAAAGCCTCCTACACATAAATACTACATTTAGACATTCAGTAATTTATGTAAGGCTCTGAACAACGAGTTTTGTTTACCAATTTAGGGAGAACAAACAACGTCTCTAAATGATGCTGCATGTTTGGGATTCAAACCGGGGAACTAAGTTCTGGTAGGCAGCTGTGTTACCTTGTGAGCCACAGAGCTGATACAGATAGAACTTTCCTACACATATATACTGCATTTGTTTGGACATATAGGTGATGGAATAACATTAATCATGAGTTTTTTTTTTTTTATTTATTCTGTGATATTTAGTGATTCTTGGTGCTGTCAGTGTAGAATAGTGATGTTACCCTCTGATTTTTGGAAATTACATTTTTATTTCTGATGATGGTACATATAACAAATTTTTTTGGCTCAAATTAGGATCATTTGTAAATAATAAAAATATAAAATTGTGACTCATTTTACTTTTGCAGAAGCAATGATATTGTTTGTGGTTTGTAAAGACACATGTGTGAGTTTGGGTAAATATTTTTGTGAGATGGACTTCAGCAAGTGAAAGTTACAGAGAAACAATAGTTTACCAAAACATGAAAACAGTAAACATTCTAGCATTTTTAGGCTGGGTTCACACTATCCGGCATTTAACAGTCCGACTTTGATCCTACTTTACTGTGTGATTTACGGTCCTAAATCGGGTCAAAGTCGGTCCGATTTTCTGTGAAAAGGGATCTGATTTTGATCCCGACAATACCAGGCACCTTGTGCTCTGAGGATCTTGAAGGGGAACTCCATGCCAAATTTTTTTAAAAAAATGGCATGGGGTCTCCTTCCAAGAGCATACCAGGCCCTTCAGTCTGATATGGGTTTCAAGGGGAACCCCTAAGCCGAAAAAAGGCATAGGGTCCCCCCAATATCCATACCAGACCCTTATCTGAGTATGTAGCCTGGCAGGCCAGGAAAGGTGGTGGGTACAAGCAAGTAGCCCCCCATCCTGGACCATACCAGGCCACATGCCCTCAACATGAGGAGTATGGGTGCTTTGGGATGGGGGCCTCTGCGCCTCCCCACCCCAAAGCACCTTGTCCCCATGTTGATGAGGACAAGGGACTCTTCCCAACAACCCTTGCCTGTGGTTGTCGGGGTCTGCGGGCAGGGGGCTTATCGGAATCTGGAAGCCCCCTTTAACAAGGAGGCCCCCAGATTCCACCCCTGCCCTATGTGAGTGAGTATGGGGATACATTGTACCCCTACTCATTCACCTGAAAAAAAATTGTAAAAAAAACACACTACACAGGTTTTTAAAATATTTTATTAAATCAGCTCCGGCGTCTTCTCCCCTCTCTGGAACTTCTCCCTCTCTGGCGACTTCTTTCTTCTGCTCTTTTGCGGGGCCTTCTTTCTTCTGATGGGTCTTCTATCTTCTGCTCAATCTCCTGTCTTCTGCTCTTTTGCTGCTGGCCTCTCCCTCTGCTCTTCTTCCCAGGTTGACACGATGCAATCTCTCGGGCTAATGGACTATCCGCACTCTGCATTGACTTATATAGGCATGGGTGGGGCCAACACTGATGTCATCCAGAAGCCCCACCCCATTATGGCATCACAGGTGCGGGACTGTGACATAAACGGTGGGGCTTCTGGATGACATCAGCGGTTGGCCCCGCCCCATGCCATTATAAGTCACTGCATAGTGCAGATAGTCCATTAATTCAGGAGATCAAGTCGTGTCAACATGGGAAGAAGAGCAGAGGGAGAAGACAGTGGCAAAAGAGCAGAAGACAGAAGATCTAGCAGAAGATAGAAGACCCCTCAGAAGAAATAAACCCCGCCCCTTATGATGACACAGGGTCGCGCTATGACTTCATAAGGGGTGGGGCTTCTGGATGATGTCAGCAGCTGACCCCACCCCAAGGCAATATAAGTCACTGCAGAGTGCGGATAGTCCATTAGTCTGGGAGATTGCATTGTGTCAACATGGGAAGAGCAGAGGGAGAAGACAGCGGCAAAAGAGCAGAAGACCGAAGATCAAGCAGAAGCTAGAAGACCCATCAGAAGAAAGAAGGCCCCGCAAAAAGAGCAGAAGAAAAAAGATGCCGGAGAGGGAGAAGAGCCAGAGAAGGGAGAAGACGCTGGAGCTGATTTGATAAAATGTTTTAAAAACCTGTGTAGTGTTTTTTTTTCAGGTGAATGGGTAGGGGTACAATGTACCCCATACTCATTCACATAGGGTGGGGCACTGGAATCTGGGGGCCCCCTAATTAAAGGGGGCTTCCAGATTCCAATAAGCCCCTGCCTGCAGACCCCAACAACCACCGGCAAGGGTTTTCGGGAAGAGGCCCTTGTCCTCATCAGCATGGGGACAAGGTGCTTTGGGGTGGGGTGCACAGAGTACCCCTACCCCAAAGCACCCATACTCCCAATATTGAGGGCATGCAGCCTGGTATTGTCCAGGAAGGGGGGGTGCTCGTTTGTCCTCACTCCCTTTCCTGGTTTGCCAGGCTGTGTGCTCGGATAAGGGTCTGGTATGGATTTTTGGGGGACCCTATGCCTTTTTTGGCATTGGGGTTCCCCTTAAAACCCATACCAGACTGAAGTTTCAAAAAAGAGGCCCACAGGGATTTGACACAACACAGAAATCCAGAATAATGATTCAAATAGTAAAAATTATACAATTTATTGGATCAAAGTTAAAAAAGTACCGCATGGAATGAAGACCCAAATGTCACAATACAAAACCATGAATTACAATAAAATGAGAACCACTTAATACATTTATACTAGTGTAGGAGCTAGCAAACCCTCAGGCATAAAGTACATCCTGATGTCCAAAGTTTGGCTCCATCTCCAACATGTTTCGAAGTTTTAAACATATCATACTTCTTCCTCAGGGAAGACACTGTATAACGTGGTTCTGAAATACAATAGCAGACATGAATAGTAACAAAAAAATAAGACCTAAAGACACAACACAGTTTAGGGACACCCGGAGAAAAAACTTTGAAGTCAGACCATACCCAAAATTCCCCTTGGGGTTACGGTTTTTTCCGTATCCCAGGGGGTTTTTAGGTATGGTCTGGGAATAGGCTC
>BLSH010271583.1:18975-29338 GCA_018402905.1 Glandirana rugosa | reverse complement strand
TTTATTTTATGTTATTTCACAGGTACTTTGTAAGTACTTTTAAACTTCTAGCGTTGCACATCTTTTTGATGTATAATCTTCATCACTTTATTTTTCTACACGTTGCGATCTTCAAATTTTCATGAATGTTTCATGGACACTTTATTGTATTTTATTTTTTGATGTCACTTTATGGACTTTTTATTTAAGGACACTTCCTGGGTAATATCCAGGTTCTAATTTACATTAGCTCTGCAACTTTATTATATGTATTGTCTGTATTTACAAAATTTGTTGAATTTTGTGGTGGTAGCTGCTTTTCACAAGTCTTTAGTGGATGCGCAGTGTTATTATTTTTTATGTTGTACACATTAGGCTTGTTCATGTTTGAGTTTTATGTGCGGGAACATCTGACCCTGCGTTTATAGCGTTACAGGGTGTGGATGTGCTCCTTTTTTAACATAGGGGATTACTTCCTGGTCTTGGAGCACTCTGTCAGTCATGTGACGCGCTCCAAAGACCAGAAGTTCTGGGTTTTTTGTGTTGCACATGCCAATCCGGCCCCTTTATAAGCTCCATTGGTGCCTGTGTTGCTGACCATGCCTCTGACGATGCTCATTGGAGTGAAACCGGTCAGGTGGTACAGCTGCAAGCAGGCACGTCCATGTCTCCATCTGTTTGGATTGCTTTTCTGTGATGACACTTTATGCTGTGAACTCCTTTGAAAGTTTGTCAGTGCAATTCTTTTTTATCTATTAAACTTTTTTAAATGGGCTTCACTATTTGTGCTCCCTCTGTTATTTTATCCTTTGGCACACTTCCTCTGAACATTTGGTTGTGAGAACGATCGCTGCAGGGTGGCTGTCCTTTTTCACTTACCTGAAGAGAATGTTCCTGAACTTTGGATAAAGTGATTACAAGGGCTCATGATTCTTTGTTATCTGGTAAGAAGATTGAGAGAGCACTGGGTGTAGTGTGTCATTCCATCTTTACTCACAAAATTGGTGTCAGTCTTTCCTATCATATGAACTGAGAGACTGCACAAGGACGGCACAAGGACTTTATATCGTACTATAATTGGTGATCATTGCACATGTGTTGTTTGATAGGGCAAAATCATTCCATGTGATGCGTCAAACTTAAACACGTTATTAAGTTTCCTGAAATCGTTACAGAACTGGATAGTGCCATTGGGCTTTGGGACCAGCCCTATAGGGCTCGACCAGGCGCTGAGGGACTCCTCTATCACGTCTAACTCCAACATGTTTTTTTTTCCTTCCCCATCACCTCCCATCTAGCCTCAGGTATTCGGTAGGGTTTTACATCTATGCGGACCCCTGGTTCTGTGATTATGTCATGTTGTAGCACAGTGGTCAGCCCAGGTAGGGGAGAGAAAAAGTCTCTCTTTTTACTGATAAATTCCTTAATGTAATTTTTTTGCATCAGTGACAAGGACTCAGTTATGGGGACATCATGGATAACCACAGTAACATTAATGTCTTGTCTGTTGCCTACCTTGCTGCATGTGTCCAGTTAGAGTCCATGCCTCCCTCAACTGTATGCTTTAGTAAGCCCTCCTCAGCTGGGCTCCACCCCAGGTCCTAAATTAGGAACATTATATAACACCTGGCAGTGCAAGCCTGCAATGCTGATCAATGTTGTGTGTGTTTGACTTCATGTGCGATTGTTCCTGCCGTATGCTTTGTGTCTATTTCCAGTATCCCTGCCTGCCTGATACCCCGATCTTCGGCTTGTTCTCTGTTTATCCCTGCCTGCCTGATACCCCAATCTTCGGCTTGTTCTCCGTTTCTCTTGTCTGCTGGTGGCCCTGATTCTTTGCTAGGCCGCTGACTATCCTTTGCTGTTCCTGCACTGCTGCTTCCTCTCTTCCACCTGTAGCCAGCCGAGTGAGAGCTAGGGGACCTTGGGGGCGGTGACCTGGATCCAATTGCAGCCAAATCCATCCTCACCACCAGAGGCTCGTGACAGTTTGATCGGCCATGGACCCAGTTGCTGTGCAGCTACCTGCAGATGATCCGCTGCAGGGCATAATCCACAGACTGGAGACCCAGGAGTTTAATTCGACTCAGGTGATGCAATTTCTGCAGGACTTGGCATCCCGCTTTGACCAGCTGCAGGTCTCCCTAGGACCTCCAGTCCAACAACCTCCACTGCAGCCTGTGGGCGTATCAGTTCCAGTCACACTTGCAGCCATTAACCCATTGCAATTATCGGCTCTGTCCCGTTACTCTGGGGACTCTAAGGCCTGCAGAGGGTTTCTCAGCCAGGGCACTATTCATTTTGAGCCCAGCCTCAAAGCTTCCCATCTGATTGGGCTAAGGTGGCCTACATTATCTCTCTCCTGTCCAGCGAGGCTTTAGCCTGGGCTGCCCCTCTGTGGGAGAAGAGTGACCCAGTGGTTTCTAGCCTGTCTAGGTTTTTTTTTTGTAATTGTCTTTATTGGTTTTAGTCAGGATACATTAAACAGAGACAAAAGAAACCAGATGTGAAGGATATAAGAGAAGGGGGGGGGAATGCATAGTATAGAGGGAGGTGGTACTGTAGCAAGGCAGTAAAGCATTACCAGACATAGAGTATCAGTATACATAAACATACATAAGATTAAGTACACAAGCCTTAGTACAATAGGGTGTTATAGTAGCGGGTAGCAGTTTGCAATTTTCAGGTTACAGGTAAGAACTTCTAGAAACGAGCGAGAACTTCTAGATACAAGTATGGACTTCTAGAGGGGGTGCAGGGTAGACCATGGAAGCCAGTGGTTATCAAATTTCTCTCGTTTCAGGGCATTTACAGCAAGCATGAGTTCAAACGCATAATTTTGGTTGGTTAGGTGGACAACTTCAGAGATGGAAGGGGCTACCGGTGACTTCCATAACCTAGCAATTGTAGTCCTAGCCGCAAGTAGTACATGTGTTGTAGTGGGTCTGTGAGGAGGGGAAATGCTCTCTATATTAAGGTTCAAGATGGCCAGGCCCTTATCTAGGGGGATGTTGCAAGAGGTGATCTTAGAAAGGAGATCAAACACTTGGGACCAGTAGGGGGTGATGATAGGGCATCCCCATAGGATGTGAAGGAGATTTCCCATCTTTCCACAGTTGCGCCAACACAGGGGGGATTTGTCTGGGGCAAATGTGGATATCCTGGCTGGTGTGTAGTACCAGCGCAGCATAATTTTTAGCATGAGTTCCTAATGAGCAGTGCAGTGGGAGAACTTGTGGGTGGAAAGGATGGCCATTTGCCATTGGCGGAGTGTGTACACCTTATTTAGGTCCTCTTCCCATTTAACTATATGGGTATCTTTGGTGAGGGAGAGCTTATCCTGGAGCAGATTGTAGAAGAGGGCAATGCCACTGGGGCGAGGGTTGGAGGAGTTAAAGAAGTCCCATGCTTTCTGGGGGATTCGGATGGTGGGTAGAGGGTGTTTTAAGAGGAAGTGTTTGTTGCACAAAAAATTGTGCTGGGCGTTCGGTGAAGGTTGTATTCCATTCGAAGGGTGTCCCACGGTTTGATAGACAAACCATTGTAAAAGTTTTGAACCACGTCTAGGCCTTGTGATGCCACGTGGTTAACGTTCAGAGAGGGGATAGTGGATGCAAGGGTGTGTTTGGATGGGGGGGGGGTGTATTTGGATGGAGTCATGTAGGAGTCTGAGAAGGAATCTCCACACTTTAATGGAATCGGCTATAGTATGTGGAAGTTTGGATAGTTTCCAGGGTACCCAGGAGTCCCTGATTAGAAGGGAGACAAGATTGTGTGCAGGAGAAAGTGTTCTTTCTATATCGACCCATGGGGGGGGGGGTTTGGCATTGGCGAACCAGTATTTGAGTTGGGATAGTTTTATTGCCCAATAATAATCTTTATTGTGAATATTCCCCATGTCCCCAGCTGATTTGTGTTTATGGAGTGTTTTTTGTGGGCATCTAGATTTCCTCTTATTCCATATGAAGGAGGATAGTAGGGATGATATTTTGTCTAAATAGTGTTGCGGAATGGAGATGGGGAGAGCCCTGAACAAAAAAACAAGATTTGAGGGGGAATCACCATTTTAAGGGCTGCGGATCTTCCAGTCCAGGAGAGATCGCAGTGTAGTAAATGCTGGAGTTGTGGCTTTAATTTCTGTATTAGTGCATTGAGGTTGGTTTGAATAAGAGAGGGGGTTCTGGGAGTAAGGACGATCCCTAGATATGGGATAGAGGAGGTGGCCCATTTGTATGGGAGTGTGTTTTTTTTTTTTGCAACTTGGACTTTCGGTGAGGGGGTACATTTAGGTCTAGGATGAGGGACTTGGTGAAGTTGACTTTATAGTAGGAAGTACGCAAGAAATCCAGAAGAATTTTGTGGACATGTGGAAGGGAAGAGAGGGGGTTAGTGAGGATCAGGATGATGTCATCTGCGAAGAGATTTATAGGGTGCCTCATTTGGCCAATTGTGAGTCCAGAAATGAGGGGGTCTGTGCAAATCTTTTCTGCCAAAGGTTCTATGATAAGGTTAAAAATTGTGGGCGAAAGGGGGCACCCTTGAAGTGTACCGTTGGAAATGGCGAATTGTTTGGATCGTAGGCCTAAGGTGAATACCTGGGCTGAAGGCCTGGAGTAGAGCGCGAGAATAGCTTGGAGTATAGGACCCTGGAAGCCAATTTTTTTAAAACATGTCTGAGGGTTGCCTGCCCCTCACAAACCCCATCTGGTCTCTGCTTAGGAGGAGTGGAAGGATCGTGGATAGTCGGTGGGCAAGTAGTTTGGCAAATATTTTAACATCGGTGTTAAGTAAGGAGATGGGCCTAAAATTGGCCGGGTAGTGGGGTCCTTTCCTGGCTTGGGTATTGTCACCACGTACGCCTTGAGCATTTCCTCAGGAAACTGAGATGTCGAGGCTGCTTTATTAAAAACCTGGAGTAGGTGGGGAGCAAGTATCTCGGTAAATGATTTCTAATAATCGTTAATGAGGCCATCCGGGCCACGGGATTTGCCGAGGGGAAGAGTCGCCACAACTCTGCTTAGTTCATGGACATCAAAAGGGGCATTGAGTTGGTCTAAATGGGACTGGGAGAGGATGGGGAGATTAATTCTCTCAAGGAAGGAGAGAATGTTTGCATTAGTGGGTTTGGGGGTTTAGCTGTCCTCCTTGAGATTATACAAGGAGCTATAAAAATCTGCGAAATGGTCCGCTATGGCCTGGGGGTCTGTGATTCTCTGGTTAAGGGTTGGGTGGACTAGATGAGAGATTTTGGTTTTGGTACGGGCTGTTTTGGTTCTGTGTGCCAGAATTATCCCTGTTCTGTTAGCTGAGGAATAGTAGGTGAGTTTTAATCTACGTAGGTGACCCTCATACTGTTGTAGTAGTAGGGTTCTAAGTTCTTCTCTGAGCGCTCAAATTTTTTATGTAAGTGCAGGTTGGAGCTGTGATTTATTGGCGGTCTCAAGGTTATGTATGTCTGCAATTAGTTTTGTGAACTGGGAATTGTGGCTTCTCTTCACCCTTTCGCCCTGTTGTATGAGGACTCCTCGTGACGGCTTTGTGGGCCTGCCAAAGAGTGAACGAGTCACAGTGTACAGAACCTTCATTGGATTTGAAGAAATCAGATAAATGTTGGGTGAGGAGTTGGGAGGTCTGGGGATTTTGGAGGAGGGAGGTGTTGCATCTCCAGATGGGGGTTGCGAGGGGGGGCTCCCCTCTTCTATTGATAAAGAAATGGCCACATGGTCCGACCACAGTATATTATGAATAGTAGATTTCAACACTTTCTGTAATATCCACTGGTCAGTGAGAAACATATCAATTCTTGAATACGTATGATGTCTGGGAGAGAAATAAGTATAATCTCTTTCCCAGGAGTACTGGCACCTCCAGACATCATACCGTTGTTCTCTGTGGAGTATGGTAGAGAGTTGTGGTTTTCGGGCAACAGTTATAGAAGTCGTGTCTAAATGGGGTTCCGAGGTCGCATTGAAATCCACACATAATATCAGGCTGTCGTATCTGATCTGGGTGATTTTCTTCAGTATTCTACTCAGGAAACGCAGTTGGTTCTTGTTTCGGTGCATAGATCGTGGCCAAAGTGTAGGGATGGGAGTTGATGTCACAAGCTAGAATTATAAATCTGCCTTCTGGGTCGACGAGTGAATCTTTTAATAGGAAGGTGACAGAATTCCGAATGGCCACTAATACACCCCTTTTTTTCTGTTGGGCACACAAGAGAAACGTGTATGGAAAATTTTTGTGAGCATGGTTAGGGATTTGGGAGGATTGAAAGTGTGTCTCCTGGATACATAGAACATCCGCTTGAAGCAGGAGGGCTTGTTTCCACATAGAATGTCTCTTAGCCAGGTGGTTTAACCCTTTGACATTTAACGAAATGCACTTAAGAGTCTTGGGGTAGTGTTGGATGCGTATGGTGGTGGTGTAGGACACTTACTTCAGAGAAGGATGGGATCCGGTCAAACCTTTTGGCTCTTTGGGTGTTCCAGAGTTCTGCCAAATCTGGGGGGGATTTTCGTTCCAGGGCGTCTGGAGAATGAGCCTCGATGAGGGGTGAGATGTAGAGTCCTCTAGAATGCAATAGTGTACCAAGGGAAGAGAAAACAAATAGAGGTTTAACAAGCATCATAAGTAGTGAATGAGACAGTTGTACTCTTAAACAAATCTCACGTGGGGTGGAGGTCGCAACATATCGTGCTAAAAGCTTGGAGGGGTAGGAAAACATAGAACATGCTTATACAATGCCAGGAGATGATGGAGAGAATGAATTGAAGTTGTGTGCATTAGCGGGACTTTTGTGGGGGTCTTTGTTTTTCTTAGGCAATTTCTTGCGGGCTACCAGTTGCCAGTCAAGGGACGTGGGGATGGCGGTGGGCTGAGGTGGACGAGCAGGAGCATTATCAAGAAGTATACCCCACTGATGGAGAAGTGTTAGGCCCTCTTCCAGTGAGGTTACTGTGTTGGTTGATCCATTGTAGGTTATAACCAGTTGTGCTGGGTGCCTCCACTTGTGTATGATCTGGTGGTTGCGGAGGGCCTTAGTTATAGTGGCCAGGTTGCGTCTGCCCTGCAGAGTATGCCTGGAGAGGTCAGGTAGAATGAGCATTGAGGCAAATCGGGCTGGTCGATTGTCAGAATTGCGGAATGCAGCTAGGATGAGTTCCTTGGCCTTATAAAAGTGTAGTCTGAGGACTACATCTATGGGCACTTCGTCTGGGATGAAGGGTGGTTTCGGGACTCTGTGGATTCTATCAATAGTAATTTCTAGAGGTTTTAGGGAGGGAACCAGATCAGAGAAAAGGTCCTGGGCATGTTGGAGGAGTTGGGTCGGCTGGATAGTTTCGGGGACCCCCCTCAGTTTCAGGTTGTTCCTCTTAGACCTGTCCTCTAAATCAGCAAGTTTAATTTTTATCCATTCAATTTCCTCAAATTGGGAATTGTGGGCATCAACAAGTATGTTATGGGATGCAGTTTGGTCCCCCATGTATTGTTCCACATAGTCCACCCTATTGCCCAGGTCACTGATATCTGATTGGCATTGATGCAGAAAACTTAAGATGTCTTTCTGAATAGAGGACTTGAGGGTAGACAACATATCTTTCAGGAGAATGTCTGACAGGGCTGCTCTGTTGTGGGATAGTTGGTGAATGTATCAGGGGATGCACTGCACGTTTTCTCCAGATGCAGCCTAGCCGCGCTTACCTCCATGAGGTAGGCCTCAGGCGTTTCTTCCGGTGGCATTATCCTCTGCTTGGGCTGCGCATGGTCAGAGTGGAGGCTGCAGAAGAGTGGGGGCTAGTGGGGAGCTAATGCCACCTGTCTGCTGTAGCTGTCGGGTGTATTGCCCGAATCGTGCATCGCGGCCTCCAGGCGGGCGCCATCTTGATGAGCCAGCTGGGTCTGGGAGGGGAAGAAGCCCGTCAATTTGCTCGGTTAAGGTGGCGGCTCTTTTCTCCTTCTACCCATGACAGGTGCTAGGGATGACACAGATTGTGCAGTGGCAATTCTGGCAGCGGATGGAGCGGGGAGTCTCTTTTTGTGGGCTTGTCTCCTGGCTGGACGGCGGAGCTCCGACACTAAGTGGCCATTTTGGGGGATGCAGGCCATGCCCCTCGTCCTGTCTAGGTTCTTGAAACTCTTTTGGAACATCTTTGAGGAACCGGGCCGTGTCTCTTCAGCAGCTAGCACTGCTCTTCATTTTCGAATTCTGACTACTGAGTTGAACTGGAACAATGAGGCCTTATTTGCAACCTTTTCACAGGGCCTCTCTGATCGAGTATAGGACAAATTAGCGGGGAGAACCATCCTACGAATCTGGATGAAGTGATCTCCCTGTGTAACCAGATTGACATTTGTTTTCAGGAAAGGACCCTAGAAAGAAGACACCAGCATTCCTTGGCCCCTAGTCAGCCTGAGCTCCCCTTTCTGCGATCTGTGGGGCATCCCTTGTCAGCTGAGGAACCCATGCAGCTGGGCCGGACCAGGCTATCCCCCGAGGAGCATGGTAGGCGCAGAACCTGGGGCCTGTGTCTCTACTGTGGGGGCAAATGTCATTTTTGTAACACTTGCTCGCTGCGTCTGGGAAACGCTTGGGTCTAATACATGGAGTATTGGACCCAGAAACCTCACCTTAATGTCTCCTGCTGTCAGTGTTCCTTCACACCAACGCTTCTCATTCGGTCCTTGCATACCTTCATTCTGGAGCTGCTGGCAACTTTATGGACTTGAGAATGGCTTCTTCTATAAAGCTTACCTTTTCGCTTCTCGCCACTCCATTGGTGGTCTCGGTGAACGATGGTACGGTTCTTCCAGGGGGCCCTATCCACTTCCAGACCCTTAAGATGTCAGTAGGAATACCCCACCAGGAGGAGATATCCTTTCTTGTCCTTCCCTTGTTACAGCTCCATTTTCCACATGTTGACTGGACTTCCGGGCAGATATTGACTTGGGGTTTCGTCCTGTCTCCTGGTAGCAAAGGATAGACTTCCTGTTGCCACCACGTCAGTTTATTCTGCCCTTCTGGGATTTCCGCAATGTCTTCTGCAAGAAATCCGCTGAAGTGCTTCCTCCTCACAGGTCCTTTGACTGTGCCATTGACCTTGTTCCAGGAGCGACTCTGCCCAGGGGTCATACCTATCCTCTGGCCATCCCTAAGACCCAGGCCATGTCAAAGTATGTCACTGAAAAGCTAGAGAAAGGGTTAATTCAAAAGTCCTCATCACCGGTGGGAGCAGGATGCTTTTTCGTTGCCAAAATGATGGCACCTTAATACCTTGCATTGATTATCGAGGTTTAAACACGGTGACAATCAAGAACCGATACCCATTACCCTTAATTTCTAAGCTATTCGACAGATTGAAAGGTGCCTCCATCTTTACCAAGTTGGATCTCAGGGGTGCCTACAATCTGATCCGGATAAGGGAAGGTGACGAATGGAAAACCGGAGAGACAGCCATTATGAATACCTAACCAGGTACCTTATCCTTTGGGCTGTGTAACGCCCCAGCTGTATTTCCATATTTCTTCAGGGATTTGCTGTATCCATTTGTGGTCATCTATCTGGATGACATTCTAATTTTTTTTGGAAAATCTGCTTGTCCACAGAAACTATGTCCGAGTTGTAAAACCATAAACAATTAAAACACCACGCTAAAATTATTTTCTTAATAGTGAAACTCTTGTGTAATAAATATGTGTAAATATGTATAGAGATTCAATACATAAATACCTAGCTGCTGCTCTAAAAATAAATCACTGTAAACATTCACTATATTAAAGCATAGTAAAAAGCAGCGCTACAATCAATAAATCAATAAATCAATAAACCATAGTGCAAATAATACAACAATGTGCAAAAAGTTCATGCAAAGTCGCAGCAAAAGTGCCAGTGCAAACTATATGTGCAAGACAAACTGGTGCAAAATTGCGACAATATAAGTGTCCATAAACAGTCCTCCCTTAAGTGTGCAGCATCAATCCTTCATACTTGTTTCCATCACCAAAAAAGACCGCATGCAGGTGATCACACCAGAGGCTTACCAGATGTCTGGATTAAAATCGCCTGTATATCAGAGAAAACCTCAGCCAAATATCCCTTAAATGAGGTCCACACTTCCAAGGAACAATCGATCCCCCATGTATCACTCATAAGAAACAGAGAAGATTCCTCATAGTGTATCTCTTTAAGCAGGTGAATTTATTTAAAAGGATAAAATTGTGCTTACATCAAACCATAAAATCATTTGCAGTGTGAAAAAGCAGAGACATCTACCCGAAAAAGTGTGACGCTTACTAAAATACCAAACTACATTCACGTTAAAATAGGAAAATTTATTTAAGTGGACGAATTTCTCTATGTGATACTCCTTAGAAGAGACAAAGAATA
>BLSH010271582.1:491433-509713 GCA_018402905.1 Glandirana rugosa | reverse complement strand
GACGCAGTAAAGAATAGCGGCGATATTTGTTTTCTTCTCGCTGGTAAAACGTTTTTTTGGGTTTAAAGAATGAAAAACGATTTTAAGTTTATTTTTTTTTTTATATTTTTTTGTAAAAGAAAGTGGCAAAAACCGGCTTAATATATTAAGGAGTATAAACGCTATTTTTTTTAACGTTAGCCGCAAATAACTAACCAAACGCGTTTTCACCGGCGCAAATGCATACCACTCTTAAGTAAAGACCCCAAAAATAAATAAAAAAAAAAAATGATCATTATCGCCGCTAGACGCTAAAAATCGCCATTACGCTATAACCCCCCCTGTACAGCCTGGTAAAACTGTGAAAAAACCCTGGTTACTGTAAATAAGTCGCTTGGTCCGACATGTCCCCCCCAATATCGCATTACCGCTAAAAATCGCAGATCGCCGCTATTACTAGTAAAAAAAAAAAATAAATAAAAACCCCAGAAATGAATTCTCACCATACGTAAACGCGGCCACTTTTGCGCAAACCAATCAATAAACGCCGATTGCAATTTTTTTTATCGCAAATATGAGGAATTATATAATTCGGCCAAAAACGGTGAAAGAAAATGTTTTTTTATATTTTTTTTTTTATTTGAATTTTAGCAAAAAGTAAGAAATTTGGGTTTTTTTGCAAAATGGTCGCTCTTCTTTTGTTTATAGCGGCGATAAGAAATGACGCAGAGGCGATCAAATACCACCAAAAGAAAGCTCTATTTGTGGGGAAAAAAGGACGCAAATTTTGTTTGGGTACAACGTCGCACGACCGCGCAATTGTCAGTCAAAGCGACGCAGCGCCGAATCGCAAAAAGTGCTCTGGTCCTAAAGCTGCAAAACCTTCCGGGGCTGAAGGGGTTACGGTCAAAGTACGATCCTGTAACAATATTATCTGAGCATCCTCAAAATCGATTGTCTTTGTTTCCATGCTGCCACATTATTTTTTCTTTTATATGATAGAAATGCACTCTACATATAATGTCTCTTGGTCTCTGCAGGTCTTGATTTTTAGGGCCCAATGATCTTTGTGCTCGGTCCAATAATATTTCTTCTGTTGGAGCTGTTGTAGTAGCGTATTAAAGATGCCTTGAAGAGTTGGTATCAGTTCCTTGGGTCCTGTTGCCTCTGGTAGTCCCCTAATTCTGATAATATTTCTTCTGTTTCTGTTTTCTTGATCATCTATTTCCAATAAGGCTCCTTTTAAGCATTGGGATATTTCTTATTTTTCTTTTTCGGATTGAAATAGTTTCTCTTCCAATTTTTATTACTCTTGTCTCAATAATATTCATTTTCTCTTGAACATTTTCCAAGGAGTATCTGACTTCCTGCATTTCTGTTTTATAACAAGTTTCAAGATGAGATATGTATTCATTCATATCGTCCCTAGTCGGCAGTGATCTTATATAAGTTTTCAGGGTTCCTTTTGGGTTTTATTTCCTTCTGACATTGTCCCAGCTTGTATTTCTTGGGACTTTTTGCTTCTTTTTCTATGAGTATTGTCGCCTCATCCGATCCTCTCATAATAGGAGTCTCCAACTGCTGTTGGGTTTGCTGGAAGTACTCCTTTATGTCAGGATTTTGTAAGGCTTGCACTTTAGGAATATTTCAGTCCTTGGGGCCAATGGATAATTTTTTAGCCATCTGTGCTTGGGAACCTTTGGGAGGCATGGCCCTTTCTTCCCTGACCTTTATTTTTATAAAAAAAACCCTGCAAAAATCCAGTAATGTTGTCAGTCCCTTCTCTTCCTTATAGTTATCCTTGTTTATCCCCAAGAGAAAATACCATGTCACTATGGTGGACCCTTCGGGTGCCAGAGGTGTCCCCTGATTTCCCTTATGGGAGATTCCTGGGTCTGTTTATTAATTGGGTTTCTATATACAGTTGACTGGCCTCTTTAAGTTAGAGAGGAGGATTACGTTCCTTAAAGCAATTTAAACATTTCATCATAGTAGATAGATGTTACTATTTCACAAATATCGGGATATAAAGGGAAGAGAACAAAAAAAAAAATCAAAAAAGAGGAATCCACTGACCTTGTCCTCTTCAGAAGGGTGACTAATCCTGCTTCTTAAGCCTCTCCTTTTTGTAGTTTAGAAACATAGAAACATAGAAACATAGAAAAGTGACGGCAGAAAAAGACTGAGTAGTCCATCGAGTCTGCCCCTTTTTATTTTTTATTTTTTATTTTTTTTTATATTACATTAACCTTGTTGTCTGACTATGGATTTATGTTTATCCCAAGCATGTTTGAAGCCATTTACTGTTGACTGTCTCACAACCTCTGTTGGTAGTTTATTCCAATCATCAACCACCCTTTCAGTAAAATAATACTTTCTAAGATTAGTTTTGAACTTCCCCCCAGTTAGTTTGAGGTCATGTCCCCGTGTTTCGGATTGAAATAGTTTCTCTTCCAATTTTGTTACTCTTGTCTCAATAATATTCATTTTCTCTTGAACATTTTCCAAGGAGTATCTGACTTCCTGCATTTCTGTTTTATAACAAGTTTCAGTTTATATATTTAATGTTTAAAGTTTATATATTTAATGTCCATCCAGGTTCCTTTTGGGAGCTGAGTTGGCCCATCACCCCTATACAACCACAACACCGCCACCCTCGGACAAATAGGGGGGCCCCTTGGGTAAAATAACATCCGAGGGCCACAACAGCAGCCCGCATAAAGCCCTGCTTTCCTTTATAGAGGCCGCAGTGCTCGCAGGTCGCCCCCCCCCCTCGGGCTGTTTAAAAGCGTTTCACCAAAAAGGTAATGGCAGCCTTCACTGTTTGTTAAACTCTTTGTTAAATTGTTAAGTTCTTAGGGCTGTAGCTATTCCCTTATGTCCCATCACAAGTGTCACGCAGTGCCCAGTGTTAGATCCCAAACAGCCATGGGGGTAGCAACAGACCCAAAGCAAGTCCTGGGACCGTAACCATCTGCATCGGCTAACATAAATTTATAGGAGAAGGGGATGGCTTTTCTTGTGCATCTCTGTCCCGTCTCTGACTTTCGAGCTCCTTGCAGTATCCTCTACGGGTGTGGAGAGAGGTCTAATGGTGGTACTTTGTGGTGGAGTACTAAACCTTCACCCATGTCGGGTGCCCGAGTGTGAAGCCGCCTGGCCAGTCCTGCTGCCCACCGCCTATCTCGCCGCTCCTTACCGCTTTAGTGGTGGGGTAATGTCGGGTGGTGTCGGCTCCAGTTCCCGTCTTCCCCACTGAGGAAAGGAGGGTCACTGGGAAATGTGGGGAGGGTGGTAGAGGAGGTAGGAGCCAGGTGACAGGAGCTGGGTGAGGCTAAGCAACCACCCCACTTCCAGCCCGGAGCCCGCAATCCTGCTCGGCACCAGGGTGGCTAGAGGCTCCGATACTCTGCTCCGCGGTCTCCCACAAGGTCAGTGCTCTGAATCATTCTGGTGTTCTGCCAAGGCCATGGTCTTTCTCCTCAGCTGGGATAGATGTAACCCTCCATGCATGCCTGCCGTGGAGGAGCGCAGCTCCTATGCAGCCATCTTAGTCAGGCTCCGCCCCCTCGGCCCGTTGGCCCCCATCTTTGTTCGAGAAATCCTCCGCCTCCATGGGATTCCTTCCCATATTGTTTCGGACAGGGGGGTTCAATTTACATCCCACTTTTTGGAAGTCCCTCAATATTGTCTGAGATGTTTCTTCTTCTTACCACCCTCAATCCAATGGACAGACTGAGTGGGTTAATCAGGAGTTAGAGGTCTTCCTCCGCTCATCATGATGACTGGTCCTCTCTTCTCCCATGGGCAGAATTCTCTCACAATAATCATGTTTACAGTTTATGGAAGACACCCTCAGCTTCCTCTTTCTATGACCTGTCCTCTGGATATTCCAGCTTTGGCTACTGTTCAGTAATCGTTCAATACCATTTGGGGTGAGGTTCATGATTCCATTGGCTGGTAAGTTTAAGGGTTTTTTCCAACCGTTGCAGGCATAAACTGCCTTCTCTACAGATTGGAGACAAGGTCTGGCTTTCCACCAGGAACGTCAAACTCCGGGTTCCTTCTTTGAAATTTGCACCAAGATTCATTGGTCCATATTTTATAATTTATAAGGTTAATCTGGTTCACAGTAGAACACCCGAACAGACAAAAAATTTGTCTGAACATTCGAACACCGTTAAAGTCTATGGGACCTGAACATGAAAAATCGAAAGTGCTCATTTTAAAAGCTTATATGCAAGTTATTGCAATAAAAAGTGTATGGAGACCCGGGTCCTGCCCTAGGGGACATGTATCAATGCAAAAAAAGTTTTTAAATCAATTGTTTTTTCAGGAGCAGTGATTTTAATAATGCTTAAAGTGAAACAATAAAAATTAAATATTCCTTTAAATCGTGCCTGGGGGGTCCCTTAGTGTGCCTGTAAAAGGGCGCATCTCTGAGATGTTTAGAATATAGCCAGAGTAAAATGACATTTACAAAGGAAAAATTGTCATTTATTATCGTGGCTGTGATGTATTGCTGGCTCCCGGCAATATACAAAAAAAATCACTGAAAAAAATTGTGTAGGGTCCCCCCCCCCCCCCCCCCCATACCAGGCCCTTCAGGTCTGGTTTGGATTTTAAGGGGAACACTGTGTCAAAAAATGTACATGGGGCCCCCCTAAAATCCAAACCAGACCCTTATTTGAGCATGCAACCTGGCCAGCCAGGATGGGGGGGGGGGACGAGTGAGCGCAACCCTCCTAAACAGTACCAGGCTACATGCCCTCAACATGGGGAGTATGGGTGCTTTGGGGCATGGGGGCTCTGTGCCCCCCACCCCAAAGCACCTTGTACCCATGTTGTTGGGGACAAGAGCCTCTGCCCCACAACTCGGAAGCCTCCACAGGAGACAATTAGGGACAATTCCTTTATTAAAAAATAAAAAAACAAACAGCTCCTCCTCCATGGGAGGACTCCCGCTGACTGATCTCTTTCTTTTGACGTTTTATTTAAAGTGAAGGGCTGGGTTACCCGGTGATGTAATTGAGCGACCACATGACGTCAGAAGGGGGCCGGGTCACCCGTACGTCACCGGGTGGCACTGCCCTGCACTATAAATAAAACGTCAAAACAAAGCCAGCACAGACGGCAGCAGCCCTCCCATGCACACCATCTGCAGCCATTAGGGATGGGCCCGCAGTTGTAGATGAATGTAATTTCGATTTGAACATCGCCCCTTTGTCAAATTTAGAACATTATGGGGCATTCACGGCGACTTTGCCACCGCAGAGCGCCTCATAATGCATTGCGAGCAGACGGCGCGCACAGCTCCTCCTCCATGGGAGGGCTCCCGCTGTCTGCCACTGTTTGTTATGACAGTTTATTTATATGGCAGGGCGGGGCCACCCAGCGACGTAAGCAAGTGACCCCACCCCTTCAGAAGTCATGTGATGCCAGAGGGGGCGGGTCATGTGCGTACATCACTGAGTGGCCCCACCCTGCCATATAAATAAAGTGTCACAGCAAACAGAGCTCAGTTGGTGGGAGCCCTCCCATGAAGGGGGAATTGTTGCGGCTTTTTTTTTTTTTTTCAGGTCCGTAGCACACTGTGATTGATGATGGATTACAACGGGGGACACTTATTTTTAATTTTTCTTTTTTAATGAAGGACTTGTCTCTAATTGTCTCGTGTGGATTTTTTCTGTTTTTGACACTTTTCGGTGAATTAGTAGGGATACGATGTACCCAATACTAATTGACATGGGGTGGGGTTGGGATCTGGGGGCCCCCCTTATTAAAGGGGGCTTCTAGATTCCGATAAGCATCCTGTTCATAGACCCCTACAACCACAGCCCAGGGTTGTGGGGAAGAGGCTCTTGCCCTCATCAACATGGGGGCAAGGTGATTTGGGGTGGAGGGCGCAGAGCCCTCCTGCCCCAAAGCACCCATACTCCCCATGTTAAAGGCATGTAGCTTGGTACAGTTCAGGAGGGGGGGTGCTCGCTTGTCTCCCTCCTATCCTGGCCAGCCAGGTTGCATGCTCGGATAAGGGTCTGGTTTGGATTTTAGGGGGGACCCCACATCAATTTTTTTTTAATTTTGGCGCGGGGTTCCCCTTAAAATCCAAACCAGACCAGAAGGGCTTGGTTTGGACTGGGGGGGCCCGTGCAATTTTTTTCAGTGATTTTTCGGTATATTGCCGGGAACTGGCAATACATTACAGCCGCGTTAATAAATGACAATTTTTCCTTCTCAAATGTCATTTTGCTCTGGCTATGTTCTAAACATCACAGAGGTGCGCCCTTTTACAGGCAGACTAAGGGACCCCTATAGGCACATTATTTAAAGGAACATTTCATTTTTATTGTTTCACTTTAAGCATTATTAAAATCACTGCTCCTGAAAAAACTATCTATTTAAAAACTTTTTTTGCATTGATACATGTCCCCCAGGGCAGGACCCGGGTCCCCATACACTTTTTAGGGCAATAACTTGCATATAAACCTTTAGAATAGGCACTTTTGATTTTTGATGTTCGGGTCCTATAGACTTTAATGGTGTTCGAATGTTCGCACAATTTTTTTGCCTGTTCGCATGTTCTGGTGCGAACCGAACTGGGGGGTGTTCGGTCCATCCCTAGTGGCCATTGACTGGCGGGTGATTATGGGGTGTTCAGTGGCAACGAAGTCACGCTGAAACCCCCTTAATGTTCTAAATTCAGGGAGTGGGCGAACAGCAAATGTTCACCCATCCCTATTCCGGTCTCTGAGGATAATCAGGAGTACTAGGTCAATCAAATTCTGGATTCTCGCCTCTATAAAGGCATCCTTCAGTACCTCGTGCATTGGAGAGGGTTTGGTCCAGAGGAGAGGTTGTGTATTCCTGCATCTGAGGTGTTTGCACCTTCGCCTTGTGAAAAGGTTTCACTTGAGGTTTCCCTCCAAGCCTGGACCTAAGGGGGGAGGGGGAGGCCTCGTAAGAGGGGGGTGCTGTCATGAAACCACAGTAACATTCATGTCTTGTCTGTTGAGTACCTTGCTGCATATGTCCAGTTGGAGGCCGTGCCTCCCTCACATTTGTGCTTTAGTAAGCCCTCCTCAGCTGGACTCCACCCCAGGCCCTAATTAGGAACATTATATAATAATTGGCAGTGCAAGCCTGCAATGCTGATCAATGTTGTGTGTGCTTGGCTTCGTGTGCGATTGTTCCTGCCACATGCTCTGTGTCTATTTCTGGTTTCCGATCTTTGACATGCTCTGACTATCCCTGCCTGCCTGATACCCCAATCTTCAGCTTGTTCTCTGTTAATCCCTGCCTGCCTGATACCCCGATCTTCAGCATGTTCTCTGTTTCTCCTGTCTGCTGGTGGCCCTGACCCTTTGCTGGGCCACTGACTATCCTTTGCTGTCTCTCTTCCACCTGTAGCCAGCTGAGCTTGAGCTAGGGGACCCCGGGGGGCCGTGACCTGGATCCAGTTGCAGTCAAATCCATCCTCACCAGCAGAGGTTCTGGCGAATACCTACTGGCTCTTAGACTCCACACCCTCGGGGAAACCGATGCACTAGCTTCCTGTGTTTCAGTGTACATGCCCCAGGGGCCCCTCTTCCCATACCAGCCGGAACTCATTAGCAGCAGTCAGCTATAGGTCCACAACCTTAGTGGTGCGCTTCGCAACCCTCGGTGCGATTAGCACCAAAGTGGTGTGCACCTGTCACCTGACCCCAGGTGTCATGACACACTGCCAATAAAAATCTCTCTGTCTCCACGGTTTTAAGAGATTCACATGGTAAATTTGCTCAGGTTTACTTTTCCCTGGCTGTAAACTTTGCTAGGAATTTATTTTCAACCATGGAACTAGTACCAGTACTGTGTCTCCAGGGTTGAAAGTTTGGGTTTTGGCACCCCAATTATAAACTCTTCTTTGGACTTCCTGGGCTAGCTCCATATGCTCTCGCACTAGGGGCAGGACTGCTGCGATTCGATCCTGCATCAAGGAAATATGCTCAATGACGCTCCTATATGGGGTGGCCTCTCCTTCCCATGTCTCTTTTGTGACATCTAGCAGACCCCTGGAATGTCTACCATACAAGAGTTCAAAAGGGGAATACCCCGTAGATGCTTGCGGAACCTCTTGTATGGCAAACATGAAATACGGCAGCAACATATCCCAATCTCTCCCATTTTTTTCCACTACCTTTTTCAACATGCTTTTGAGCATTTTATTAAACCTCTCCACAAGTCTATCCATTTGAGGATGGTAGACCGAGGTATGGTGATGGGAGATTTTATATAACCTGCACAATTCCTTGGTTACACGGGACATAAACGGGGTGACCTGATCCATTAAGACCTTGTTAAGGATTCCCACCCGACTGAACATCTGGACCAACTCCCTGGCAATAGTCTTAGTGGAGGTGTTCTACAAGGTTATGGCTTCTGGATAGCAGGTCACATAATTTAGTATTTCCAGGATCTGCTGGTGTCCCCAGGCAGACTTTAGAATGGGTCCGATGAGATCCAAGCCAATTCTTTCTAATTATTCTTCAATTATGGGCAGTGGAACAAGTGGACTACGAAAAGGAGGTGAGGGCGCAGAGAGTTGACAGGATTCAACTCTCAATAATCTCTGACATCTGCATGCAACCCAGACCAGAAGAATCTCTAGGTTATTCTCTCCCTGATCATATCCATACCCAGATATCCCTCCCTTACATGTTTATGGGCTAGATCTAGCACCATCCTGCAAAAGCGTTAGGGAAACACTAGCTGTTCCACCTAGTCCTCCCCGCATTCAACCACCTGATACAACAAATTATTTTTAAGAGCCCTGTAGGGAAAAGACGCCCCCCAATTAGGGTCCACAGGTTCCCCATCCATCATCTTTATGTTTTCTCTGGGTCTAAGGAGAGTGGTATCCCGTAGTTGCTCTGTACAGAAGTCCTCTCTCCAGACCTCTAAGTCAGGTACTACATTCGGTTCACTCTCACAGTCAGGGTCAGAGACATTGTCTGGGTCATTAGCCCCCAGGGAGCTATCTTCAAGTTCCTCCAGCTCCCCAGCCAGTACAGGAAAAGGAAGAGGGTCTCCTCCCTCCTCGTCCTGCCACCAGTCTCCCCTTCCATTTGGCAAAATGGGTCTAGCGAGAGTTCCCATGCATCCGCAGCAGGGGGAGCTCTATCCTCCAGACTCCCTGTGCCTTCCCATAACCTCCAAAACTGGGGAAAATCCCTGCCCACTATGGCGTCATAATGTAGTGAAGGTACCACCCCCACTGAATGAGTCACACTGCCGCAAGGGGTGTCATTCTCAACCACCGCTGTCTGGTAGTCACGAGTTTCCTCATGGATGCAAAAGAACTCTGACAGTGTTAGGGTGTAACCTTGCAGGATTTACACAACTGCTTTTTATCAATGTTACCACATGACCAGAGTCAAGCAGTGCAGTGACTGGTCTCCCATCAACAAAAATCACACACATTTGCTTCTCCATGCGACTTGAACATAATGCTGCATATGCAACCTGTGCAAGAAGAGAAAGGCGTCTATTCACATAATCGCATTGCATGGGTTCAGGGGACAATTGGCAGCAATATGGCCCAATGCATGGCATCAGTAGCAATGTATGTGTTCTATACCCAGTCCTTTCAAGGATCCCCAAGACCTTCCTGGCTTCTTTGGCCATTCTCCAGGTCTAGAGCCCACAGTCCATTTAGCCGTATCAGTCTTATCAAATTTCGCCACGCTCCTGAAACCTGGAACAGTCTTGCCATGTCCGCCGGGCGATTTTTCACCCCTAGATACATTAGAGTGGGGCGCAGATTGGTGCAACAAGTCCCCAGCAGCAGTGTATCTCTCCACAAGGTCCACGAGTTGGTTGGCAGTTTTGGGGTCCCCATGACTGACTCATTTCCTAAAAGCAGCAGGGTGCGCACATAGGTAGCGGTCCATGACCATGTGCTCCACAATCTGGAGGATCCCTGGCAAAGTCTCCGGCTGTAGCCACTTTCTGATGAGGTGGACCAGGATGAACATCTGCAAGCGGGGTGGCTTGTCGATGTGGTCCGGACTACCATGGTGACCCACAGGCATGCGTATCTCTGCCTTTAGTGTCTCATAGCCCTGGGCCTTATCTGGTTGCAGATCAAAGTAGGCTTTTTGGGGTTCACCGGTCAAGAATGAAAGAAAGAAAGAAAGACCCGCCCACTGTTCTTTTGGCCATCCTTCACAAAGAGCGACTCTTTCAAAAGTCGTGATATACACCACATCCGCAGTGGTCATCTTCTGCATGTGGTAAGAGGCATGTACCAACTTTAGTTCCACTGTCACCGGTTTAAAAACAAGCAAAACAGAAAAATAAGTCCTTGCCGTTCGGCGCTAAACTAAACAGTACAGTTTCCTCACTATACGGTGTGCTGCTGGCCCCGACACCCACAAAACATAAGCAAAAATGCAAACCTTGTCTTGTAAAGTCCAAACAGACACAGAGCTCCCTCAGATCCCTCTCTGAGTTCCAGGTCAGAGCCAGAGTGTTTTCTCTTCCTGGATATTCAAGCCATTTGCTGGAGGACTCCAGTGGACCACAAACTCTGGACTGGAACCAGCCCTGCCATGGTGGCTGGTAAAATCCTGACCGGACTCCATTTAATCCAGTCCAAATGAATGCATACGAGGCGACAAGTAGCGTCCTCCTTGCATACCATCACAATATATAATACGCTGCCTTCAGTGTAGAATTTATATACAACTCATTCAGTGTATAGTATATAGAGTCCATTCAGGCAGTGTAAGAAATAAGAATATACATATATATACAGTATAGTTACAGTGTTCTGCCACCACCAACACCTAAGTTCCAATTTTTCTGCACCTGTTTGCCTGGGGCATGTCATTACAATTTTTAAAATAAATTACAGCAGCAGGGCCCGTTCCTGCGCCCAACAAGAGTAACTGCAAGGAGTTACAGTGTTCTGGCACTGCCAACACCCAAGGCCTAATTTTTTGGCACCTGTTTGACTGGGCCATGTCATCATAATTTTTTAAATAATTTACAACAGCAGGGTCCATTCCTGCACCCAACACGAGTAATTGTGAGGGCTTATAGTGTTCTGCCACCACCAACACTCAAGTCCCAATTTTTCTGCACCTGTTTGACTGAGGCATGTCATTACAATTTTTGAAATAAATGACAAAAGCAGGGACCATTCCTGCACCCAGCAAGAGTAATTTTAAGGGGTTACAGTGTCCTGCCACCACCAACACTTAAGGCCCAATTTTTCTGCACTGTTTTGTCTGGGTCATGTCATGCTCTTAAAGGAGACTTTTTTTTGTAAGTGTCATTTTTTCTTTTTTTTATTGCATTTTAATGCAAATACTAGATCTGAGGTCTTTTTGACCACAGATCTCAATTTTAAGAGGTCCCGTCATGCTTTTTTATATTACAAGGAATGTTTACATTCCTTGTTATAGGAATAAAAGTGACCCATTTTTTTTAAATGGACAGTGCAAAAATAAAAAATAACAAGTAAAATAAATAAGAAAAAAAAAATGAAAGCGCCTCGTCTCACCGAGCTCGCATGCAGAAGTGAACGCATACGTAAGTATCGCCGGCATCTGCAATGGACAACACAACCCAATTCCACAAGACGTGGAGACCATGGTCCTTCCTTAAGCTTTCTGAGGAATACGCTAATCTAATCCAATAGACTTAGGTTATTTAACAACCCTCCACCTTTTTCTCCTAGGTACTATCTACTTCACCAAGTGACAAATGAATTGTAGTCACCGCTACTAGGACCTTGCTACTGCTGATATGGATACAGTTACCTATATGACATATAAAGATGAATGTATACATATGTATACACCGAGAGTCACTAAACCAAGCCCATATTTCATACACCTTATCCCAATTTCTCTTAATAAAATATATATGATGCACTAGATGGTTTTATTGGTGACAATATTATAATCTGGATTCCTTACCTATGTGTAACTCACGGCAAGTAACTTCTTTATAATTGAGCTAATCCATGAACGATTTTGTATCTATCGCCTTATACTACATACCTATGTCATGTTCATAAAGTAAAACTGTTAATTGTTCATGAATCATACATAATGTAATTTCCTTGTATGACATGTGAAACTTTTCAATAAATCTTTATTGAGTCAAGTATCGCCGGCATATGAAAACAGTGCTCAAACCACACATGTGAGATATCATCGTGATTGTTAGAGCGAGTGCAATAATTCTAGCACTAGACCTCCTCTGTAATTTAAAACTGGTAACCTGTAGACATTTTTAAACTTTGCAGATAGAGATTTTTAAGTGCCATTCCACGAGTGGGCACAATTTTGAAGCATGACAGGTTGGGACTCAATTTACTCAGCGTAACATTATCTTTCACAATATAGAAAAAAATTGAGCTAACTTTACTGTTGTTTTATTGTTTAATTAAAAAAAGTGATTTTATTCCCAAAAAAACTGCCCTTTTAAGACCGCTGCTCAAATACGGTGTGACATAAAGTATTGCAATGACCGCCATTTTATTCTCAAGGGTGTTAGAAAAAAATATATAATGCTTGGGGGTTCTAAGTAATTTTCTTAAAAACAAACAGATTTTAAGATGTAAACACCAAATCTCAGAAAGAGACTGTTCTTAAGTGATTAAGGGGAACCCCGCGCCAAAATTTAAAAAAAAAATGCATGCCCCCCCCCCTTCGGGTCTGGTATGGATTTTAAGGGGCACCCCGTGCCAAAATAAAAAAAATGATGTGGGGGTCCCCCCCCCCCCCAAAGTCCACACCAAGCCCTTTAGGTCTGGTATGGATTTTATGGGGGAAACCTTTGCCAATTTTTTAAAAAAAATGGCGTAGGGAGTGGAGAGCACATGTGCAGCCCGAGCCGAGCAGACATGCAAGGCTAGAGCTTCGCTCCATGAGGGGATTACAGGCCGGGACACACCGCACGCTGCAGCCAGCCACCTCACCCAAGCACACCCGCAGATCACCGT
Organism: Glandirana rugosa; assembly: GCA_018402905.1. Taxonomy (NCBI): domain Eukaryota; kingdom Metazoa; phylum Chordata; class Amphibia; order Anura; family Ranidae; genus Glandirana; species Glandirana rugosa. Next base: position 496,737 of record BLSH010271582.1, on the reverse strand, counting down.
TGACCCAGGGAAGCATCCGGACCGAGTGGCATGGTCCTGGGTGCCACCAGAAGCAAACCTGAGAATGCCTCCATTAAAGAGGCCCTAGCCCATGGCTATGCCAAGATGGCGATGACACGCGCTTCACACACTTTCCCAGGTAAGGGGACCTGTGCCCACAAACAACTACTGTCACAGCCCATAATACAGGAGGAAGCAGACAGTGAAATCCTCATGCCCTCTGGCTCCATTCCAGCCCCCCAGTGCTGCTCCAACAGATTGAAAAAATGCTTCACAAAGCTTTGAAGCAAACGTCTGACCATATAACTAGCAGCCTCACTAAAGAAATGAGGGAGCTGGGAGCACGCACTGCAGCCCTAGAGGAGAAAGTTGATGATCTAGAACCCTCTGCTCAGGATCAGTTGGCCGAGATTGAAAACGTAAAGGAAGAAAATTTGACGCTCCAAACCAGGTTGGAAGACTATGAAAACAGGGCTAGATGATCAAACATTCATATCAGGGGCATCCCTGAAACAGTAATAGATCTGCAATCCACTATCACAGCCCTATTTCAGGAACTCCAACCCACAATCCCAATAGAACACCTAGAGATGGACAGAGTGCACCAAGCCCTGACCCTGAAAAAGTAGGATGGCCCACCGCACGATATTATCACAAAGTTCCATTATTACCGCACTAAAGAACAATTATTAGAAGCCGCCCACGGTAAGGAGGTCCTCACCTTCCAAGGTCACAACCATCAGCTCTACGTAGATCTGTCGCAACTGACCATCGCCAAATGCAGAACAATGAAGCCCCGTCTAATTGAGCTTCAACTACGCCACATCACTTACCAGCGGGGATTTCCATTTTCAATCTGCTTTACCCACCAGGGATCCAAATACAGATGTAGATCACCCAATGAACTGCAACAAACCCTGCAAAAGCTCCATCTAACAGACAGTTCTGCCAATGCTGGGCCCTCATGCCGACATTCAGCCTCAACCTCCCTGCACAAGCCAGTGCCCCCTCGGGCAACTCAAGTGATGCCTACTTACACATGAGGAGCCGTCTCACTTCGCCGACCCACGATCAGGAGGATTCTATGGACTGAGCCTGAACAATCTGACATACCCCTCTTTTTTTCCCACGCTGTGGGCTTGTGATGCCATTGATGGGGTAAACCCCCAAGTTCCCAAAACTGCAAGTCAATCCCTAAAGGATGAGATTTTTTGCCTTGACAAATCTTCACATACTCTGTTGGTGTCAGGGAAGAGCTCGAGGAAGAACTGGCAAAGTTTCCAGCATCCAAGATGACCGCACTGGCCCACACAGACGCCATAGTAAACGGCCTTCGGTGACGAGCGGTCGTTCACAAGACTTACGAATGTTTACCCACAATGCTGCCAATTACCAGCAAGGTCTGGCCTATGAAAGGACACCAGTGACTGTTACAAATCGCTGGATAATCTTCAGCTCTGTACCCTGTGTTCCTGAGACTTGTGTTCCTGAGATTGATTACCTGTTTCTCTCCTTGACCTGCTCTGGCTTCTCTCCTGGCTCTGAACCCGGCTTGCTCCACGGAATTCTCCTACCTCCTTCGGACTGCCTTGTGTGTTTGACCCTCGGCCTGGCTTTTGACGCTGTACCTTGCCTGATCCCCCTACAGTAATCCGCTTGCACTTCCAGATCAGCATCCGGTCGACCCGCTGTGCATCCAGTGCTAATTCATCTGGAACTACTGCCAAGCTTCATCTGCAGGCAACCCGTGCATCTTTGGGCATTACACCTTCTGTTACCACTTCCAGGGGTGTCGTGCACTCAGCCGCAAGGGAAGCCCTTTCATCATCTCAGCCTCCAAACCTGGTACTTGACAGTATAATCCAGCCACGATGTTGGAGGCTGAAAGAGGTGCTTCCCCGATAGAGACTCTTTGCCATCAAGTCATCGCCCTCACCCAGGCGGTGAAAGGGTTGCAAGAGGGTTATTTCCAGTTGGAAGGCCACCTACAGAACCTGGTTGTGTCATCTGCTAACCAGAATCCTCCTGCCGCATCCCCTGCTTCACCTGCTTCTGGACATGCTGCTTCTGCCCCTGCTGTGGTAATGCCACCTCCAGAGCCTCGGGTGCCAGTCCCTGAGCTCTTCTTGGGGGACCGACGGAAGTTCAGGTTATTCCAGAATGCCTGCCTTCTGTATTTTGCATTAGTGCCAAGAACTTTCTCTTTGGACTCTGTAAAAGTAGGATTTATCATCTCCCTCCTCTCTGATGAACCCCAATCATGGGCCCATCACCTACTTGAGCAGAAAGACCCTGTGATTAACTCTGTCTCCCTGTTCTTTGATGCTATGGCCCAGCTCTATGACGATCCTCAATGGGTGGCTACTGCAGAGACTGTCCTTCATTCATTACAACAAGGGCGACGCCCCGTTGAGGATTACACCGTGGACTTTCGTAAATGGTCCTCTGATGCTGGATGGAATGAGGCCACCCTTAAGTACCAGTATGATTTAATTAGTGCTGCATTCTGAGTCTGAGATATCAAAGGGTTACCCACATCCCTAATATAGATATATGAAGTAGAAAGAACCCCCCAATGGGACTTTATAGGGCACCAACTCTTCAAAGCGCAAAAGACTAAAGTAAAATAGAAAAAGTTTATTTATACATTTAAAAAAAAACATGACCTTGATGGAAGGTCAGCCATCAAGGGGTACACAGTAAACATACAATAAAGCAAAAACTGACATAAAAAGGGGTAACATACAAAACATGTGAATCAGTGAAAAAAAAATGTTGGTGACAAAAAATTAAAAAACAAGTACACTTAGACCACTTGCATTGCCACTAGGTGGCAGACAAAGCCCAACGCGTTTCGAAAGTTCTTCAGTGGTAAGTGGTCACATTAAAATCCTCTATATATGGTACAGAAAAACAAGAAAACACAACATAAGGGATACATTCAAAATATAATGACTGTAATAAATATACATCGATCAGTTATATGTGTCTATAATGACCATCTACACGAGGTATCAATCAGGAGGGCACGTGAATTTAGATAGCTTATTCCTGCCTCCATCCACCCAGAACATGAAACAGGAAAAATATGATGGTGTAAACAACAAAAGGTCTAAGTGTGATGTCCAATAACGTGTAGGAGCTGTTTCACAAAATAGCATCCAATGATAAATGCCAGGGAGTACAGGGACAAAATAGTCCTAAATTACAAAGTAGAAAAAGGTATGGATTAGCACTCTAGAAGTAATAGCTCCATGAGAAATAATGAGTACAAAAGCGCAAAAGATCAAAAGACGTACCAGTTATCAGACGGTCAGGTAAGTGTTGGATGTTTGGTCGCGGGACATCTGATATGCAAAGATATGTGTGTAAGTATATTAATCTAAAGAGGACAATTGAAGATATACAGGGTAGTTCTACCAAACAAAAGTAAGGTGGTACCTACCACAGCCATGAAAGTAAGGCTTAGGAGGGAAATCACTGGAGGGACCAGGGAAAGCGAGCATGAGCGCCTATGAATGGCACATAAATTTGTACTATAAAATAAAAATAAAAAAGTCATGATAAACAACCCAGTGTGAGTAGACTGGAAAGTGCCAAAAGTCAGTCAAATGTGTAGAAAATAACAAACATAATGGTTCCAGCACTTACCCATATGTTAAAAAGGTTGCGTAAAGTCGAATAGAAACAATGGGTCCCAAAGAACCCATTGAAGCCTGCTGACAAAAGTCTAATCAGAGACTGCTCAAGGAACCCAGACTCACAAAAGTGAGCATATCGCCATGGGTCTGCAAAATATGAAAGAAAAAAGGGGCACGAAAATCAGAGCTACAAACAAGAGCCCAATAGGTAAAAAATGTAATCTATAAATAGTATCACAGAACCCATATTGCAGAATATTGGTTTACCTGAAGTTTATCACCTGCTCGCTCAAGGTCCCTCTGCACAGAAAAACGACCTAGTCTTACCTGATTACTGGGGGCAGAATAAATAGTATCATTGCTTGAATGATTGAATCATTGCAGCTGGGTGTAAAGTCCAATGATTGTTTGGGATAAGTCACATGTATGGTCAGGGATGCATACGCCTCTAGCCCAGGTGATTGCTAACGAGAACACCCAATGTGGCCTGAGTTGCAAGGCCAATTAGCAGGGGAACGTCAAAAAAGCTTTCCCTTGTGTATCCAGTGAAACAAAGGCTTCCTGGTAATGACGAATACAGCATGCCGACCGGAAGTGCGTCATGGGTCGCGGCGGAAATGATGCATCTTATAACAAAAAAAAGGGGGGGTTCACAGACAGTTTTGTTGTCTAGGATCCAATAGGACAACTCGGCGCTGTACCAAATGGTGAAAATATGGTATTGCTGTACTCACATATGAATGTAAAAAACCAGAGTTTAAAACAAGAGATTATAACAGGAATCTTCAGAACCTGTAAGTAACATCAGACATTTCCTGTTATTTGTGTTGTTGTATCTGGGAAAATGTGTGCTAGCAAGATTGAAGGTTTTGTGCAGTGCACAGTGTGCCACATGTATGCAACTATGGAGCAAGAGCTCCAGGATGGATATCGCTGCGACAGATGTGAGCAGGTTGCCCTTCTGGAAGCTCGCATTAGAGATCTGGAGGAGCAAATTGCAACACTGGACAGAGCTGTCAACCTTGAAAGGGGTCCTCTGCTCACAGAGCAGGTGGCTAGTAGGGTTAAGGGGGAGGGTGGAGGGGTAAGTCAGGATTTTTTTTTTTTTCCAAGAAATTTTATTAAAGTTTCACAAATTTCCATACAATACGTTAAGTGCAAATGCAACAAAATCCAAAGCCTCAAAAAAAAAAAAAAAAACAGTAATACAGTGTAATGACAATTAGATAAAGTACACTTTGGAAGAAAAACAAGATGAAAATAAAAAGAAAAAGGAAAATAAGAGAGGTAAGCAGTTGCAACTATGTTGGCCTTTGTCCAAGTTGAGTAGAATAAGAGGCCGAGAATATTCTTCAAGAGCCTGGTGGACTACGCTTCCCATGGTCAAGGGGTCTAAACCTGTCATCTGTCCGTATAGTTTCCGAAAAGGGTGGTGGAAATGGCTAGAGAGGGGGACAATAACTAATATATAGCGAATGGAAGAAAGGGAGAACATGTTACCCAGAATGGGTAGTAAGATGAAGGGTAGGGTACAATGGGGATCTGGATATTGGACGAGGGGGACTAAGGGCCAAGAGGTGGGGTGCGGGAGAGTAGGGCCCATAGAGGGATGGAAGTTCTAATATCGGGTAATGAGGTCTTGTGGGGAGGGATCAACGTTGAC